>JAJJWW010010236.1:0-369708 GCA_023531295.1 Papaver armeniacum | reverse complement strand
AACATTAATTGTAGGAAAAAACTCACCAACTTATAGATCCAAGTGGGATATGTAAACTATTATCCATTACAAATCAAGATAAAGTAGACCAACTTATCTATGTTTTACCTTGATTGATTCTCTATTCCACAATATCTAATAATAAAGGACAAGTGTCATTAGTAACTACCGAGAAGCCTAAGCATTTTATAGAGATGATATGGATGCAACCAATTTCATAATAAAGCTACATAAGTGAATTTATTAGACAACTGTGCTGATGGAAAGTCACCAGCAATTCACAAGGCAACAGTGACAGTGACGGTGAAACTTAGGATATTCACAAATTTAGGATAATAGGTTATACCTTGATCTGAAACTTTGGATATTCACAAATTTCTCAATACAGAGAAGAACTTCTGAAATCCATATAGCATCGATGATGCTACTTGAAGCAACAAAACTAATAATAATAGAACATAAAATAAGGCATTTCTAGAGATGCGGCATGTTATAGTTGCATGGCAATGTGATTAAAATAGGATGTCTATGTTATCCTACAACTCGGGCTCTCAAATTATAAACAAATAAATAAATATATTCAATTTAAAGAGATTCGTACCATGATTTAATCATGCCATCCCATGCCACAAGTAGCCACTTTACTGATACAGGCCTAATCAATCTCCAAATAAGAGTTACTAAAATTTGTGAACAACGAATTGAGTCAACTCCAATACAATCTACCTCGTGACACTTCGTAGTTTGTGAACAACAATTGAGTGCAACGATCAATGAATTGCTCATAAACAATTGTCTATGTATCCATTAATTTATCAAACATTAAACATGAACAATAAAAACACAATCGAAGATAATTGTTTCGAGGCCGAATTTGTTACATTCACCTACACACCACCCAAGAAAGCAAGGAGAAAAGAACCCAAGAGATTTCAACCGAAATAAATAAACTAGATATGAAAATCGAATATAAATTACAACAAACCCATAGCTTCTTTACAATTGAACATCGAAAATCACCACCACCACCACCACCACCATCTTATTTAACACATCACTACCCACAACCACCTAATACCACCCATAACTACCCATACCTATGATTTGATTCTATGTTTAAAAATCATAAAGTGATAAAAAAAAAAATAGGTAAAAACCCTCCACTACCCACCCACTAACACGATAGGTGCAAGAATTTATCTTGTTTAGTGACAAAACAATAAACCCAATCTTAAATAGAACTGTCAAAATCAACAAACCTTTTTGAACTCCCACGTGCTCATCATTTGAAGTAGTAGAGTATGGTAAATCATCACTATCAACACCATTCCCATCCACTTCTTTTATAAATTTCTGAAGAAATGATTTAGATTTTGAATTTCTAATTGAAGCAAATATTAGGGTTTTAGATTTAGGGAAAATTGGAGAAAAGTAAGAGGGAGAGGATGTAATAGAAACATTTAAAATTATTGGTTTAGTAATGACAGATCGAAGCTCTTCATTGTGTGTATATACATGGTTCCAATTTTTATGGATGGAGTTTCGGTTCATGCGATGGAGCTTCAGGAAAATGGAAAAATGAAGAATGGAGAACAAAGCCTGACTCTTGGTTTGAGTCACGTATAGTCCAAATGACATAACTATCCTTGGTCATGCTGAATATTGACATAGCTAAGTATGCACCGTCATCACCAGTGAACGTGCTTAGTCTTAAACTTAAAGGGAGAAGAGGACGCTACATCATAGACGAGATAAAATGGCAGACCTCATCTGATGATGAGAGAGGATATATTGTGCAAATGTTCATACTTAACTGGTTTCATTAAAATGGCATTCATCACCAATGCATGACAATTTGTAATGCCCAAGTTCGAAGTCCACTCAAAATAAACAAATTGTGAATTAGTATGGGTTTAGGAAAGATAATACCGGCTTAGGATTATTAGGAACACTGCTTCCTTATTGAATTCCAATAAAAATTAATTTTATGAAAACATTGATTACATAAACAACGTATAGTAGGATACAGCATATACATAACATAAGCACAATACCCTCTTTGCGTAAGAAAAACACGAGATTTCCAAGGTACGCCTTTTCCTTTTTCTTTTGTTTATTTTATCTATCCGTATCATAAATATATAGGTCGTAATAATTAATATAGAGATTATGTTTTTATTCGTAAACAACACCTATAATTCCTATCTAAGCCGTCGGATAAACATTTATCAAAGTTTGCCAAAATTTAACAAAGGTTCGTGATGATTATTATGTACCCTTTCGATTTCGTAATTATTCTTATTTATGCATATAGAATAATCATTATGTTTCTTCCAATAATTTATGCTTACACGGGTAAAATGGGCAAAGCCAAGATAGAATGATTCGATATATCCATAAATATATCTATAGAGGTTATGGCATGCTAGGATCTAATAGAGATGAAGTCCGATCGATAGGATAGCAATCATTAACTCAGTGAGATAGATAATATTGAAGCAAAGATTTTTCGGAGAAATGTTCGTAGCCGAGATTTCGACGAGATGGAATCAATGGAAGATTTGGATTGAGAATATATTGGACCTAAATCATGATATTTTAAGTTTAGGTTTATTCGTTCAGGTTTTCTATTAATTTCATGAACAATTTTGGTTTTCTTTAAATTTATATTAATGTGATTAATTTATTTGTTGATATTGGAATATAATCAAATCGTGGGATGATTTGTGTGAAGTAAGAGAATCATCGGCATATAATAAAATCAAATCCAGTTAATAACTTATTGACGTATACTTGATGCGGCAAAATGAATAAATATCGGAATTCGATAATTCAAACACATTAACCAACTCTAGATGTCCAATATTTGTCAAACTTATCAATAACATTGTTGGTTTCTCGCATATCCGATTTTTTATTAACTTGGCTTAAAGAATTCATAGCGAGCGGTCTATTCTATTCATAAATCGAAGATTAATGTGAAGTGTTAGAGTAGTTTGAGTTCAATTACAAAAATCCGCTATAATAAAATGTCATGAGAATGGATCCTTTTCGAGAGGGACAATGAAGCGTCATCATGGTGTCGCTTTTCAAACGTGACATTGCTGAACCATGGCGAGAACGATGAATCATCATGGTATCGTTGCAGTGAACCAATCTAATAAAAAGCAACATCTTTGAGTAATCGATTTAGAAAGTAAACAGATTCTCCAAGACAAGATACACAAACGAAAAGTTCCCCATTCGATATCAATGATATCGTGCAAGATCTAAAAAAGCAAATATGCATCTTCAATCACGCACTAGACGCACTGTCGCTGTGATCCGAATCACGATTGTACTATGGTACACGAAGGTAGAATCCAAATAGTCCCAATATCATATAGAATCATATAGAACAAGAAAAACATGTATAAGATCAACTACGAAGAACTGATGGTATTTTATAGATGTGTCTAGGAATGGTATTTTGTCGATATTTTGATCTGAAAAACGAAGGCAGTAAATGGAACTCACGGGGTCTCAAAGCATGTATTTTGTACATGTCCTAAAACATGATGGTTAGTTTAGCATATGCATGAATGTTCTTGAACTACATGTTAGTTAATTTTTTGTTGGAAAATGTAATTATAGTTTTTAGATAAAAAGACATGTGTGATAGTACATGTACTACGTCTCAATTAATAATAACACTAACTCTATACTTGCTATGACAACCAACAAACGTGTAAACCCTAACTCTCATTCAGAACTCATGAATCATCTGTCACACTTAGTAAATGTGGTACTCTATAACTATTCAAAAAGAGGGTTATGCATAAAATAAAAATAAAAATATAACTACATTCGAGAACCACATCACTTCAAGTCGTGTAGATCATGATCAATTCTATTTCACTAATGTTATTACGAAGATTCTTCCTACCTTCTACTCTATCAATGCTCATATATTGTGGTAATAATTGGATTTTAGTAAAATGGGTGATAGTGTTAATCACCAATGCGTATCAATCCAAACTAGAGGGTTAGGGTAGAATGGAAAGCTAATACAAGTTTAGATATTTCGGACACTAATTTCCTTATTTGGAGTTGGTGATGGATTTAGGAAAAGCTAATACAGTTTGTAGTTATTCGGGACACCAATTTCCTTATTTGGAGTTATTAAGGACACCAATTTCTTTATTTTGAGTTGGGATGGATTTTGGGTTAGTAGAACAAGAGTTTCTTTAAAACCTATATATATGACACACGATCGTTGCATATCATGAGCATCGATTCAAGTCTCTTTTACAAGGCGAAGCACAAGATATCCAAGGTAGTTTTTCTTCGTCTTTATTTTTTCTTATTATTTTTTTCTTTGTGTATCAAATAAATCGTCGATGCTTAATACTTAGTATAGATGTTATGATGTTAATGTTTCAGATCGAACCTATTGTTCTTACCCGTCAGAGAACATGTCCGAGCGAAGATACGGATAGCTCCTTGCAAAAGAACATGTCGCGAAATACATGGATAGCTCAAAGCAAGGTTCGGCATAATGATTGTTTAATCTTTGCGATATAATAACTATTCTTACCCTATAACAAAATATTCATCATGTTTATACCATCAATGTTTATATGCTGGGAAAAAGAAGACAAAACCAGCATATACTTTGCTCACAAATCTGGATCCTTACCAATTTAGTGGATTATCTAAGGCAAGGGTTTTAAAGATTTGGAAATCGGAAATCGAAAGACAAAGGAAGTGTATGGTTGCAGAACTAGCACTTAATGGATGAAAAGTGTGTAAAACACATACATTGATATATCTTCGATTCCGATTTATATAGGATATATTTAATATTTATACTCAAGTGTGTTTGTTGCAAACGTTAAAACGCAGATGCATGCAAAGGTACCAAAAGACTTGATAGAGGTGTTTGAAACCCGAGCTGTGAAGGGAAGATATACTACATCGAAAGGTTTAATCTCTCGGAATCAAGGGAAATTTCGATTGATTGCGAATATGAACATCGTGTCTGGTTTAACAAGTTCACCGTAGTGAGACAACTAGAGATTAGCGAGCGGACTTTCCAGAACATAAATTTAACTTCATAGATTTCAAAAGCGCATCCAAAATGAAACTGACGACACCAAATTCTGTCTAAGTAAGTAACAAACTACCTTTTAATTTTCCAATCGTTGTAAATAACATGCATACAATCGATTGATGACAATATTACCTAGAGATGCACTGGAGGCCGAAATCCGTCTACAGAATCATTGCGGTAACTTTCGGTGGTCAGAAAGGATCCGGAGAATCTCACAAGAGGGATATAGTTATCGAGGATACAAAGTAAGTATATTTGATTTTAAAGGTATACTACTTATAGGTAGTTAACTAAAACACTTGATCAGCTCGAGGTTAATATAATTTTTTCTAAAACAGGGTATTGATATGAATGTTACTCTGTGGGTGAATGGTGCAAAGCAGTGGAAGAAGATGTTGTGAGAAACATGCAAATAATCCAATAATTGTGATTATTATCGGAACGCTTTGTAAGCTGAGGTTTCGAGGTTTGTGGTCCCTTTGAAATTAAAAGCAGCACATGCTGACATTGAAATTTTTATGTTCAATTGACAAACAATTATAACTTGAAACAAGGCAGTACTTTCGTTAAGTTACCACAACTGCCTCCCGAGTGTTGATCAATCTGGATATATCTAGTAGGCAGATGAGTTCAAGAAACGGTAAGTCACCCAGGTAAATGTACGACTATTTATAACTTATTATTACATGATTCTAAAACCACGTCCTATGTACAAGCAGGCTTAAATCGAGAAAGACAACAATGTCATATAATGATCATACGCCTGACAATTGGATGATCCAAATGAAAATAGAAAAACTATACGGGAGGCAAATTCGACATGATACAGCACTGAGAATATGGTATGCTCGTTTTGGTTGTACTTTTTACCTCATTAAATAAAACATAATATCTAAATACGTCGCATGAAAAATGTTGGGTAAGACATCTACTGCTAGGCGAAAGTACTTAGGCTTAGTCGAGAGCAGAGAGAGTGGTACTACACATGGCATGCGACATATGCGACAGAAGAGTGAAGTGACGAGCGGCGTGGCGAACCCTATGTGTAAGTCAGAGAAAAATTCAAAGAGATAATACCATGGTAAGAAACAACAATATCTTTTAATATATTGATATTGATAATACATTGATACTTACATATATTTAAATATATACAGCACTAGCAATACATTGAATGCATCTGTAGAGGATGGAAATGGAAATCTGCAGATTATCATGAATGTGAAAAGAGAAGAGAAAAATGATGAAATGTACGTAAAAGGAACATGCCATAGATTACAACGAGCAATGCAATAAGGTAATGAATATTAGTGTACACAACTAATCACTATAATATGGATAAGTGTATTCTAGGCCACGCTAACCATAACATTTATTTCCAAATGTAGATTAGCAAGGAGAAAGTGCATAGGATGGGATTCGATCGAATCAAAGACCGCACCTTTGTTTTCAAGTTGGTAATCCCGAGAATACAATGTAATAGAATCAATCGACAATTTTACTGTACCAAAAGGTATTTAAGCGTGAAGGCTGGATGAACGGTCGATGCGTTACTGGAAGCGAGGTAACTTTGCAATTGTGACACTGTTATCGGAGAACTACTATTTACAAATATGAATAGCCTCTTATATGTAAAAATCCCTTTCTACGTGATGTAGAGCTCGTGAAAAGAACTAATCGCAAAGGATAAGAAAAGAAACCTCTAAGAGAGTGACGACGTTAAGACAGCGCTGATACTGACACGCGATTCAAAGCGACATAAGACACTGCAGAATAGGACTCAGCGCCAAGTGAAAAAGAGGGTGAGCTCGACGATGAAGATTGGAGACAGGTGATTTTATGAAAATAGGAATCTTTACATGATTTGATATCACTTTGAATCGTGGCTTTTACATTTAAGTTCGTACTGAATTTTTTATTTCTTTTTAGTTTATATTGTTCGTGAACTTATTTGGCGTTGTCATTGGATTATAAATCTTTTTTATATTTTTTAATGCTTAATGCCTTTACTTATAAAGTCCAAGCTTGATGGACTTGATCCAATATCCCAAGCAATGTTGTTACGTTTCTATTACGTGACAACTTAACTATAACTTCTTTGTATATAATAATAATATATACAATTTACATATTATTCCAATGAGCCAAACATTTTTTGGTTTAGAAACCATTTCACATACGCATCGGATATGATCTCGGAAACTTAGACAAATGTGCCATTACATACGCGAATCTGTTTAAAGTACGTCTTATAAAATATCTTCAAATTATTTGATTGCCATGATCATGTAAAGCAAAACTTAGTATCTAGTTAAGATGCGAAAGTAATGATTTTCAATTTCGATTAAAATCATACAAATTTATGTAAACTAATTTAAATTTAAATTAGGATTTATTTAATGTGAATCATATAGCTGGAATCGATAGGTGTGATTTGATTTGGTAGATGGTTATAATGTTGAAGAAGCGTTGAATAAGCGAAGAGGAGACAATGTAGATCGTAGGGAGATACTTTTTCCGCATTATCATGCTACACCTTGCCCGATCTCATTGAAATTTCTTTGTTGACCTATAGGTATTAGGGGTATGTCTTGAGCTTGAGTTTTATCTCGTCACATTTTTTTTTTTTATTACACGACATCGAATTTACATGTGACATTTGTTATCGTGCTCATTTGCACTTTTTGGCATTAGAACTTGGGTGCACCTTGGAGGACTTTAGCGTGTGTTTAATCCTTCAATTACATCTTTGTTGAAGCATGTTTGAATTTGAAGTTTATCACATATTGTTGTGAACACACTTATGTTGTATACATAAGGGTGTTGGACATAAACAAAGGACCACGTAGGTCGAAACTATTAAAGAAATTCAAATACGGGGAGGTCTAGTAGTAGTAGTGAAAACAAAATTGAGTTATTTTAGGACAATGATTTACTTCCTTGGAAAGTTAATAGAATTTAATTCTATGGAAACACCGATTTCCTTAACCGTGTTTTTTGAAAACTATATATATTACTACATGGACACACAATAGTTTCATATATGAGGTACTTATTCTTTATTTTTTTCTCTTATGGTTTGATAGAATCATTCGATTTTATAGTTTTTATAGAGAGCTTATTACGGTGCTTAATAGAGCTTGTGGGGCTGTATTGCGGGATTAAACATGTCGAAGAAAATACACTAAAGCATTAACCAAGGTTTGATTTGATCTCTGCTGTACTTAACTATTCTTATTCTCATGCATGTAAATAATGTTATCTTATTCAATGATGATTATTCATTCGTGTTTGGCATCACAACATCGTGAACCTGGAAATGGCTCAGAAGCAATGGACTATATACCGTTATCTGCTTGAATCAATGGATGTCAGAGAAAGCGAAAGCATGTCACGAGATGAGGAAAACACGATTGATTAATACTTTTACGTTTTACATCCTTCTTTCAGATCGCTTTAATACTATATTGTTCCCCGTGATAAATGATGATCTTGATATATTCTTATGCATTCTTTGTTTTATTAGTAGAATGTGCATTATGACAGTACACGCACGTTCTAAGGTATAAAAGCAAACCTTACAACAAAATTCCTATATCATACGGTATATCATCCACTGAAGGAAGGGATGCACGGACAGTATGAGGTGTTCGAATCGCATATCAATGTGGTATTCTTCGACAGAGCGAATGCACTAATAATGATTCCCAGTGATTCTAATGTAAGTAAATGCACTGTCTCATGATTATTATTAAATTTTTCCCATTCAATCCATATGTTTACAAACTAAAACTAAATTCTTACAGGTTGATAACCCTGAATTCACAAAACTATTATGCGGGGAGATAGGACAGAAGAGCAATTATTATGCCCATGATGTACGTACGTACAGAGAAAGGATTTCACAAGAACAAAACACAATCTGCTTACGGAATTTCAAAGGTTAAGAGTTACAAAAGAATACATGCATCGTATTTTACAAAGTCTACTCATACGCATAATTTCATTGACTTCACAACAACAAGTTTCAGAGGAATAAGTACATCGAGCTTCGACATCTTTATAGATAAGTCGGATATGTATTGAAAACGAATCCTAATAGGTAACTCAACCTTAATATTGTCTTAATTGTCTATAACATGCTACTAATTAAATACATCCTTAGTAGGTTTGTCAATATAATAATAACAAGCTGAGTTTCAACCGTTCTCGATGCATTTAAGAGGAAAATTCATTTCACAACTAAACCAAAAAGAGATTGGTGTGGAAACGGACAAGGATATTGTAATACAAGACAAGTTGGGTAATCAAGCAACAATAATCATGTGCAATTATACACCAATTATAATGTTCACCTACCATGATCCGAATGTCCATGTGGATTGATATACTTAATCTTACCACATTGAAGTCGATCAGACCAGAAGTGCATCAAGTATGAATGCTCGCATGACTTTCAATTTTAAAAATATCTTTATTGAGGTATTGCTTGTAGAATTCTACATACATTGATAAGTTTAAATACGAGTTGATACAATGCTTAAATTTGACGATCGTCGGCACTAGGCTATGTGACCATACTTTTCTCATCGGCGAAAAAGATATTTAGCGGCAGCCCAATCTGCACTGGAACCCTATTTACCAGGGGAAAACGAGCATCTAATATCCATTCGACAACAACAGAGGTATAAACGAAAAGCGAATTATTAGCAAGACTCACGGAGGTCGGAAGAATTAATGAAAATAGAGAGGGATAACGCGGCTTTCACGGCAATCAAATCTTTGATTAAAGATTCTCAATTTTTAAAAATCCAAGGCGAAAAGACGTACGCGTGGGAAGAGCAAGAATGGATAGATCTTTTCCCATCGTCTCATGTCTAGTAATCAAATTCAAGCCGAAATGGATATATTGAATTTCTTTCATCAAAAAGTAAGCATGACAAATTACTACGAGTGCGTCCAAGAGAAAAGATTAAGATTCAAGAAACCACGTCAGAAGCAAAGAGGCTGTCGTAATGGAGGCGACTTAGATGAGATTGGAACAGAATTTGTCTTGGAATGAATCGGCCAAAAACTTGGAATGCCCAAAAAAAAGAGAGCTGTAGTATAGCTTGAGGCAGATCCAAAAACATACATATCTGACTTTTTGAAGGTTGTAAATACTTACTTTTTCAAAAAGATAGAATTTGGATTTAGATTTCTTTACACCAGATGTCCTACTCGCTTTTATCTCGCTTGGATATACTTAGGTTTCCTTTGGATTAGTCAATTGAAGACGAGATGCTCGACAGAACATATTTGACGTGAAAGGAGAGTTCAATCATCATATGAAGCAATATTATGAGATTCTATTAGCTTTTGACTACTAATGAACATTTCTGCTATGATTATGCTGTTGCTTGTGAATATATCACTCATTGATAGACGCTGCATTGTTAGGTTGTAATTATGATGTTTAGTATGACAGTCATGGATCCGTTGCACCGCATATTGGTTTCTTGAATATTTATCACCAGACATTACAATTCATTTTTTATTATAAACCATACCACATATTTTCAGATTTAAACAAAAATTAAATAATTTTTTAGTCCTGTTGATAATCATCATTTTAGATAAATACTTAGAGATCTATCTAATACCCAAGAATTATATGATGGCCCCTTTATAGAAGATCTCAACTAAAATCTTGATTGTTTATTACGTATTATAGATTATTAGACAAGGCTTTAATACGGTTCCTAATTAATATAGCTTAGGAAAAATGGTTGTCTTTGAGAGTTTTATTGATCATTCGAGAAGATATAAGAAAAAAGACAAAGTTAATGACCCAACACAACTACCAAACTGAAAGATGGGCTATCAATGAAGTGCGTTGTATAGCTAATAAATGTAAGAAATCAAGAAGGTATAATCAACTACTTATATGATTTAGAACCAATTTACTAAGAAATATTATTATTTTAAAGACATTGATAGCTTTTCCAAGTTATAGAAGGGTCATTATTGGGTGGTGATACAAGGAGGACTCTTTAATATACTCGTATTGCTGGATATTTAGATTGAATGTGCCGAAAAGAGACTCACGATGAGATGTAGTTATATAGATAATCTATGACGAATTCAATCTTGCAACAAAATTTAGTTTTCCATACATCGGCTTTAATCTAAGAGTACTACCATATTTTAAAATCATTAACTATCATTAAAGAATTATTTATAAGTTAACTTCATATAAAATATGATTTCCCATAAGTTGTCTCAGTCTAGCTATAACATTAGGTGTTCCTTCCATTCTCATATGATCCAACTGATTCTCATATTCTCTCATGTGGCGAAATAAGATTTCTTGATCCAACTGTATCACATAAAAACTTTTCAATTAACAATATATCAACCAAAAAATATCATTTATAAGATTCTCATAATAGTAACTTCAAGATTCTTTATTAATTGAACGAACATGTTATAATACAATAAATTGAGATGAATTCTCGTATGGAGATAATTGAAGGTGAAAAGGATTCGACGCGATACATGGATCAGAAGAAAGTATGATTTGATCGTTGGCTTTACAAACGTTGCGAAACAAGATGAAACGGTGCAGTTAATAGCAATCACAACTATTAAAGATTCTATGTCATATATATGTTGTTCAAAATTAATAATAATTCTTAATATTTTGGTTCTTATTTTAATGATTAATTACTTAATAGTTTTTTTTTAAATGCTATATTATGATTTTATTTAATTATTTATTTTTATTTCTAAAAATAAAAAAAGAATAATAATCTTTATTTATATTGTTGATTTTTTATTTTCCATAAAAATAAGGCATTGAATTTCCTAATGCTTTTTTCCGACAAGATTACTTGTTAGATGCAAGGGAATTGTAGAGATGACACGAGGAATTTTTTCAACATATGAGCAAATTATTAGAGCCTTCCAATAGATAAAACAGATGAAATAGATCATGAGACACTTTTTAGCAAATGGTTATTTATACAACTTACCCGTGAAATAAAAAATACCATGAAAGCTTTAATATCCGAAGAAAGAATTATCACAATAATATTCAAAAGAAAAATCATTATTAAATCAATAATTTATAACAACAATTTAATAGATGAACAGAATATGAAGTGCAATGATTCAAGGCCGAAACTGTAGCATATTTGTAAGAGATATTACACTCGTAGAGCTGTAATAGTGAATGCTAGATTCCACGCACACAACCGATGTTGTCAAAACAAACAGTTATTAAAAAGATATGCAGTTTAAATGACATCTGGTAGAATACTTTATCACAATGCATGGTGCATCTAAGCTAGAATGATGCATCCACTGAAATTAATTAGTGGTAAAGAAACTATAAATACATTGATGCATAGAAGAAATATTTTGAAGATAATCATTTAATATCAGCTATTACAAAGTTTACTTATAAGATCGGTATTGTTAATCGCAGAATGCTTTGGATATACTAGACAATATATTTCGCTTCAAGTTTATTTTTTCCAATGATATCAAATCATGAGCAAGCTCATGCAAACGATAATTATAATAGTAAGAATGATGATAAGTATAAAATTACTATAACATTAATGTAAATAAGATATGCCATTGATTGAATTCAGAAGTATCAAAGATGTACACAAATCCTAAAACTAGGTAATAACAATTTCAATTAATTTTTACCATATATATGAGTTTCAATATAGAAGATATTTGGTTTTTTATTTAAGATATATGTGAAAAAGTCATTTATGTCAATTATATAACCTAATACGCTCAGGTCCATGTTCTATTTGATCTCTATTGTTTTGAAACTTTTTAACAAATAATAAATACCAGATATTAATATCTCGTGAGAGAGTATCGCAAACACCGAAATGCTGTTATAAGTTCTAAAACTAATAAATCAACCATAAAAATAATACAGTAAGCGTTATTTTATATTATAATGAACACATAAAAAACAGCAGTGGGAGAAAATCTTATCCATTTTGTTATCCAAAATAACCATAAGAAAATGATTAAATATCAAGATTCAAAAGAAAGAAAAGTGTTCGAGAAAAGAATTCATAATAATATGGTTCACAGTAAAGAATTTTAAGAAGAGAGGTAAATTGGGCGCTAAATTATAAAATGAAATGTAAAGCAGCCCAAATAATGCTTAGTTAACTTTCAATGTTACCTATCTAATATTAATCCAAATCAAATCCAAAACTAGAGGGCAACAAATCCATAAACTTTCATGTATTGTCCACGAATGTAATACAAAAACAATCAAATTGATTAGGTGAGGAAGAAACTAATACAAAGCTAGTTATTCAGAAACACAGACACATGATAATTTATTACTTTAAGGTTTGTACCTTTCTGAAACCTAAATTATTCAAGAAGGACTCTCTTCGAATTTCATAAACTGAAGTTATTCTGAAGGATTTTGAAAAATTGACAGAATTTGAATTTACAAACAATCATTTGATTTACTAAACAAGGACTTTCTAAACCATGGAGATATATAATAGACAAATGATCACTTACACACAAAATAAATCAAATATATTTTACAGATCACAGAAGAATTTCCATAGTCGCTTCTTAATAAGGTTTTTGTTAACATGAGCAACCAAGGCCTGACATTTTCTCCATTCAAGAAAAGCAAAGAGGTGGCAGGTGCGTTAAGAGATAATGGACCAAGTTCAAGCTAAACAGACATCAAATTATCTATTGAAAAAGAAGTATTCCATGAAAATATGAAAGCCATCATTAAAGTTAATACAGTCGAGATGATATGGAGGTCAATAAACTGGCCTGAGATCACCTTCTAAAACATTTTTTCAGACATTTGGTTATAAAAAGAATCAAATTATCAGTTAATACATTTATTCATGTGACAACATTTTTTTGAGCTTATCAGAAGTCAATAGCAGTGTTTCAAATAAACACCTAATGATTTTGATAATCCTGATGAAGATGTTTGATGCTCTGATTTTCAGCTTCTGTAAGATAGAAACAGGTTTGATGTTTATATAAATAAAGATGATAAACTGAGCCCTGCCAGAAATCTATTTTAAACTATTCTCTGCTTACTTTGATGTGATTCAAATTCTCATTGCTTCATGGTCGAGTTTAAAAACCTAAGAAGGTGTAATGATCTGGACTTTGGAATTGAGTGGATATAGTTGAATAAGGAGCTAAATCAAGATCAAACATTTGAGCTTTATTCAGATTCTATAAATAACTCACTAAATTAGGTCTTCAAAGATTTATAGTAAACAATGCACCTCTATTCTATTGAGTATGCCATAGGGTGGTGACGCCCCCTCCTCCTGGATTCTCTGTGGATGAGAGACTGCTCTCAATTTTTAATTAGTGTGATATTAAGATTTTTTCTTAAAATTATTTGGGTGAGATAACAAATAACTTCTCACAAATTACACATGATCTCGATTATAAACCTTTTTTATACTATTTTTTGAAGACGACAGCACTGTGGCTTTCGGTGAAAATCGCATTATTATTTTGTCATAAAAACATAGAATTGAAAACGGTAGTATTCTTATATACACGCGGTTTAGAAGTAATGATGAATTAAAAGAATGCGGTGTATCCAATTTTTAGGTTTCTGATATAGAAGACATGTGTTGACAAAAAATACTTGACAAAAACTTTAATGACAAAAAAATAACCTAACTACGCGTCAATATTAGCGGGCTTGTAAGTGTATAAGAGGAAGACATAATCCTATATATATGAATAGAAGCAAAAACAATGCGGCAAGTAACCTTGGCAGGTACATACGGTTTCACTTGAAAACATGCGGTATATGTAGCAAACAATAGTTTTATAAAATAGAACGAACTGAGATAGGTTTGATACGTGATTCCACTCTGATGTTGTGAGCAGAGTTAATCTCGCTCCAGATGTGGCTTAAGATGCAAAATGTTAGGTGACTTCGAAATTAGCACTATTGTTGATGTGGTAATGGTAATGGAATTCCTATCCAGAAGTCGCATCAAGATGCTCGGAAAATTGCTTTTGAAAACATTTGGGAAGATTTCACGAAGTGCGGCGATTGCAGTATCCACTTTAGCTTGCAATGTGGTTAGTAGCATGCTTGAGCCGTTTTCACTTTGGTATAGATAAAGGTTACTATTACAACGAGGACATACGGAGCCTATAAGTTGCGGCGACTTGAGTTTCAATCGTAAACCTTTTCATAGTTTGATGTCGCCGCTTCTCTGCCTGAACCGAATAAGCTTGCATTTAAACCTCACTTCACTCACCGCTTCACTGTCATTTGCTGTCCGCACACGGTTGTTCAATGGTTGATTATTCATATCTAGCTTACCACCTTCCTCACCGCATTAAAACACCGCCATTATGACTTGCAAGACACTCACAGGCGTTTATCCGAGTTGTGGGAGTACTTCAAGTTAACACACCGCAACTAATCACTGACTAATTTTAAAAGTGGGGACTATATTTAACTACTGGAAATTTTAATCCACGTGACGGCCGCCTCACCTCATTACCGGTTTAGATGAGTAGAAATCTCTCTGCGACAACCTTCCCCATCTGTGTTTGTGTAAGCATCCTCGGTGGATAGCCTAATCAATATTAAGCTTTGCATAAAGTGCAGTTTGAGTTTGATAAGATGGCTTTACTATGAGATATTGACACAAACTGACCTCGAGAGACATGACATCTAAATACAAAGCAATCGAATAGTAGCGTCACAAGTCTGCTTTGAAATGTAGATGAAACTTCTGAATTGTTTTAAAATGCGAGTGACATGGAAATGATCACACTATTGCTTGCTTTATTTTCAAGAATGGAAAAGATTTAGAGAGGAGGTCAATGAACCCTTGCATTTCGAGAGTCGCACCATTAACTAGTTCGGGAGAGTTACAACAAAACATTCACCAAGACATGCATAAACAAATGGATGCCAAAACGATTTTGAAAGGTATTTGCATATAACAAAAAGACAATATACAATTTCAATCATGTACTCGACAACCTACTACAAATCCAAAGATCACCCCGAATTACATATGGTAAACGGAAATGGGAGAATCAAGAGGCCATTATCAAAAGAGTTCTGTAAAATGTTGGTATTATATAAATGTATCAAAGAAGAATGTTTGGGACGCCAATTTTAGGTCTATTTCTTCTCTTGAACATTGGGGTCTCTAGTTTATTTCAAAAATGAAGGTACTCTTTTAGTTTGATCACTTCCTATGTACAAAATTGGGGTTCAGTTAGGTTCAAATTCCACTAATCTATGAAAGTTATACTTACTAAGCGTTTATAATTGATATTTGCATCCTCAAGTTATCTTCTGGTGACAACTATTCGACTTATCGTATGTAGCCCGGAACAAGTCGCTATACTATAGCAATGCTTAGGCATATCTGCAATTACCATGGCATCGTTTTGGCAAATTCTCCCCTACAACCGCGTCCTCTTTGAACTGCGTCTCGGCTTTCTGCTCTGCTCCTGGTTTTTTCGTATTTAGTGAGTGCTTAAAATACCCAGTAAATAAGAGAAGATTCTTTATCGTCAACGTAGAATAAAAAAACCCGGATTGCATCCTACTCTCCAATGCTGCAATTTGAGTTATTTATAGGCCGATCATTAGAAAATAAGGAATTAGGGTGGAATTAGGAAAGCTAACACAATCTTAGTTATCCCCAGAAACACCCATTTCCTTATCTCGAATTGAGTTCAATTGAATTCTATGAAGCGACTGTGCATATATATAGCATTTGGCCCAGAAGGCCGTTATGGCGGGCATGACACAGGGATTTCTAAGTAAGTTGAAGCACGGGATATCCACAGGTAGTTTTGTAAGACAATGCATGCACACTTTCTTTCTCTATTTCTTCGTCTTCTTTTTTTCTTTCTCCTTCCTCTTTATCAAATATAGAGGTAACAGGAATGATATACAACCTTAGCTTTGAGATATAATGGCCGTACTTATGCCTCTAAACAAAGATACTTATCGCGTTTATACCAATTCAATATTTAGTACAACGGGGAAAATGCAGAGCCAAGAAACCAAGGACGTATACTTTGTTCACACAATCACTGGATCTCAAATGATTTGCTTGGGAGGGTTATCAAGGCAAAGGGTTTGGAAAATCCGGAACGTCGGGCAATTCGAAAGACAAAAGAAGTGTATGGTACTAGGCTGCACTTAATGGATGAGAAGGCGTAAAATCAGACATGTTGATACATGCCTTCTAATTTATAGACGAGACATATACTGAACAGTTTACACTCAAGTGCTGTTTGTTGCAAACTAGTACGAATGCAGATGCAGTTAAAGTTGGTACCAAAAGACGTGATAGAGGTGAAATGAAACCCGGTTGCGAGAAGGAAGATATACTACATCGAAAGGTTTAACTCTCTCGGAATCCGAGGGAAATTTCGGGATTGCCTGGAGCTATGCACATGTTACGTCAGTTTTAGCAGAGACCACCGAAGTGAGACAACTCAAAGAGATTAGCGAGCTACAGACTTTCCGTAACATATAATTAATAACTTCATAGATTTCAAAAAGCAGCATCCAAAAAAGTGAAGCGACACCAGCCTCTATCCCCATGGTAAGTAACAAACTTACCTTTTAATTCTTCCAATCAATAAGTAAATAACATGCACATACAATTGATCGACAACATTACTGCTCAGATGCTATCGGGAGGCCGAAATCCGGCTCACGGAATCATTGACGGTGGCTTTGGTGGTCGAAGGATCGGAGAATCCGCCACAAGAGGGATATAGTGAAGACGAGATACCAAAGTAATTATATTTGATTTTAAAGGTATCATTACTTATAGGTAGTTAACTAAAACACTTGATCAAGCGAAGGTTAATATAATTTTTCTAAAACAGGGGTATTGATATGAATGTTACTCTATGGGGTGAATGGTGCAAAGCCGTGGAAGAAGATGTTGTAGAGGAACATGCAAATAATCCAATAATTGTGATTATTATCGGGCGTTTGTGTGATTTCGAGGTTTGTGGTCCCTTTGAAATTAAAAAACTGAGACATGCAGACATTAAATTTTATGTTCACGACAAACAATTATAACTTGAAACAAAGTACTTTAGTTAGCTAACTGAAGCCTCAGTGTTGATCAATGCGGATATACGAGGTAAGGAGTTCAAGAAACGGTAAGTGCGCTCATAAAATGTACGACTATTTATAATTTATTATACGTATTCTAAAACCACGTCATATGTACAAGCGAGGCTTAAATCAAGACAACAATGTCACAATGGATCACGCCTATGAACTGGATAGATCCAGATGAAAATAGAAAAACTATACGGGGAGGCAATCGGACAGGACACGAGTACACGGAGAATATGGTATGCCTGCTTTTGGCTGTACCTTTTTACCTGCTTAAATAAAGCATAATATCTAAACACGTGCGGCTCGGCGAAAAATGTCAGTCAAGACATCCACTGCAAGTAGAAGTAAAAGTACTAGGCTTAGCTTCCAGAGCAAGAGAGTGGTACTACATGGCATGCGTGCATATGCTGCAACAAGAAGGCAGAGTACGGCGAGCTGATTCGGCGAACCTTGGTGTGAGTAAGTGCAAAGGAAAATTCGAAGAGATAATACCGCCCGGTAAGAAACAAATAACATCTTTTAATATATTGATATTGATAATACATCGATACTTTTAACGATGCCTAAAAATATATACCGCAGTGCAGTTGATCCCCGAAGTTTGTAGAGGATGGATGCAGCTGCGGTATATCTTGTATGTGGGAAAGACGGCCGAAAAAATGATGAAATGTACCGCAAAGGAACATGTAAGATTACACTTGAACAACGCAATAAGTGTAAATGAATATTAGCGTACACAACTAATCACCATAATATGGATAAGTGTGTTCTAGGCCACGCCAACCATAACATTTATTTCCAAATTGTAGATTAACAATGGGAGCAAAGGCACGCGGATGGTTCGAGCCGAATCAAAGACCCTTGACCTTTGTTTTCAAGTTGGTAGTCCAGAATACAATGTAAAGGAATCAATCTCGTGATTCTACGGCCCGCACAGGTATTTAAGTTTAAGCGGAAGACGGGCTGAGCGGTCCATCTCCGATGTCGTACGGATGAAAACGAGGTAACTTTGCAAGCAATTGTTAACCCGAGCACTACATGATGCAAATATAAGTCGTACTTACATGTAAAAATCCCTCATCTCTGCGGGATCTGGCGTCGCTGGAGAGGGATGATCTGATACATCAAAAAGTATACAGTAATACCAAACCTCTAATAGGAAGTAGAAAGCGTCGTCAAGTAGCGGCAATGAAACCGCTGACCAAAACCTACAGCAAAGACTCGTGTGAGGCTAACAAAAGAAGGTGAGCTCCAGCGATGAAGATGAAGAGTAGGAAGCAATGGTTTCCACAGAAACTATTCGGTTGATTAATTTAGCTATAATTATTTCTTTTGGTAATAGGGAAAACTTTCATAATCTTATTATTGTTTTGAACTAGCTTTTTACAATTAAGTTAGGCCCTATTTTTTTTTTTATTAATTAATCTCTGGGATGATCATTCTTTAGCCTTTGGGATATCGTAATTGTTTTTATGCATAAAGGAATACCAGACATACTACATATTTCGTATCCTACATGAGTAAAAAATTAATTCTAAGAAACTACTCTTTACCATTTTCTCAAAAAAAAAAAAAAAAGAGATAGAGAACTTCCCATGTATCTGAAATTTTTATTTGCACCTAATAGTGAGCTGTGAATATTTGAAGATCCTAATATGGAAGATCTTTGATTTAACATAGAGAACTTTCCCATCCTCAGGAACATTAAGACAACATTACATCAAACCTTAAAAAAAAAAAAAAAAATAAATAGAGTAGACACTAAGTATAGTTCTTATATCCAATGACATGCATACGAGCATACATCCAAATCATTACATCATTCATTGATTGATTCGATCAACTCCTTCTTTTCTGCCCGAGGCCAAGTACAATTAGCCAGAAACCAAAGCGATTTCTCTTAACACCATTTCCCTGCTTCTTGCTGGTAGTGATCTATTTATATATTCTTACGCTTTTCTTTAGGGTTCTTTTTACATAAGTTACCGAATTTACTGAAACCCATTGTCATCCGGCCGTGAACAAACTTACTGTTCAATCACAAATTGAAAGGAGAAGAGGTTTGACAAACTACATACAAGTAAAATGAGAAGAACATACCAGATTTCTGATACAAATGAGAGGGATACCGCCATCTAATCGCTTTTTGACTATTTCATAGAATCTCATAAAACTAAATACAATTAATTTGTTGAGAAGCCAAATATTTAGAATCATAGTGAGAACATGCTAACTTCTCATCTATTCTATTCTAATATGGTGTATGATTTTCGTTTGTTTTCTGATTGTATTCAGATGTGACTATAATAAGTCTTCTTATATAGGAGAAGTTGCCTCTCTTCAGCCCAAAACACGTGTACCTCTAACAAAGGAACACAGACACACAATTAGGTCAATCAATTTAAAATATGGATTGACTCTATAAACAAAAACCAGATAATAGTTAAAACATTGCCTCTCTTCAAGATTGAACATTTGTATCTCAATGGAATAGCAAATGGGAAACCATGCTGAAAATGTGCATTGACTCTATAAAGTTTATAAGAGTTCCAAAATTGGTCCAACACATGAAACGAAGCCTATATGGACAAAAAAAAAATGTAACCCAAGACCTGCAATGACAAACATGCTTTAATTTCTTATTATTTCTTTAAGCATTTAACCTTTTGTGATGATCCTTTTGTGATATCCATAGAACATGAATACCTAAGCGGGAGACGAGTTATCAAAGGCCATTTGATTACCATTTTGCACTACACAACCACGTACCCGACCATATTGTCGGGCTCTGGTAGGCATGTTGATAGTTCTAATAACAATATTATCGAGAAAAAGCTATTGAAGATTGAGATTGTAGAAAATCTATCCAAAAAAGAAGATTTTGATACCGAGAATCACATTCCAATTTTTGATACTAAAAATGCGAGGGGATTGAATAGCGTCGGTCATCGGATACAATTTCCAATAGCTTAAGGAAGACCATAAAAAGAAGATGGATATATACTTTGGTTTTATATCTATGAATTGTTACATTATATTACCAACACCTTTTGCAAGGATTCAATCAAAATAACGAAAAAAAGGTGAACAATTTTCATAAAAAAGGTGAACAATTTTCATTAAAAAAATGAACAATTTTCAATCATGTCGTTCAAAAAATTGAGTTATTTTAGGACAGCGATTTAATAAGCGTCAAAGCAAAACATAACTAAACATGCACTACTTGAATAAACGTCGGGGTAAGACATTTACCTGCGATGCGTATCTTTGGGCTTGGTTGAGAGCGAGAGAATGATGTACATGGCATGCAGTGAGATGCAATAAGAAGGTAGAGTACGGCGAAGACGATGAACCTTGCTACAACAACTGCAACAAAAAATTTGAAGAGGGAAATACCATGGTAAGGAACAAATACATTCACATTCTTTTAAAGTTAAATTTGATGGAGAATACATCAATACTTAATAGCATTATATATATGTACACGTGTACAAGATGAATTTGTACGTAAGGATGGAGGAAATGCTGCGGTATTCACGGTGATGGGAGAAAGCAATGAAAAAATGATGAAATGCCAAGGAGCATGTAGAATACATGGAACAATGCATTAAGGTAACGGCAGTATTACTTTGGTTATAGATATACATATTGTGAACCATTCACACCATAATATATAAATCCCGTATGTGAGATTAACAAGGAAGAAAGGCCCAAGGATGGTTTATGGAATTAAGGACCGCACCTTTGTATTCAAGTTGGTAATCCAAGAGTATAATAATGTTGTAATGATGCATGTATTTTATAAATAAGTTTAATAAGAATGTTGGTATTTTGTTAACGTGTATATATGAAAATAATTTAGGTATTTTGATATCTTGATAGAAAAACGAAGCAAATATATGGCCAGATGCTCTCGGTATTTTATAAATCACGAAACTCTAAATGGGTTAGGATAGAATAAGGATAGCTAATACAAGTTTAGTTATTTTCGGGACACGATTTCCTTATTTGGAGTTAGTATGGATTTAGGAAAAGCTAATACAAGGACACCGATTTCTTTATTTTGAGTTGGGAGGATTTAGAAAAGCTAAATACAAACTTGGTTATTCTAGAATTCTATGGAAACACTGTTTTCCTTAACAAGCTTTCTAAAAACTATATTTATAGGACACACTATTACATATACGGAGCATCAACCCGAGACTCTTTTGCAAGACGAAGCACGGGATATCCTAGAAAGTTTTGCAAGACATAGCATAGGATTTCAAAGTGCGCTTCTTCATCTTCTTATTCTTTAGCATAGGATGATTATTATTATGTAACCATTCAAATTTCATAATTATTCTTATTTATGCTAAAGAATTCGTAGATGGTTCATTTATTCTATTGTTTTTTTCTTTCTTCATGACATTAGTTTTTTTCTTCTTTTTTGTTTTTTTATATTCTTTGGGGTACTAATCTTGGACCAAGATACGTCAGAAAGGATGGTATCTTATGTTCATCAGTATATCCATGTGTAACATGAATTGTGATATTTTTAAAATTTCAATGATATATACTTTAATGTTATTTATTTTCCCAGGTAAGCATGTCACGAGAGGATACCCAGAACAATAACCAAGAGGTTAACATGTCAGAGAAAATACACATAGCAATATCGAAATAGTGAACATGTCGGGGCGAAGATACAATGAACAATAACCAAGGTTTGAGATCATCTTCTTGGGAAATACTTTTTAATCATTATATGTATCATATAGTGATGAGATAGGATGCGTGATTAAGGTTGCTAGCAAATTTATTACATTAAACTAAAAGTAATTTTATAGTATATCCTAAGAACCAAGGATACCATATAGATATCTCATCTTTGAAATATATTTTTACGGTGATTTAGTCACACAAGTATATTGAAATCTAACGTAAGTGTTTAGCAGCATGGCGAGATGGCATGTACACGAGAATCTTGGATATCATTAATGGGGGGTAAAGAAGGAGGACTATTACCCACGAACAGCATACAATCTTTATACCAACCTAGAGCGAGTTTATAAAGGAGATAGCTAATATATCATACCAAGATCTTCTAAGATGTAAATCTAGAAGACGATATCTAACTAGCACAAATGTATCTTTAGCAATGAAGCATGATAAAGTGCTTGAAATCAATAATTACATGGTATTTCTCTTCCGGGGAGAGGAGCGTGTGTACCTAAGTAATGATTGCATATCTTAAGCTTCAAAGATTATTTCAAAGATCGGCGGATCCCATCGAGATGTTAAATCGGGTTGAAAATAGTAGGCATATACCAAGCCATAATTTGCGATTGAAAATTGGCATACCGATTATTCTCTTAAAGGATCATAACCAAAAGCGAGGGCATCGTCAAGGGCACAAGATTGATGATAAGACAACTAAAAGATAAAGATTACCGCGGAAGTCGACGGTGTTCTTCTTGAAATTAACAATATTAAAGAGAAAAGCCGATGAGATCCAACGATGGAATACCCCGGCCAGGTATCGCTTTCTGTTAGAGTTTGTTTTGCTATGTGGATGGACGATAGCAGGTCATGGGCCTACATAGCGGGGATTCTACATGACATCCCAGTTATGTGGATGATGGAATTCCGATACGTAGTTTCTTTGGAGATGAGAGTCTCGTATCCGCTGACCCTTGGGAGATGACAATCCATGGTATATTGGAATTTCAAGGGTACCGGCATAGCATCAAATCTAACCATTACTATCATCAAGAAGAATGAGTTTCCAGTGGGTATACAAAGACAGCAGGTGGTGCGTGAGTGCACTCACAGAAAAATTCACCATTTATAGATCGAGTGGTAAATCGGGAAAAGGAGTATTGGAATGAGATAAATTTACAAGAATGGCTAAATACGGAGTATGATCCTCATAGAAAGCGGAAAGGCTTAAATCTATTAAAAATAGTTATTAATTAATTGATCAACTCCAATGTTTTTATCTCTTTTTCGGTACTTAATTATTTTTAAATTTTATACTCATTCAAGTTAATGTCCATTAGTTTATATTGAAAGTTATTACTTATTATTATACAGTTTCAAGTTCATGTCAATTACATTGATTTATATTAGAACTTAGTTACTATATAAATATATGGTTTTAATTAATTCTCTGGAATTTTCTGTTCACTTGGGATTAAATTCTTTTGGTTAAGTTTGATAAAGGTTATAGATTAATATTGGTGCACATAGGAAACAAGAAGATTAAGTTTCACGAAAGAGAGAAATGAATGAGTTTCCTACAATGTCACTTACAGTTGTAGGTCGCGCAAATCAATTGAAAAATCCTAATCAGCATATCAACTCTTAAAAAATATAAAAAAAAAAAAAAAAAAAAGTGTAATAACGAATGGATGGAGCAAAGAAAATAAAAATATATTAACTAAAGCTGCAAACAAGATGGATGGAGCAACAATCTTCTTTGCTACGCATATCTAAACGTCTACGTTTCCACATACTGATAACAATACAAAAAACAAACATGTGTCGGCCATGCTTATGTTTAAAACAAAAAAGAAATCTCTGAACATGTGTCGACCATGCTTCGTCCTTTATTATTTTGTTCATATTAATACTCCATCACTTCCTTTTGTTCATAGGAACCATTCTCTTTCGATCTCAACAGGTACACAAACGAGAACTCTTAACCAGGTATGGGATTTGTTGTCGATTTACTTTTTTTTTTTGGTTAATTCGAAGGTTGGGTTCTCTGATTTTCTATGATTTCAATTTACTTTTAGGGTTTGTAACCTAATTTAGGTTTATTGATTGATAATAGGTTACTGATTTGGGCTATGTTTGTTGTTGCTCACCAAATTCTTACCTAAAGGTGACATCGATTTCCCTTCTGTAACTAATTGAAGAAAAACCTAACATCTAGGTAATTTTTCTTCTAACGTTTATGGTTTTGTTGATGTAACAAACAACAAAATAAACTTTATGGTTTCACTGTATTTGGAGACGAATTTGCTACAGATAATTAAAATACAAATAATTAGTTCTTATTCTATTTCTAATCTATTTTTTTGGATCAAAAACTCTGCAATTTATTCGTGGTTATAATTTATTAGTATACCAGAGTGGTGCACTAAAATGAAAATTCGTATGATAATTGTTTTTGGATTCTAGATTCACAGGAATGTTCTGTAAACAACAAGGGTAAAGAGAAGATATGGCAGAGACGAGCAGTGACAACGAGAGTGAGACCTTTTATATGCCATGTAATGCGAAAAGCGGCAGTGAAGCGACGCACCGTCGGCCACCACCGGGAACTAAACTGATATGGCTAGGTGAGAAGAAAAAAAACATAAATGAAGACTTGCATGAAGAATTCATAAACATTTCGGATGATAGTGATGCAAAAAAAAGCGACAAATCAGTAATTAATATTTCGGATGATAGTGATTGCTCTTGCAAGATATGCAGAAGTAAAGAATTAAAAGATGATGAAAACAGCAACGATGATTCAGTGTATATCTTTCCAGCATTTCGACAGCAACGACAACAAATTACTCTGATTTCAGACACAGAAAGCGAAGTAGAAACTGGGGAGCGGCAACAAAGGAAACAGAACATACAATCTGAATACGATAATTCAAAGATAGAAAAAATGCTTACTTGGTATGCCAATCTAGAACCAATTGCAAAGAGGACACGATGTTCAACAAAGAAAGCACAACCTATTTCCTACAGAACAAGAAGTAGAAATTGAAAACATAAGATAAATGTGGCAACCAAAGGCATCAAATATTAGAGTTATCTTGCGTACACGTGGGGAACTTCTCAAATATTTCAAATTGTTTATTACAATCATTTTAGACTTAGAATGTCGCACTATACTATGTCGTTTATTTTTGGATGTTTTGATTGGCTTAATTTTGGACATACCTTACATGTATTAATTGCATCCCAGATAAATCAATGTCCAAAACAAAAGCAGTTTCCTAAAGGTGTTGGGTTTAAACTAAGAGACTACAACCAACATTGCAGCAATGATATCAGCTAAATATGGTGCATCACTTGGCCTAAAATCCTTATATGAAGGAAAATCAAACACTCGGCAGTCCCTTTACACTATTTTTGTTGGCTCTGTGATCTTATATTGGAATGCTCATATAGGCTTGTATATCCCGCATCGTGAACATGCGAAGATGGGAACCGGTGCCACATTGCCAATGCCCTGCTTTATAATGATGCTCCAGATATAGTATTAAACTTGATGCCCCGTCGCCGATTCCATTTTAATTATGCGTTTTGTATGTTTCGTACTGTAGTTGTGTTTTTGTATTAGATTTGTGTTCAATGACAGAGCAATCTAATGCGAGAAATAACTTTAGAGAACCCCAGGTATAATATTATTTCTGATTAATGTTATTACTTAAATAAGGAATTTTTAAATATCCAACATTAACAAAAAAAATTACGATGTCTTATGATTAAAATAGAGGATCAACTATAAACATTGCACTATGGGGTAATGCTTACAAGGAAGTGGAAAACAACCCAGTTTTCACAACCTACAAACTTAACCCGATTTTACTCGGTGTTTGTTCCACATACGTGAAGAATTACCAAGGTATTATTTGATTTAAACACATGAATATTTCATCTGATACATACTTGATCAAATTCACCGATTAATGTTCACAATATTCTCGGGTAAGATGACCCTGTCATCCACGAATGCTACAAAAATATACCATAACTTGGAGGGGAAACATAGCGTAGAAATGCACATGAGGTTAGCATATACAATTTGAATGAAACATCTTGCTCAACACACCAGCATATAAAAGATGATGCGTAAACTATTAACTAACATCATTCATGTATAGGGCCTCAAATATTCAAGAAACACGACAAACTACATCCGTTGAAGCAACCAATAATCCAGGACCGATATGCAACGAAAAATCAACAAAGTGGAATTCCTATAAAAAGCTTGGCTTACCAAAATCAAAATTTTCGGAGTTTCAAAAGGATGCAGTGAAACATATGAAGATTGGTTTTTTTAGATACATGGGCGAGAAAAGTAAATAAAAGCATAATGCATGCATTTTTTCATGAACATCATAAAAAATATTAAATACCTAAGTGTTGTTATGCATTTTTATGTTTAAATAATTAGCAACTTGAAATTTATTTTTAAGATTTTAAATTAAAAATCGAATTGAGTTTAACCCCGAAATATTATTTTTAAGGGTCCGTAAGACATGTTCACAACGGAGGATACATATTAATCCCAAAAATAAAGGATTTTATGAGGAATATGCAATTAGTGTTAAATTAGAATCCTAAGATAACTCTTTCTAAGGCCACGATAGTCGTCTCCAAACTTCCTAGAGTTACCATCAGCAGCCATGTCACGGTTTAAGAATTTAAACTCAATTTCATTACGAAGTTCGCGTGTTGCACTCTCCGTCTCTTGAATCGACTAATACAAATGCAACTGCCGTTCACATTGCACCGTTCAACTCTCCGTCCTTTAAAATTCTTATTTAAATATTTGCTAGCACCACCATGATGTGCACCAAATATACAATCCAATGGTCCTCTCATTTTTCTTAACATGCGGTGATATTACATGAAATGACTAGAGTAGTAATATAGTAAAGTAAGACCAAGAGATATATGGGGGAGCATTTACTTGCGACCTCTCATTCATTACATATATGGATGGGAGGGCATTTACTTAACAGAACGGCCAAGTACAAAAATACGAATACCGAAAGATCGAGGTTGGGTCGGGACATAAGGCAACGCCAACGTCTGGGCTTGGGATTCAGGACTTATATATTCCAATGAAGATGCGAATACCAAAAGGATTTCAGAAACCCATTAAAGCAAACTAACAAAAGAAAGGAAATATATCGGAAAGGAATCCCAAAGTAATTCCAAAATCAAACTTTAGTCGTCTATATAAGAGTAAAATCAATATAAAATCAATTGCGTCAAACAATCACATCGAAGACATGGCATCTATATTGGATGCTAACAATATGCTCAAAAATATCAATAACAAGGTAGTTTTGATTTAATCTATTAACATGATTCTTACTTCATTAATCCTGTACAAATTCTAATATGTTTAGCAATATTGAACTTAAAAACGACAGGGAAAGACACTCATGTGCAGGGCAACAGTAATTGGGTTGGTCCAAGGCAAAGAATGGTACTATCTGACTTGCAGAAGATGCCACAAGAAAACTGTGCAAAAGGAGACACCAAGCAATTCCGGAATCAATCATTCATACTGCATTAGATGCGACACTACATCTACGATGGAGCTACCAGTGTATGTATGCATTAATCTTTGTGCTTATTGTCAATACTCCAATGCAATCTAGATCATCGTATCTTTGTTGTATATTGTAGGTACAAGATGCATTTGAGAGTGGTGGACGACAAGTCCGCTGCGATATTTGTTATCGAAGGAAGAGTGGCGCAAACTTTCATGAATTATGACATCGAACAACATTATGATATGATTAGAGACAACAAAGTGGATGAAGCATTGTCGCTATTTGATTCAATGACGGGAAGAACATTTATTTTTGATGTACTGATCAAAGAATGCAACAAAGGATCCAAAACAGGAAAATTCGTTGTCATGGGTGTTTATAACGACATTAAATTCATACCACGCGGTGTTTCCATATATGGTTAAGACTGCAATATTCAACAAATCTTAGCATGGTAATGCGGCAGTTGAACGTTTTACTAATCCAGCGAGGACTGAGATCGTTATAGTACATGGCAAACCTGTTATATGATATTAATTTCAATTATTTTATAAAGCAAATTTAAATTTATAGATATAATTCCTACCAAAAGTCCTGCTTACTTCATACTATACTCATTGCTTTACCAAAGTGTTTTATACTTCAAATTTTTTAACACAATAATGGATATCCATAGTTCAAATTCGTTCATTACTTGATTCCTTGGATATCAAACTGTAACTCAAATCAGTCAATGAATATCCCAAACAACATGTTTCAATAATTAAACCAAGTTAGCTAACATGAACTACCTTACAAGGTAATAAAAACAAGTGAAAAATCTGCCTGAACTACATATTGTTTATGTTCTGCTTGAAATACAAAACTAACAATGGAGTTATTTTAGGATACTTATTGCTTTTTCAGAAAGTTAATAGACTTTTATATCTCCAAAGTGTTTCAGGAAGGTGAAGTTATTCAGGTCAGAATACAACTTCCAGAACAAGTTTAGTTATCCACCAAAGTCCTTGCCTTTACTATCAATCCGTGCATATGAAATTGATTATCTATTTCTCTTCTCACATTGTGTTCGTGTAGTATCTTTCATAGAGGATCAGAATTTTAGTACCTTTTCACATTGTGTTCGTGTAGTATCTTTTGTAGAGGATCAGAATTTTAGTACCAATGCGCAACAATTCAATTCAAAATCCAGCTTCAATTAGATATATACACCATCAGTTCCGACAATAAATTGAGAATGACCGAGATACCATGACATGCGATACACAACTAAGATCAAATGGGGGCAGAAATGTCAAAAATTATGATACGAAACAGAACAAAAGAAGCTCTTTCAAGCACCTGTGTTTAGGCTTCATGATTAGGGCCGAGAAATGTGACGGCTTGGTTTTCAAAGGAACGCTAGCATCTCAGATAATACATGGATTAGGGCTGCCTGTGAATTGGAATTGAATGGACCAGTCTAGCGTTGATAATTAAAATCGTACATGAAATGTACTATATAATCGCACATGTTTATAGAGTTGTTGTGTGGTGATGTCCTATCAGTGCGGCGATAAATATGCCGAAACAATACAATTTCCATAGAGTAATAAATACCATAAATAGGTTTCTTAACGACAGTTTTTTCTTGCAAACCAAGTACTCGAAATCTATATAAAGAAACAAAACCGTGATTCCTAAAACATATAAAATTCCACAATACAAATACAACTAGGATTCTTAATTTAAGTTTAATAGCTCTTATATAAGCCTACCTCCTGTATAAGACTACTCGACAGTCATAGACAAAATCGAAAAAGCGTATATTTACTTTGCACAAACAACGGGATTTTGAACAAGCAAAAAGGTACCAACATCTTAACCATTTGATTTAATTTTATTTCATACATTGCTGAGACAATAAAAACAATTGTGTATGTTTTGATCGTAACAGTGTACACATACATGGAATTTTTCACCAAATGAGACCCTTTAAAAACGCTGAAAATGGGTGTGATGAAAAACAATTAAAGATACAACTCTACAACACCAGAAAAATTAAAAATTTCTGTTTCAAACAACAAGATCTTTGCAAAAAGAAATAATGCTAATCAATCGGGAGATGATGGACTTCTAGATGGCGCCATGAGAATCGGAATCTATTGAATATATGAGCATGCAAGTATTTCCATTCAAGGGACCAAAATAATAGACAAGCACACAGAAAATGGATTCAAAAAAGATTAAGAAATTCAATACAAGACAAGCACAAAGTCCTGAACGATTCAAGAAAGAAATAGGCCTGAGTTACAGGGCAAACATAGACAAAATCTGGGACCAAGAAAGGACAACACAATGGAAATTCAGAAAAACAACCGAAGCGAGTTTATGGATTGTCAGATACAAAAATAATACATATGAATATCCTTTTAGGATAAAAGGAAAATCAGACCAAAAATTTGAGTGCATTCAGGTACTAGCATAATTTCATATAATTTAAATATTTATTCATTAATACTTATACATCCTTTATTACACACTAATGATTATTACTACACAATGATGTAGGTACCAGCTATAAGCGATAAGGAAACAGACACTACAAAGGATGCAGACATTAAATCCAAGAAGCACAAGTTTTACGGTGAAGATATAATTAAGGTAAAGCTACCTTATGTAATCCCCATAAGTCGATTTCCGAGAGAACTTGCTCGAGTTGCTCGATCGGGAAAAAAATTGATGGTATACCGAGCGTCGTCATGACACTGAATATTGGATCGACGATAATGGTAATTAGAGAGGTGGAAGAACCAAGATTTTAGAACAGGCACTTTGCTTTCAATAGTAAAATTGAGAAAAATTATATCAAAGCGCAGTAATAGAAGGTGAGAATATTGGTCAGGTCGTTGGCATCATAAGGAAAGTATTCCAGAAACATTGCGAGTCTTTCGCAATACAACGGACACAATTTCCGATAGAAGTTATTGATAACGGGATTCTGCCATTTGGCCACATAGGCCATACAATCCTAGAGCATTAAATCATTGGAAATAGTTTCTTTTAATCAGTGGATTACAATGTTTAGATTTCAACTTCATGTCAATTACCATTAATTTATATCGAAAGTTACTTATTAACTTAAACCTTTTACGATGTGTCACCTTGCTTAACATTATAGTTATAACTACATTCAAACAAAAATGCAACACTCAACTAGATTGACAGCACAAACCCTATTCTTCTTCCTCTCATTACCCTATTCTCCGTATCAGCCATAGACTGCTTATCAAGACAAATAAGAAAACATACGAAAGACGAATGATGCTCTTTATCTGATGTAATACAAGTGAAAAATAATGTATGCAATACATTAATATGATCTTAATCATTATCATCTAAACTGACAACAAACCCAAACAATATCTAAACATAAACTGATATTAATATGATATTACTTAAAGAATAATCCTCGCTACAGATCTGAAGAAAGGAACAAGAAAATCCCACTCCTTCTCTCACGTAAAAACGCTTAGGTCTCGCTCTTTCCTTTGTCACTGGGTGTACGGCATCCGCCGATTTTAGGCCCCTTCTTCCCCTGAAAGATTACACCACGTGCCTGCCGTGCCTATCCCTGAGTAGGTGATTCCGAGGTCGGATCAAATGGAGTACTACGAGCCCTCCGCCCCACGCATCTAAACATCTCGCGTGGTTCACCTAAGTTCCACCGACTAGAACAATCGATACAGAGGTGCTCTTGGAAGTGGAGTGTGTGGTCTTTTTAAAAAAAAATAAGTTAGAGTTTTGATGGATTTAGGAAAGATAATACAAGTTAAACTATTCGTATATAGGACACACGATTTCCTTATTGGGTACAAGTTGATTTCTATGGAAATACTGTTTTCCTTAACAAGGTTTGTATGACCTATATATATATAGCTTACGATCCCATATACAGAGAATCAACCCAAGACTCTTTTGCAAGAACAGACACAGGATCTCCACGATAGTTTTAACAAGGTATAATTTCTTCTTCTTCTTTTAACTCAACAAAATAAAACTTAAACGTGTAGTGCTTGACATAGAATTTGGATATATTACCTACAGGATAACATGTCCTACGAGAATACTGAAAGCTCTGATCAAGGTTCTAGATAATTATTCTTTAGCCTTAGCAATAAAATCAGTACTAATGGTGTTTATAAAAACAATATTTATATGCAGGGAAAAGAGACAAGCTCATAACATATACTTTGTACAAGGAAAAACAAAAGATGACAGATCGAATCATAAAGAGAAATAGGATGAGCATAATCAAGGCATCAACTTATCCTGAAAAACAAGAACCTCACGGTAAAAATAAGGTAAGTTAATATTCGATGAACATATGATCTATATTGTATACATGCTCATATGATATTGTATACATGCTCATATGATCTATATCATTGCATAAGTAGTTTAATTGTTTCCATGAACACAAATACTCGATAAAGATCAGTGCAACAATCGTACGTCTTAAAAGAAGACAAGAATGGTTTTACTATGCTTGCCCAAGATGCGACGAAAGATACCAAACAATTGATGATTTGAGCTGGTGTTCAAACTGCAATGAACAAATTTCTTCTCCAAAAACAAGGTAATTTTATAATTTTTAATATTCCTGACCTACAAATTGAGGTGTTTTTTTAGATAACGAACATATTAATATTCCTGATCTGCAGATTGCTGATAAGACTCCAAGTCAGGGACAACACAGGCATAGCTGAAATATTAGTACACGGACAACACGCCGAGGAATTAACTCAAGTTAACATTTAACGACGTTCAAAATTGCCAGCAAAAATAAGGTAATGCCTTAAAAAATCAATATTTATTCTAACGGGAACCATATTAGATAACAACAAACAAACCCTAATTGCAGGGAAACCAAAGAAAATTTAGAAAGAAGGTAACAAGCAGAATAAAGGGCTATGTGTGTGTCTTTCGCGTGGAAGTGGCAAAACTCACATGGGGAATCATGTCCTTTGAAGCAAAAGAAATTATGAAAATAGATGCCACAGGAAAAAACGATGAAGGTATTATTATTTTTTCTAACAACAAGAAGAACATAAACAAAAAAAAAAAAAAAAAATACTGAATTCTTTTTTTTTTTTTCCTCGTCACAGGTAACACGAGCCTCGATAAGAAAACAACCAATCCATGATTATCATTCGGAATAAACTTCAAGTGACACGGAACAACCGTTGCAGGGGGAGAATGGAACAACTCCAACTATCTTAGCAACAAATATTATTAGTACATCTAATAATAATTACTAATCAGAGAAAGCATCAATATGTTTAAACAACTTATTAACTATGCTATAGCAATTTTGCATTGATTTCTTTATTAGCTCTTTCAACAAAAAAAAAAAAATTCTTTATTAGAGGCCATTTTTTTTTCTTATAGTAATTTTGAGAGACAAATTTTACTATTTCAAGTTCTTATTATTTTCAATTAATGTTCAAACTATTTCTTTCAATTAATGTCCGAACTATTTCTCAAGGAAATTCATCCTACCCAAACCAAAGTAACTAAATTTAGTCTTCTATCATGTACCAAATCTATGTAAAGAAACAAACCATGATTCCTAAATATTTAAAGAATCATAACATTGAGAGAGAAGCTAGATTACCTGCTTCTTTGGCTGTAGAAACGGAGAGAGTTCAGGGAGACCTAAGCAATGCCAACCATTATATTGGCTTAAGTTTCATTGTAGAGCAAGGATGTAGAAGTGATACTAAAGCTTGGCAGCATGCCAAACAAGCGTGAGTGGTATTACGGAGAGAGACGCAAGGAAAGGGTTTGTCCGCGTAAGTAAGAGCTAAAAGTACAACCATTATATATGTTGTTGTAGATCCTCACAACATTGAGAGAGAAGCTAGATTACCGCTTCTTTGGTCAGAAACGGAGAGAGTTCGGGGAGACCTAAGCAATGCCAACCATTATATTGGCTTAAGTTTCATTGTAGAGCAAGGATGTAGAAGTGATACTAAAGCTTGGCAGCATGCCAAACAAGCGTGAGTGGTATTACTGAGAGAGACGCAATAAGGAAAAGGTTTGTCCGCGTAAGTAAGAGCTAAAAGTACAACGCAGGTTCAAAATTAAATGCTTACTGTATTTCGCGAGTGTAATCAGGTCCATAATCCATTAAAGGGCGTGGGTAATGTTTTAAATTTGATTTTATGTTGTTCTATGCTTACTCATGTTGTTCTGTTTGATAAGTCTTTATATATTGTAGGATAGGATGACAAAGGGACGGTACATTCGATTAAAAGGCATAAACCATACTGCACAAGGGATGAAGATACAAAGTATGGTTTATATTGTACATAAACCATATCACACTTGATAATATAGCTATATGTTTAGCTATTCTAAAGCTAAGAAGGCTGATTGATTGTTGTAACCACGTATATCAGCTCTTATATAAGACTATCTCCCGTATAAGAGTACTTGAAAGTCATAGGGAAAGCGTATATTTAACGTTGGCTTTCCCTTGGCACCGACGTTGGCTTTTCCTTAATAGGCTCGAGTTGCTTCGTTTTATACAAATTGGTTACCCAGATGAACTATGGTACGTGTTTGATCCTTTTTTAATTACAATGCGTCACTTTTTTTCCTATATCATATAAATGGGAGATTATTGCACTCGATTCAATTTTAAAACCAATGCGCAACAACTCAATTCAAAATCCAGCTTCAATTAGGTATATTATTTAATTTAGTTAGGATGGATTTAGGAAAGCTATTCCAGAACAAAAATTGAGTTAGGATGGATTTAGAGAAGTTATTCGAGTAACACCGATTTTATTATTGTATGGAAACACAATTTACCTTAATTAAATACCATTGATACATCTCTTTTCTATGCAATTAATAACAACTTTTTTTTTTCCATATCAGCAGTTGATTCATAGATTAAACTTCTCCGTAACCATGGTGATTACCCATCCAATGAAGAATCAAAGGAGTAATAAATTTAAATTCCTTACCTATAATGCACAAAGGTGAACAATTTTTGCTTTTCAACTATAGTTTTCAAGAAAAAATATTAAGTTTGATCGACGAGGAGATGACTAGATTTATACGCCATCAGTTCCGACAAGAAATTGAGAATGACCGAGATATCATGGCTGCGAGGCGTAATCGGGATTAGAATGGAGCAGAAAATGTCAAAAAATTATGTTACGAAACAGAACAACGAATGGAGGAGTTCAAAAAATATCGACACGAGCAGTAGACAAAACCAACATAGCCATTATTTGGAGTAACAAAAGAATCGATGAATACAAATATGGAGGAACCTTTTCAATCAACCCCGTGATCCGGAAAAATAGTGACTACGAAGATTTTACTACTTAGTAAAAATTTAATAGTTCTTTCTGTTTAAATTTTAATAGTTGTTTCTGTTTTCTTAAATTTTAATAATACCTTATAATTTTAATGATAAATCTTCAAGTATCTTAATTTACTGTGACAAGCTGCTAATAAACCAGGAAGGGTACCCTATGATAACTAACAGAGAACATGAAGAACATGAGTGCCTAAGCAGGGACAGAGTTATCAAGGCCATTCTGATTACATCAAGAATTTTTAAAAAGCTTAGAGTTGCACCACGTACCAGACCATATCGTCAGACTCAAGGAAGGCATGCTAATATTTCTAAATAGAAAAATCAACCCAAACTACATCGGAGAATCCAGTAAGAACATGGAAATCTGCATCCTTCATCAACTGCAATTGGCAGCGATTGCTTCTACACAATCTTTCTTCCATTCTAACCTGAACCAAAACCTCTTAAAGACCGCTGATTCTCCACTTAAAACACATCTGTATTGAAAAATCCAGATAATCTCTATCTGAATATATTTCATACAATGACTAAAACAAAAACCCAAGGATCAAAATTCATCTTCTTTGTTGTTTCACTGGGATTTCCATCGTAAAATAAACAAGGTGCTACGAATGAGTGGACATCCCAGACGAAACAACAGAGAAAAATGAAATTGATGAAAGTATACAAGACGAACCCGTTATCGTTTGAACAGAAGTGAATAACAAAACCTGAAATGAACATGGTACTTTATCTGATGATGAAACACATGTAGAGGAACACTGTTAAATAGAGGTTTTAAATTTGAAGTTTTAAATTTCGTTGGGTGGGAGTTAGTAAAATAAAAGAAACATAAATGCAGACTTTGAAGTTTTAAATTTGCATGCCATTGTTATTGCCTTACGTTTCAACTGTTTGGTCTATTAAATTGGGATACATGCAATAGCAGTTGACTCTAAGTAGTACTAGACTATTAGCATTAGATTTCCATTAAAGAACAACTATTCTAGCAAAACTCTAGAGATAGAGCCATATGGAAAAGATAAGGTACATTGAATGACCAACAAACAAAAGTTCAGACTGCATTGTCTCCTCTCAATTATTTCATCAATCCCGTGTCACATCTACAACAACACTACCATGTTTAAACTCTGCATGCTCTCGACAAAATATGGAAATAACACTGATTTCTTTATTAGCCTGTAGTACAAAAAGGAATTATTGTAGCAGTTGACTCTAGAGACATAGCTATATAGAAAGGATAAGGTACATTGAATGACCAACAAACAAAAGTACATCGCATTGTCTCCTCTCAATTATCACATCTACAACAACACTACCATGTTTAAACTCTGCATGCTCTCGACGAAGTATTACGATGACGAAAAGGAATTGAAAATATTTTTGGATTACCAGCATCACTATTACGAAATGAAGCATTACAATCCAATTGAGTTTTATGATTCTAACACTAAATAGCAATGAAGAAATACATAATTCAATTAAAAATTCAGAAGCCTATCTATTGACACGCGATGAGAGGATGCTCGAGTCATAGGGACGCGTATCACACAGTAAAATAAATAAAAGACTAAAGTTGGTATAGCTCATATGAAAGACTAGCTGCAATCCTTGGAAACATTAAGTTTGTGAAAGAGCTAATGGAATACATCTCCAACACGTCAATAAGGGACATCAGGGCATCGTGAATTAGGTTTTATCGACAAAAGTTTTCTTGATACTTATGTCTCTTTGCTACACATATGTAAACCTCTGATGGAGTAGGGATAGGTACATATTCTGTTTAAAAAACATGTGTCGGCCATGCTTAACAAACATGTAAACTATTCTTTGTTAATACTGCTACTTAACAAACATGGATCTGAAGAGCAAATACTAGAATTTGAGAGACATTACTACGATAGCCAAAGAAGGGTACAATACCACCAGCAACTTGGGATGTTCAATTTTACAAAACTGATACAAGTGATGTATTCCAATGTAAATATAAATAAAATTTGGAATTGAGAGAGGGTTAAAAAATGCAAAGAAAATCTCATCGTATATAAAGCTGAAGAAAGAACATGGGAAGTCACAAGCAATTCAAAGACGTATAAATTCAGTCTCGAGTTAAATAACTATCAAGAACAAATCGTTGATTCCGCAGAATTCATAGATGAACAAATCATTGATAACGCAAAATTCATAGAAAGACTATAACGACGAAGTATTCTGAACCAATGCACATCATGCAGGCAGAATTACCTTCATGGTTTACATTTTATCTATTCTTTTGTTTTTTTTTTTCATTACAACATTAGTTAATATATGTATTTTTTTATGCATCCCAAAATCCAGAACTATCTCTGACCTTAGATTTTAACATACACAGCACAAACAGAAATTATAGGCAACCAAAATCGAAAGAGCAGCTGCAACAAAAATAACAAAAATTATAGGCCAACTGACAAGCACAAAAAAACGGCCGAGAGATTAATTCGTGGCCGTACGATCTTGACATATACATCCGTTCGTCGTTATTAGCGTTTATTGTTTCCTTATATAAATCTGTTTCCTAACTACGAACAATTTGGATAAAAATAAAAATACGAACAAGAGGAGAAGCATAAAGAATCTGTTTCCTAACTGCTTGAACTGCATCTAACCATTGCTTAAAAATATCTGTTCTTTGCTTGCTCTTGATTATATACTCTACAATCACTTATACTCTACGATCGCTTATATATCCTTTTCCAAGACAGATTGATATACGAGCTATACAAACCTTAATATTCTCTAAGACTCAATTCATGGAAATTTTAATTTGTGGAATTAAATTAAAAAAGGAAATCAATAGAACGTTCTAGGAAACATAGTAACCAACTATCCGAATCCTGTAAATAACTATATAAACCCTGTTACACTGCAAAAGAAAATACAATTCTTAGGGTCCGACAAAGCCAAACAATATACTATGGAGACAAGTTACGATGAGCAAGAACAAAGGATCAATCATGCCATTGCATCAAACGTTAGTAATTCAACCGAAAGTAAGTTAAACAACATTCAAGAATTTAATGTTTACATGAGGGGAAAATAAATAAATAGATAATAATATTTATTGTTCTACATCTTTGAATCAGAATACAATAGAGATGGATGTGATACACACTTAAATCCCCTGGGCCGTGGAGGTAAGTACACAATTTTGTAGATTTCCATGTTCTTACTGTTAGAATTAATAATTCGATGTAAAATCGTTTATGATCATAATATATCAGACATAGCAGATGATGATACAGCTGACAGCTGGGCAGCATCAACAGTGCAACCCAAAGAAATTAGGAAAAAGCGCAAAAGAAACACAAAGGGTAAGTAACAATTCATACAAATTCCATATATACGCAAAATAACGATTTTTTTTTTTTACTTTGGGATCGCAAACTAATTAATTAATTACTACCATCTTCTGATGCCTAGGCAAAACATATAACACAAAACAGCAAGTAATATTTAAAAGGATTTCACAAATTAGTATGTCATCAAGCTTGGGAGAGGAATTCATAGATGAAAGAATCAAGCTGCGAATACTACGCACATGGGAAATCAAGAATCCAATGACGGGAACCTGTACAAGCTATAACATGATCCTCATCGACCAAACAGTAAGATCAAAACCGCATTTGATATTATGATAACCTGCATTGAAAAAAAATATGCATAATAATAAATACATGAATGATAACAGGGCGACCAAATCCATTGTTCAATCACACCGAATCAATATAGAAAGCATATGGATAAGCTAAAAGAACAGAATATAGTGTCATTAAAACACTTTGGGATCGTAAAATACAATCTCCGGTACAGACCCTTACCTAAGGATCGAAAGCTTTCTTTCAATACACTCACAAAAGTACAAGTGGAAAAAGAAGCCGAATGTCTTGCAGTTATCCCAAAGTACAGCTTCAGCCTAACGGAATTTGAAGAACTACATGAGAGATGCGGGGATAAAACACATTGCACAGGTATCTATAAATGTTAACACCTCGAAACCACCCATCAACTTAACAACCGATTTTGAACTAACATTATAACACCATGTTTATGTAGACATTATTGGGCACTTGGTCAACATAATGCAAAGTAGATTCATGAAGTTTGACATCATTTTGGAAAATAAGAGAGGCATGCGTGTAAAAATTACACTATCGGAAGACCAAGCTACAGAAATCATCAACAGGGACGACATATCTAAAGAAGATCAAATTATACTGATAATAGTTGGCCTGCAGGTGGAAAAATTCAATGGTAAGATTCATATTATTCAATTTCATTATAGAATGGGCATATGCAACTTTGATTCTAATACTGGATTTTTAAAAAATAGGGAAATACGAACTTAGGTCATCAAAGGCAACCAGAGTATACGTGGATCTAGACATACAACAAGTCCAAGATATGAAAGAAAGGTAAACAGAAATATATTAACAATTAAAATTTCAAAAAATTATATAGTACCACATTTTTCCAATCAAATAATTCCAGTAATTCGTTATATATAGCGTCATTTTATATTCGTAATCTTATATATATTAAATTTTGATAGGAAATCCCGTCTTAAGAAAATGGAAGAACAAAAAAAAACATATACAAAGATTCCCTGGTTAGCCTATAGAGAACCTACACGTTACGATGACCATAAGGAAATGAGAAATTTTATAAGGGACCAACAAATAGAGTACAGTAATGAGTATATGTTCAGGCACAATCCAATTCAAATATATGGATCAAATAAGAAAAAATGGATAAAAGATCATTACAAGTTGTCAAAGTTTATGGAAAGCTACTTGAAAACACAACAACACGAACTGAAGAAGTTTACAAAGTATCAAAAATTACCCAAAGACTGGGATGGTATAACGTTTAATGAATTCATGGCGTTGGTAGACACTGGGGATACAATAGAAGACAATTCAACAACTGCACCTACAATAGAAGAGAATTCAACAAACTCAAAACCAAATTATGACTCTAAAATGGTAGAAGCTTATTTAATGGAGGAGTTTGAGGAACAAATAGAGTATCCAGAAGAAAAACTCAAAAAACGTCTTCAAAATATTAAAAGGTTGAACCATTATTGTTTTCCAAATATTGTTCTAAAGAAGAAAATAATCAAAGAAATAGACAGAGAAATTATCTTATTCATAACGTAATGGTAACGGATCAAATATATGGAGAACATGCATTAAGGAGTCGTTGTCCAAGGCGCGGACCCGAAGATTACATAAAAGAATATGAAGAACATATCTATCAGGTTGAACGAGAGGTAAATAGAGATCAACAACAAAAATTGTTGGACTTCAAAAAATATCTGAGTAAAGAATATCATGTAAACGTGGATAGAATCTGGGATCAAGAAAGAATCCGAGCTTGCAAACAAAATCTTATAGTGTTTAGAATTGAAGAAAGAAGCTGGCAATTCGAGCACAATTCAAAGATATACAAATTCTGTTTCGGGATGAATGATAATAACGTTTGATATTTTTAAGATTATTAGATTAGATTGTTCTTAGATACGTTCATTTCATATTATTTTGTTTTTTAGATTTTTTTTTGATAATAATACCTTAACATTCCATTATCATATTGCAATATAGCATTACAATTATAATTGTCATACAAAATCTTCAAATTATTGTTCTTAATATTGTCCGAGTCATTGGTTTATAAATGAGTAAGAAGTGGAGATCATTCAAAATGTCAATTTCATCCTTATTTGAGTTGTATTGGCATGAAGGCATGTCATGTACGCTATCCAGGAAATACTAACTGCTCCAGCCATCGTTTTACATTAAATTTTTACACAATCCAAGTAAAACCATAAGCATAATTAGGGTCCAATGCAGATTATTATACCTTCTGCACAAGTACGCCTTGCAGAAGGTACTCCTGCACATATACATACTCTATAGAAGACCTAATACCTATAACAGTTGTAAGAGAAATCGAATTCCTAAAACTATACAAGTTTCCGTACATAAAGTTCTCTAAACAAAAACAATTTCGAACATTCTTTAAACTATTATATGGTCCTATTATATTACGTATGCATCAAATTCCTATAATAAACCAAATTTCCTAATCATAAAATTTCACTAGGTCTATATAAAGCATCGACAGAGAGAGATATAGAGATCCTATAATAAACCAAACTATCCGATCTTCTTCGGTGAAGGATATATACTACGAAGATATGGACTACGAGAATTCTCAGACAGGTATGGATTTGAACTACGAGGATATGGACTACGAAAATTCTCTGATTTCTCTCTATCCTCTTTAATTAGGCATGGATGCTTGGTTTCATATAGCAGAATACGAGTCAAGAAGAGATATAGATTTGTTGCTGACTAAATAGACAAAAACGATACATCTGATCCTAAAGAAATAAAGACAAATCTTTACAACCCTAAAAAGCTAAACAGTTTTGCTTTGGCAACAATAATACTGCGAAAAAAAATACTGAGTTTTATCAAGTACGAAATTACAAAATTATTGGATCAACAGCTCTTCTAATTAGACATGGCTCAAGAAAGGGATCTAAACACATTAAAAAAACGTTTGGAGGAGCAATACAAAACCAACATTTACAAAATCTGGAACCAAGATAGAATTATACAGCGCAAATTCAGAAGACCAACCAAAGAAAGTCGATGGCTTATTAATTATCAAATGAATACATATGAATATACTTTTGGGTCAATCAAAAAGACAACCTTGCTTACAATGAGGTACAGTTTTCATAATTTTAAAATTCTCATGCAAACTTTTTACAAAGTGTTTCTTTGTTTGAAACTAACTCTACTATTATATTTAATGTGTATATTCCTTGACAAAGAAAACTTGCCACCAACCACAAAGGATCTTATGCACACTTGGGAGGATTCAATATTTGAGTCCTCGAAAAATTAAAGGAACTAAAATACTTTAGTGAAGATTTACTAAAGCTAAAACAACCTCACAGATTACCTGCTGTAGGATTTCAAACTGAATTCTTAAATGTCCAACAATTTGAAAACTTACCACGGCGCGAAAAAAAACTACATATTGGGTCCAGAATAATCATCATCAATCATATAGCTGAAGAAGGTGAACTATTTGCAAAGATAGGTGACGTGCTTACTGTTGCGCAACTGACCGATAACCACATCGGAGGAAAGAAATTACACGGAGCTGGTGAAATTGTTTACTGTTGCAAACCGTCCCAGTTCGTAATGCACAGCAAGCACTTTCCTATCAAAGTCGATGAACAATGGGAGAAACAGCGCAAACTAATAAAGAAACACAAGACAAGCACGCGTAGACTGATGGCCAAGCTGAGACCCAGTTTTATGATACATTAAGATGTCTAAGAACCAATTTCACAAGTATTTTATTTATAATTAAAATACAATTTAGTTTATACTAATTCTTTCAGTAACTTATATTAGTTTTTCATCAAATTTTTGCGTTTGATAGAAAAAATAAAATTCAAAGCTTGCAGGTTGGAAGAGTAACTTTGCTCTCAATATTTTCATACTAATAGGTCGGTTGAATTCGGCAACATTTGTCGGCTTCCTATTCTCATGATTTTTACGAATAAGAAAAAAAAAAAAAATAGTACACTCACCAAAGTGGCCATATCTTGGTCATCTCGTACTTAATTCCATCATATCCACGTCAATTGCCGATACATTACTGAATAACTTGGTGTTGGATCATCTATGGAGTCTTGGACTCGACCTGGGTTCTCTGAAACAAAAAAGGATCATCATCCTATTAATTTAGACATCAACACATGCGTTTCCCAAGAACTTGGGAACTCTACATAGCAAAATCCACAACTAATATAAAAAATGATTCTACTTGCAGAAAATAGGTGTGTTAGAAATAAGTTTCTTGGCATCAATTCACCAAGAACCTAAAACTGAAATTGAAATAAGACATCAAGTATTAATTTGTTAATCAAACCTCAAAATTGATCTATTCATAGAATCTGAGCATATAGAGAAACTTTGAATCTATGCATATGCAATTGATTATCTATTGCTTTTCTCACATTGTGTTCGTATATTATCTTTCATAGAGGCTCAACTATTCACATAGCTCACGTTAAAAAACATGTTATGGGCTAGCATCATCAATTTGGGATTCACGGAAGACTTACATATATACCGGCGATACAACTGCACCTAATAGTGAGCTGTGAATATTTGAAGATTTTAATATGGAAGATCTTTGATTTAACATAGAGAACTTTCCCATCCTCAGAAACATTAAGACAACATTACATCAAACCTTAAAAAAAGAAAGAAAAAAAAAAATAGAGTAGATACTCTCTATAGTTCTTATATCCAATGGCAACTGCACTTCTGAGCATACATCTAAATCATTACATCATTCATCCATTCAGTTCAATCAGCTTCTTCTTTTCTCTGCCAGGCCAAGTACCAGCTAACAACTGGTCTTCCAATTACTCACAACCACCAACAACCAATTGAACTGCAATTTCATCATCATTCCACAACCACCATTTCCCTGCTTCGTGCTGGGAGTGATCTATTTATATATTCTTACGCTTTTCTTTAGGGTTCATTTGGTACATAATTTCGCACCAATTTACGGGAACCCATCGTCATTCAATCCGTGACCAAACTTACTGTTCAATCACAAACTGAAAGGAGAAGAGGTTTGACAAACTACATACAAATAAAATGAGAAGAACATACCAGATTTCTGATACAAATGAGAGGGAATACCGCCATGATACTGTTTTGACTATTTCATAGAATCTCATAAAACTAAATACAATTAATTTGTTGAGAAGCCAAATATTTAGAATCATAGTGAGAACATGCTAAATTCTCTTCTATTCTATTCTAATATGGTGTATGATTTTCGTTTGTTTTCTGATTGTATTCAGATGTGACTATAATAGGTCTTCTTATATAGGAGAAGTTGCCTCTCTTCAGCCCATAACACGTGTACCTCTAACGAAGGAACACAGACACACAATTAAACATGGATAATAGTTAAAACATTGCCTCTCTTCAAGATTGAACATTTGGACGTATCTCAATGGAATAACAAATGGGAAACCATGCTGAAAATGTGCATTGACTCTATAAAGTTTATAAGAGTTCCAAAGTTGGTCCAACACATGAAACGAAGCCTATATGGACAAAAAAATATGTAACCCAAGACCTATAATGACAAACAAGCTTTAATTTCTTATTATTTCTTTAAGCATTTAACCTTTTGTGATGATCCTTTTGTGATATCCATAGAACAAAGGCCATTCTGATTACCATTTGCACCACGCAACCACGTACCCGACAATATTGGCAGGCTCTAGGTAGGCATGTTGATAGTTCTAGATAGAAGATTTTGATACCAAGAATCACATTCCGAGTTTTGATACTAAACATGCAAGGACTGAATAGCGTCAGTCATCGGATACAATTTCCAATAGCTTAAAGGAAGACCATAAAAAGAATATTAGATATATACTTTGGTTTTATATCTAACCAACACCTTTTGCAAGGATTCAATCAAAAATAACGAAAAAAACGATGAACAATTTTCATTAAAAAAGGTGAACAAGTTTCATATTTTAGGACACTGATTTACTTTTTCTGAAAGTTAATAGAATTCTAATTCTGTGGAAATACTGATTTCCTTAAGAGGGTTCTTTAAACACTATATATAACAGACACAAAGGCTAGAGTATACAGTAATTCCCAAGGTTCGCTTATCTGTATTTTTTCAATCACAACCGAAACATGAGATCTATATGGGACGCTAACAATATGTTAAAAGATTACACTAACAAGGTAATTTCAATGTTATCTAATAACATAGGTCTGTTATTCTATTAATTCTGTGCATATTCTACTGTGTTTAACAATTGTAAACTTACAAAACCTCAGGGAAAAACGTTCATGTGCAAGGCAACAATACTCGGTTTAGTCCAAGACAAGAATTGGTATTATATGACATGCAGAGAATGCCATAAGAAAACTGTACAAAAGGAGACACCAAACAATTCAGGGATTTATCAAGCATACTGCTTTGAATGCAATACTTCGTCTACGTTGGCAATACCAGTGTATGTATAGATTATTGATTTCTAAATAACAATCTGCATAATTAACATAAAATTAGAATATTAAAATTTTCATATATACATATAGGTACAAGATGCATCTGAGAATGGTAGATAACACATCCGATGCTGTATTCGTTGTCCAAGGAAGAGTCGCAGAAACTCTCATGAATTACGACGTCCGACAACACTATGAAATGGTGACAGCAAACAAATCTGGCGAGGCATTATCGAAATTTGATTCGATTATGGGAGGAACATTTATTTTTGATGTGCTAATCAAACAGTGCAACAAAAGCTCAAATACAGGCAAATTCATGGTCATGGGAATTTACAAAGACACAAAATTTTTACCACATGGTGTTTCCATATATGCTTGAACTGCACTTCCACTTACCGCTTACCGCACACTTTAACATGATGCCCGCAGATGCATAGCTATGTAGTACTTTGCACCTGTTTTATGATATGAATTTCAATTACTTTATATGCTGAATTTTAATTTTATGATACAATTATAAATTTCCTGTGTTAAATTTATGATGTTTAATAATTTTTTTAGGTAATTCACTTTTTTAGTCATAGTTTTTGGACCATTAGCACTAACAAATTGCACTCACAAAATCAAGAAAACCAAAAACGTGTCTATAAATCCAAACAAAACACGATTCAGACCACCAGATTAGTACACAACTACCTTTACTATCTTAAACTAAATTCGTTACCTATAACCAAATCCAGTATATAATAATAGGGGTTGTTGTGTGGTGATGTTCTATCAGTGAGACGATAAATATCCCAAAACAAAAAAAATTAACATAAATTACTATAAAACCATGATTCCTAAAATATATAAAATTCCATAATACAAATACAATTAGGATTCTTAATTTAAGTTTTTTAGCTATTATATAAGCCTACCTCCTGTATAAGACTACTTGACAGTCAAAGAGAAAGAAACTTTATTCGTACCAAAAAAAAAAAAAGAAACACAAACTAATAAAGAAACGCAGTTTCTTAAGCAGTTTCCTATCAAAGTCGATGAACAATGGGAGAAACAGCGCAAACTAATAAAGAAACGCAAGAGAAGCGCACGTAGATGATGGCCAAGCTGAGTCCCAGTTTTATGATGCATTAAAGATAGGAAACAAGATATGCACAACTATTCTTATATGATATTTAAGAAGAAAATTTTTACTAATACAAGTTCTTTGTATTTACAGTTAATGTTCATTTCAAAAACGATAAAGTATTACGAGCATCACTATTACGAAATGAAGCATTACAATCCAATTGAGTTTTATGATTCTAACACTAAATAGCAATGAAGAAATACATAATTCAATTAAAAATTCAGAAGCCTATCTATTGACACGCGACAGTAGGATGCTCGAGTCATAGGGACGCGTATCACACAGTAAAATAAATAAAAGACTAAAGTTGGTATAGCTCATATGAAAGACTAGCTGCAATCCTTGGAAACATTAAGTTTGTGAAAGAGCTAATGGAATACATCTCCAACACGTCAATAAGGGACATCAGGGCATCGTGAATTAGGTTTTATCGACAAAAGTTTTCTTGATACTTATGTCTCTTTGCTACACATATGTAAACCTCTGATGGAGTAGGGATAGGTACATATTCTGTTTAAAAAACATGTGTCGGCCATGCTTAACAAACATGTAAACTATTCTTTGTTAATACTGCTACTTAACAAACATGTGTCGTCCTTTATTCTTTTGTTCATATTAATACTCCATCAGAATACTCGGGATAGAAAAAAAAAGGAGAAGAATAGATAAGATCTTTGGGAATCGTGGTCGACTGGAGTAACACTTACTTTGTTCAATTACAAAACTAATTGAAGCAGAACCACTAACATCTAGGTAACTCTGGATAATGTCTATTTCTTAGGTTCTCCACTTCACTGTCAATTAAAGCTTCATTGATCTTGGGTTTTCTGTATAATGTCTATTTAATCGTTGCAAAAGAAATATCATATGGTATAATCATTTAAAGGGAATCAAATTTTGTTTTTAGGTTTCTTTACAAAAAATTTATATTTTTCCGTCTAAATCTTCGTTACTTTGGCTTCCCAATCTCGATTTCAGAATTAAAAAATATTGGATATAAAGTTGAAGAGGTTACACCTGATGAAATTTAATCACAAAGACGATGCAGAGGAAAGGAAGAACAAGGTAAACATGTGGAAACCCTTGAATTTTTAAATCCGTAATTCTTCTATTTCGTTTTACAGATTGATTAGAATCAGATTCTTATTACAGGGTTGTTAGAGAAAAGTTAGCTTCTGTTGACTTAGGATGCCCGGTATTCTGTCTCTTTCTGCTGTTCATATTGATTTCCAATTGATATTGATTAATTCTCCGTTGACTGTTGTTATTACTATATATTGTTGTTATTAATCCTAATTATCTTGCTGATGATGAGATGCTTATCTTTGTGTTCCCTACCGGGTTTGGAATTATGGAAGCTTGATGTTGCAGGGTTATGTGATTACTGAAGATGGAAAGCATAATAATGTGTCAACTGCGAGGTTCTAAAGATTTAGGTTGTATTAGTTGACAATATATTTTATCAGGTTCTAAGGAATTCAAGCATTCGGGGCAACATCGATGATATAATGGTAGATGCATCAGTGGAACCCACGGAATCGGATGATCAATCTCTGGATTCCAATTATATTGAAACGTAATGTCACTTTTACATCAATTTAAATCTTTAAAGTTTCTCATGTTTAACTATGTTCATTGCTACTTTAGAGTGCTTGAACATAGATGCATATATACCATTATAGGTGAACTCATGTGGATTCCTAAAGTTATGTCGGTATTGCTAAAATAAAATAAATGGAGTTATTCTTGAAGAAGAGTTACCGTGTTTATTCGAGAAGGCAGAGTTACCGTGCATTAACTGATTATGATGCAATTGACTTCGGTGAATTGTCTTAATAAAATATCCCATCAGCATTTGCAAGCTTCGTCTAGGTGAATTCCTGTGGTTTGACAAAGAATTAGACAAATAATGGATTCATAAGGGAACTAAAGTCACGCATAATCTAACTGCATGAACAAGATAACTTAGTAAGTTCTTTATAGGTATAAGAAAGAAGGTCTAATTAGGTGTATAAAGATAGAGAGTAAAAACCACCAGTACTTTATATTTCTCGACTTTTTTTTAAGCGACTGCAGTTCACTTATGCTTCAGTTTAAGGTACAAATACAGAGTTCTCAACCATAAGTCTAACTGCATATGCTTCGTTATTACCTTTGTTGGTGTGTACAGGTCAGTTGCTAATGAAGATTTTACATCAGATGGTTCTGATGAACTCTGTGGTCTTTCGGATGATGAGGAAGATGTTGGTACAGAGAGAATTGAAAACCAAGTAGAAACTAGGGAGCGACAACAAAGGCAACAGAACATACAATCTGAATACGATAATTCAAAGATAGAAAAAATGCTTACTTGGTATGCCAATCTAGAACCAATTGCAAAGAGGACACGATATTCAACAAAGAAAGCACAACCTATTTCCTACAGAACAAGAAGTAGAAATTGAAAACATAAGATAAATGTGGCAACCAAAGGCATCAAATATTTGAGTTATCTTGCGTACACCATAGGAGGGGGGGAGGGGGGACTTCTCAAATATTTCAGTTGTTTATTACAATCTGTTTCGTACTAAGAATGTAGCAGCTATACTATGCTGTCTATTTTTGGATGTTTTATTTGGTTTTATTTTGGACATACCTTACATGTATTAATTGCATCCCAGATAAATCAATGTCCAAAACAAAAGCAGTTTCCTAAAGGTGTTGGGTTTAAAATTGATAACCAGATTCCTAATCTGATACACATTGAATTCTAAACACTATAAAAGATGTTGTTTATTCAACCACAAACTAAAACTAAGAGACTACAACCAACATTGCAGCAATGATGTCAGCTAAATATGGAGCATCACTTGGCCTAAAATCCTTATATGAAGGAAAATCAAACACTGTCAGAGTCCAAGTCGTAAACAAGTGGAAAGAATTCAACTTTAGAACAACAGACAGGATAAAAAGCATAGATATGCTTTTCAACGATGAAGAGGTATCAATTGCCAATGTCTAATATTTGTTAAACCATGTATCTATTATTTAATAAATATGATGATTTTAATTATTTTTTATTTTTTATTTTTATTTTTATTTTTTTTGACAAACCCAGGGAGATGAATTACATGCAAGTATACCGGAAGAACTAATCTGGAAATTTGATGACGCGATTAAAGAAAATAGCCTATATTCCATTCAAGGATTGCACTTAAGCAAGTCTAAGACTAGATTCAGGCCAGCCAGAAGTGAAAAAAGAGGTCTCTTTTGTCGGGACACCAGAATTACTGAGTTGGATACGGATCCAACGGCAATAATTCCTAGAAGATTTAAATTCACCGAATTTGAAGAGATCAACTCAAACATACAAAACATATATCTTACAGGTATGGTAAAGGAAATTTAACATAAAATTAGATTTAAGAGAAAAAATTAATATTACTAATGTTATTAATGTAGATGTGATCGGTTATTTAAGAGCGTACACAAGCATCAGAAGTTTCCGGAGAGCAAGCGGACAGAGCAATCTAATGCGAGAAATAACTTTAGAGAACCTCAGGTACAATGTTATTTCTAATTAATATTATTACTTAAATAAAGAATTTTTAAATATCCAACGTTAACAAAAAAATTATGATGTCTTATGATTTAAATAGAGGATCAACTATAAACATTGCCCTATGGGGTAATGCTTGCAAGGAAGTGGAAAACAACCCAGCTTTCACAACCTACAAACATAACCCGATTTTACTTGGTGTTTGTTCCACATACGTGAAGAATTACCAAGGTATTATTTGATTTAAACACATGAATGTTTCATCTGATACATACCTGAACAAATTAACCGATTAATGTTCACAATCTTCTCAGGTAAGATGACCCTGTCATCAACGAATGCTACAAAAATATACCATAACTTGGAGGGGAAACATAGCGTACAAATGCACATGAGGTTAGCATATACAATTTCAATGAAACATCTTGCTCAACACAATGGCATATACAAGATGTCACATAAACTATTAACTAACATCATTCATATATAGGGCCTCAAATATTCAAGAAACACGACAAACTACATTTGTTGAAGCAACCAACAATCCAGGACCAATATGCAACGGAAAATCAACAAAGTGGAATTCCTATGAGAAGCTTGGCTTACCAAAATCAAAATTTATGGAGTTTCAAAAAGACGCGTGAAACATATGAAGATTGGTTTTTTTAGATACATGGGCGTAAGAGTAAATAAATCATAATGCATGCAATTTTTTCATAAACATCATAAAAAATATTAAATACCTAAGTGTTGTTATGCATTTTTATGTTTAAATTTTTTTATGATAAATCTAGAAAACCTTATACATATAACCACAAGTAAATGGAAATATATGGAAGTAAGAGGTTGAGCCCGGGCCGTAAGGCCCGGATGATACCTAGTTATACTTATGAATTTGGTTATACTTTCTTTTATCAAAGGATGTATAAATTTATTGCAAAGGAAACTGGAGATTACCTTGAGGTTCAAGTAAGCTGGCTTTCCACATTCGAAAAAAAGTAAGCTGGCGGCTTTCCACGATTTTACCTTGAGGTTGAGGGTCAAGTAAAAGAATTGATCTTCTAAGAAAAATTTAACACTTGCGACGGCCATTTCAAAGGATCAAGAAGGAATGAACGTCTCTTCATTTCCGAGAAGTCCATTCCATTTACTTCTTCTGTGTGCTAAAGGGTATCTTACACAATAGAAAAAGATTTCACTTGGCCCCTTGTACTTAGATAAACAAATACGGCCAGGCCAACTCTTCTTATGAGCGGTTGTTTCGTCCACAGTTCATAGATCATTGCCAACATGTTGATGATGATGATGACCCAGTACCCCCACACCCTCTGATTACGCGTTTTAAGCTAAGAAGTTAAAGACGGCACATCCACTTATATCTTGTACCGTAGAACACACACAAGCATAAATGTCGACGAGAATGAGGTTACCACCACTGTGGTGTTTTATATTCATAGCCATTGTAGGTGTAATCTTGCTATACGACTTTTTTCGTTTTCCATATGAACCTAAATCTCCAATATGTTCTATAGACAAATTTTACATTCCTGCTCTTGATAAATCTTTGTCTAGTGATGAAAACATTGATGCAGCCACCGTCGACACAACCATATCATTTGATCTCAAGCTCGAGAACGGAAATAGTCGGCGCACCGGTGTTAAATATGGTACTCTTCACATCAGTCTTTATTACATTCTGAAAGGGGATGATAATATTGGTCGCGATCAACAGATAACCATCGGAAACGTATCTATTCCGCGATTTCACCAGATAGGCGCTAAAGCAGTTCATCGTCTTGAGACGGTTCAGACTTTTGGTGTTCCTTGGAAGGAAGCTAGGATGGCAGTTGCTAATGGGAGTAGTGCTATTTTTATGGTAAGTTTAGCTTCGGTTGTCAAGTTAGAGATACCCTATTTTGATTCTGATGGCTATTCTACTAAAACGATAATCGAAAGACGGGTATTGAATTTGGGTGTAAATGTTAGTGTGAATGATCAAGGAATGAAAACTGTACCTGGGAGTTTGAAGCTCATGACTATTTCAACATCCTCACCGTATCAAAGCCATGTAGCATTTTAATTAATTATCAGTTTTGTGTTTAAATGGGTGAAAATGTATATATCTGCGTTTGTGTTTTTCATTTGTAACTTTGATTCTGCTAAATGTTTTATAGAATTTTTGACCATAATTTGTTCTTGTTACTTGATAATCAGTTTTGGTTAAGGCGAGTTTCGAACTGACATGAACACACGACTAATTGTTTTTGTCTTTGCTGTAATTTATATGAAAATGCTAGATTATTATTTTTTTTGCAAGAAAAATTAAACAAATGTATAAATTTATGTGGTTTTAGAGGTCGTGGACTATCTTTTGCTGAAAATTTCCTAAAGCTTCTTAAAAATTCCGTCGAAATATATTTTACTACCCCCTCCGTGATCCAGATATAATATAGTTTTGATCACTAATATTGACAAACATGCTTGATATAGCAACGCATGCGAGTTCGGACGAGCAGTGCTCTAACAGTTTCTTATGGTGAATACCGTCATAGTTTGAATTTGGGTGGGGTGGTTTTAATTGTTAGGGTAAATGTTAAGGAACGAAAACAGTACCTACCAGAAGTTTGAGGCTGATCACTTCAGCATCCACACAAAGCAAACGGTCCAAAATTATAGTACATGATAATTCCTTTTGTTCGTATTTTATTTTTCCTTGTAAAGCTTTTTCTTTAATAAAAAAATCATGTTAAGTTGAGTATTTTTTTTTTTTTTTATTTTTTTGAAGCAATAAGTTGAGTATTTAAATAATGATCAATGTCTGTTTCATCACTTCATTTTCTAAGATATCAAATGCACGGGGATATGCCTGGTCTTCTCTGCTCTCGTTGTTAAATAGCATGCATGCATCTTCTTAGCTTGATCACCCAGCACAAATAGAGGATTTGGCATCAAAAATGGCTTCCTACAGAAAGTGCTCTACTATCTTCTTATTCATCCTTAAGGTAATGATTTTTCCACGTAGTACGAATTCAATCTCTTTCGATTTCCAAAGTTTCAATTCAAATGATCGGAATATTACGCATGAAGGCAACTCATCTACGTCGGATAATGTCATTCAACTCACAACGAATTCAATCGGTGGGGAACTTCAGAGTAGCGTTGGCCGTGCAACGTATATGGATGATGTACTTCTTTGGGATTCAACTGCAGGAAGGGTTACAGATTTTGAAACACACTTCTCATTTATCATGTTTGCAGTAGTAGCTCTCGTTGTTGGTTTAGGTATCTTGGGTTGTGGGGTTGGTTTTGGTTTGCTTATTTGGTTGAAGAAGAGACGAAGTTCAAGAACTTTTGAAGAGAATTCCGACATGTCTATGGACGATGAATTTGAGAAAGGAACGGGTCCAAAGAAGTTCTCATACATGGAACTGGTTAATGCAACAAATAATTTCGAAGTGGGAGGAAAACTTGGAGAGGAAGGATTTGGAGGAGTTTACAAACGATTATTAGGTGGTGATACATATGAAGCAGATGTGGGGTTTTCACTGGTAGAGTGGGTTTGGGGTCTTTACGGAAGTGGTAAGATTATTGAAGCGGCTGATGAAAGGTTGAGAACGGATTTCAATGAGTTAGAAATGGAACAGTTAATGGTTGTAGGATTATGGTGTGCTCATCCTGATCCTAAATCAAGGCCTTCAGCAACTCAAGTTCTCAATGTTCTTAAATTTGAATCTCCATTGCCTAAACTTCCTCTCGACTTACCAATTCCGGTGTATCTTTCAGCATCACCGTTTGCTGGTTTTACTGATACACTCACTGCACGATAGTTCTGATTGATAGTATGATTTTCCAAGTACGACTTGCGAAATCTTTAGGATCCAGGAACCGCCGAGAAGTATTATTTTTGCCAACAAGTGCTGGTAATTTTTTGGGTTTGTGTTTATCTTCCATATATACCCCAGCTTACAAAATCATCCTCCACTCTTCAAAAAAAAAAAAATCACTGGTTCTCTCCCTCAATGTCTTGTAGTTGAATCTTTTCTCTGTTTTTTTTTTTCCTTTTATGAAGCTAACAAAGTACGTAATACTCAGTGGAACTGCAAAATATGCAATCAACAACGACGCTTGAAATTTTTTATGCAATTCGAAACTCTCATGTTGTACAAGAATATCAGGCTCGCTAGAATTACCAAACATTCCCAATTTACGTTCAATCATCCAAAATCGCCCCCATCAAAAAATTTCTCTGAAGATTGAAATTATTTAGCCTTTCAACATATATATCTTGGGTAATCTCTTCTCTTGTTAAATAATGTTTCTGTCTTCGTTTTAATTCAGCTGATGTTGTTTGGTAACTCATTCTATTGGTTGAATCTCTTTAGTATGATGCACTTCCAACACAAAAATAATTACTCTATAATTTTTAAATATACCCCATGGAGGATGTATACTCAATCTTGTACATCCCAAGTACATAACTATGGGATTGATAATTTTCCCTATATTTTAGAAACCCAAAATTAGGTTATTTAACTCTTTAAGTGTGAATTAATATGGGTAATATTTGGAAAGATTGTACTCTTTGATATTTCTTAATATCCATGAAAAATTCTACAACGTCAACTAAATCGGAACGGAGGGAGTACAATTTTACATTATAACAAAGACATAAAACTATTAATTAATTTAGTTACATCATCTGAAGAATAGAGTACAATCTAGGTTTTTACTAGCTCTTACATACAAGGATGGAAAAAACACAATTTAATTCACCAAAAACATTGTCAAAGACAAAATTCAAAGCAGAAATCTGCATATATTTCATCAAATAAAACTCAAGATTGATAAAAGGAGCACACACATGCTACAAGAGCTGATAAGTGAGCATGAAGAAGTGAGCCTCAAACTTCCGGGTACCGTTTTTATTCCCTGATCGTTGACACTAACATTTACACCCAAATTCAACTTCCGTCTTGTGACTGCCTTCCTAGTACCATATTCAGGATCAATATAGGTATATTCTAACTTGACAATTGAAGCTAAATCAACCGTAAACATACTCCTATTACTCCCATTAGCAACTTCCGACCTGGCTTCTTTCCATGGAACACCAAAAGTCTGAACCGTTTCAAGACGATGAACTGCTTCAGTACCTTGGTAGTGAAATCCCGGTATTGATACATTTCCGATGGATGCCTGTAGATCACGACTGATATTACCTTTCTGGATGTAATAAAGACTGATGCTCAGAGCATCATAGGTAACACTTGTGTCCTGATGAGACCTGAGTTTGATATCAAATGATATCGTTGTATTGACGGTAGCAACAGTTTGATTACTAGAGAAAGATTTATCAAGAGCAGGAACGTAAAATTTCTCTACAGAACATATTGGGGATTTAAAATAACCCTTTGGAGTTGGAGAAAGAAACAGAACTAGCAATGCAACTACCCAGGCTATAGAAAAAACCACAAATAGTAACAGGCATAGGAACACGGGCTTCTCGCACCCAAACATTTATGTGTTTTTGGTAGTTCGATTCTGCAACGTTCGTGCTTACATCCGTTTATACAGAGAGGGAGATATAATAAGTCAAATGGAAGGCCTTTTCTTTATTTAGATCAAAACGTGCAGTCCATCAACATCCTAGCGATGAGTCTTGGATGAAAAAACCTCTTATAAAGGAGGACTAAGGAGTTGCCCTGGCCTTATTGGGCCGACCGAACGAAGCGAGGGAGGACCTTTATATGGCCACTTTTTTGTAAATTGTAAGTCATCAATTTCAATCAACAATGAAAGGACTAAAGAGCCCATCTATGCTTCTATTTCTCACTAAAATTGCCGTAAATATAACAAAAAACGATGGGTAATCACGTAAAATTCGTGTGCAGAATAAAGGACACGGAGGTTGGCAATGTAGTAATTGTTGAGGGGTAGTTTAGTAAACTCCAGGGTAAAATGACCTGAACGTTGCAGGTTCGATTCTCGGCTACCTCTTTTTTTCTTTTTCCTTCTTCTTCTTCCTTCTCCTTCGTTTTATTTCTTCTTCGTCCCCTAACTCCAACCGAGAGAAAAGGGGAGGCGCTGTTAATAGAGAAAACGAGAGCATTCAGAGAGATAAATTGAGAAGATGAAGAAAAGAGATCTGCCATAGATGTAGAATGGGTTTGTGTTTGAATCACTTGATTTGGAAGAAGAAACCAGAGAAGAAATTGATGGTGATGTTCTCAGTTGATGAAGAAGATGAAGAGGTTTAGATGAATGTTAGGACAGGGGTTTATGGGTTCTCGAATTCAAGCAATAAAGGTGATGAATTGGGGAAGAACTGTGAGTTTAGTGTTCTGAAATTACAATTAGGGTTTTGAATTTGATTCGATTTGATGATGGCCGCTGTTGTCAATTGAGTTAGATGTTGGTGTTGAAATTGAATACATATGAGCTCTGGTGTTGATTTGAAGGGGTAGAGCAGGATTTACTCTATTTTTTTCGAAATTTCAATTCCTCTAACAGATTTTCCTTCAACCTCTCTCAATCCTACTAACATATTACACTCTCCTTCAATCTAACTATGGTCGGTAATGAACTGAAACTTCTCTTATGCTAATTCTTCGGGTTAATCATGATTAGATCCTTATTTGGTTGCATTACAATAACAATTTGATTTGATGCTTGACAGAAAACGATGTCCAATTGCTAAGTGTTTTTTCTTTCTTTTGACAAGAATTCAACTGCTAAGTTTGTAAATCTTAATTGTTAGAATAATTGCATGTGAAAAAAACGTATGTAGATGAGATTGTGAATGCCTGTTTTTGTAAGGGGAAATTTGGCAGCAATAGCTTGTGTGAAGGAGAAAAACATAAGTAGAGAACAGTGTAGAAAGAAAATAAAATGTCCTTTAAAGTAACATGGTAGCTCTGTAACCGAATTCGGTGTGACCATCCATCTTTTCTGGTTACTACTAATCTGCTTTTTGTGATTTGACTATCACCTAGATCACCAGAGTAGCATTGTTTATACATTGTGCGCATTATGTGTGTTTTTTGTTTCCAAGTCCTACCATTTAAAAGCTTACTACTCTGTGTAGACAAAGAATTATGGATAGTTTGCAACAGTGTAAGCATGTTTCAAATTAATTTAGCGTAAAGTTTTTGCATCAGTTGAAACCTGACTTAGCACATGGACACAGTTTGCATGCGAAAGTGTATTTTAAATTTCTAATATCAAGTTTTTGCATCAGAAGAAACAAGGGGTAGAGGTTGATCTTACAGAGGAGCAAAAGAAGTTTGCTGAAGAATATGCCGTGAAAAAGGCTGAGAATGAGAAGGGAAGTGGTGATAATAAAGGGGAAGTTGTGGCTGAGAAGAGTACATTTCATGGGAAATAAGAGAGAGATTATCATGGTAGGTCATGGATTGCGCCACCAAAAGACGCAAAAGGGAAAAACTATCAATGTTACATGCCAAAAAGGTGGATTCATACTTGGAGTGGTCATAAAAAGGGTGTTTCTGCCATTCGGTTCTTTCCGAAACAAGGGCGTCTGCTACTTTCAGTTGGAATGGATTCAAAGGTTAAGATTTGGGATGTTCACAATTCTGGTAAGTGTATGAGAAAATATATGGGGTGTGGAAAGGCGGTTCGTGATATATCGTTTTCTAATGATGGGACTAAGTTTTTGAGTGCTTTGTATGATAAGAATATTAAGTATTGGGATACAGAAACTGGGCAGGTGATATCCACTATTTCAACTGGAAGATACCATATGTGGTTAAACAAAATCCTGACGATGATAAACAGAATATCTTACTAGATGGAATGCATGCTAAGAAGATAGTTCAGTGGGATATGAATTCTGGGAAGATAACACAAGAGTATGATTAGCATTTGGGGGAAGTGAATACTATCACATTTGTTGATGATAACCGGAGATTTGTTACGTCAAGTGACGATAAATCTCTTCGAGGGTGGGAATTTGGAATCCCTGTTGTTATTAAGTACATTAGTGAACCTCATATGCACTCAATGCCTGCAATTTCCTTGCACCCTAATTCCAATTGGCTTGCAGCACAGAGCTTAGACAATAAGATTCTTATTTATAGTACAAGGGAGAGGTTTCAGCTTAACAAGAAAAAGATGTTTGCAGGGCACATTGTGGCTGGGTATGCTTACCAGGTTAATCTATCACCTGACGGACAGTATGTTATGTCTGGAGATAGTGAGGGCAAGTGTTGGTTTTGGAATTGGAAGACTTGCAAAGTTTCACGAACTCTGAAGTGTCATGAAGGTGTCTATATTGGAGCTGAGTGGCACCCGCTGGAACAAAGTAAAGTGGTTACTTGTGGCTGGGACGGCTTGATCAAATACTGGTAAGAATCACTTTACTATTTTTTTTTGTTTATGCATAATTTTAGAGCCTGAGGTTAGGATAACATCAAACGTCCTCTTAACATCACATTGCCAATACTATGATAGTGCTGCATCGTTAGAAGTGTCTTATTTATTTTTTATTACTAATTGCTGCTTCAAGTAGCCAGAAATTGTGTGTTGATTCCCTAAGTTCTTTAAGTAGTAGTCATGAACACGTGGTAACGTACGACGTAAGTGCTAGACTGTATTGGAATATTTTGGTAAAGCCCGAAGTTCCCGTTATGGGCATAATATAAATGCATCTTCCAAGATGTGGCGTCCACGTTGGGTGCGGTTATATTAGGGGTGTTTTGGCGGGTGGGGGAATTATCACACTTGGTTAACTTGGTTTCATAACAAAGGAACCCAAGGCACAAAAAAGAAAATTAAGATCACTTCAAGAAAGCGGTGAATCATTCAAAACATTGTTATGCCATGTTGATCTTCCAATCTGGCGTGCGATTTATCTCAGTATGTACTGCTCACATCACCATTTCCAAGATGTCAGATTTCCCAGCAAACCATTGCAATCCCGATATTATGCTCATTCATCCAGTGTCCATTTTGTGATATCTTTGCATGGTTGGAAATATCGCAATTAGGACATCCTTGTTACGTTTTTCATGAAATGGACCGTGTGAATGAGATATGAGCTCCCACTGCCGGGATATGGGGAGTGGTTTGCAGTTGAAAGTCCGACTCTTGGTAATGTAATGGTTTGGCTGTTGCTGTGGCTAGAAATGAAGAATGGAAGTGGAGATTCGGGGTTGCCGATGCAGGTTGTGAAGCTGGGAGATTGTGTAACTGGTGTAGGGAATAGATGCTTGGTGTTGTATTAGAGAAGAAATTGAACCGGTAACATATAACAGACAATCTGACTACTCATCACATTTATTTTCCGTCTGCTAGATGAATTTTTGGCCTTACGAATGGTTGCCCATATGGAGCACGTACTGATAAGTCTCACTGCTATTGTGGTTGTTGTTTTATGCCTGTAAGTTGGTTCCATCTCTTACAACTCAGTGTGGTTTTCTGAAAACTTTTCAGGAGAATTGCAGAGTGCAAGTGAAAGACTAGTCCCTGAGTTGGAAATATGTAGACCAAAATTTATGTCAGAAGGCAATAGAGTCAAGCAAGGAATTATTACAGGATGAAATTGAGCTCGAGTCAGATGAGCTTTTTGAGAAGGCAGAGGCATTTGCAGTCACATTACAGGCTGCAGAGCACTCTTATCCTGCATTAATAATGTCAAGTTCTTCGGTCAGCCCTCCCATCATGGCAACGGTTGTACTAGTATGGCCATTTTTTTTGTAAAATCTAAGTGATCAATTGATACAAAATGATTGGAAATGGTTAGGGCCGAAAAACCAAAAATGTCCCTCCCTTTTAGTCAAATTACTATAACTCTTTGTGTATCCTATCTTTTCAGGGGTATAATTGGAAAGCAAACTTTAATATAATATATCTAAAAATCCGTGCCTTGGAGTTTTATAAATTTTATCTTGTTGGAAGGGTTATAAAAAACTCTACGCAACAAGTACAAACAACAATATCAAATTTAGAGTTTTTACGAAAAACTCGGAGGTATTTATCATTTTAGGCACAATTTTAGAAAATTAAATGTATATCCATTATGCAAACCACCACAAAGGATAGATAATACTTTATGTAGCAAAATTTTGGTTTATGCATCAACTAATTTTCTGTTGCAACTAATAAAACGATGTACTCCCTCCGTTTCAAGAAAAGTGATACTTTTATTTTAGCCACAATTCTCGAAAATTGAATGCATAGCCATATTTTAGTTTATGGATCGACTAATTTTCCGTTTCAGAAAAAGTGATACTTTCACATCTCGTTTCAGGAAAAGTGCTACTTTCACTCCGTTTCGGGAAAACTGATACTTTCGCCCCGTTTCGGAAAAAGTATCACTTTAACGGGGCGAAAGTATCACTTTTTCCGAAACGGGGAGAAAGTATCACTTTTTCCGAAACGGGAAACGGGGGTGAAAGTATCACATTTTCTTCAACGGGACGAAAGTAGTCGTAGATAAACCCCATCTTCAGATTCTGCTTCGGTCGGCCCTCCCACCGTGGCAACGGTCGTACTAGTATTTGTTTATTTTAAGTACAAACAAACAACTAATGAAAAATCTTTTTCTATTGGTATGTTCAATATTTGTATCTTCTGGATTGACCGTTCTGTTGGAATATTTTCAACTGCGCTATCCAATGGGGTTTTGGGGGGGCGTAGCCCTCCAGGCTATGGGGGTCCAGGGGAGACCGCCCCTGGTGGAGGTCTAGGGGGCAACGCCCCCGGAAGAATTTTTTGGTTCAGGGTAACTGTTTCGATCGTTACAAACATATCTAGAATATTCAAATCCAACAGACGCCATTGATGTCTGATGATGAAGAGACTCCAATGAAAAGATGTCTATTCCCAATAGATGCGAAAATCCCTATAAATGGCATCTCCCATAACTCGTTGAAAACAACATCGAAAAACCTTTTTTTTGTTTTCTCTCTTTTCTAAAGCATCATCAGAAGTTTTTTGTTCACATGTGTTCTTGATTGAATCAAGGGTACAAACCTTGAATTCAATTTCCGTTGTAGGGCTTTCATTGTATCCTGAAGGCATTATTTCACATACCTGTTGTAATCGCCAATTTATTGGGAGGGTAGAAATAATAGTCTAAAAGAAATCGTACGAGCCTTGAAAGTTTGGAGTACAACAATTTCTTCCTGTGTTATTTCATCTTCTATTGCAACCCAGTTTTCCAACACGTTCACCATGTAACATTTTTCTTAGAAAATCAATACATTCTCAACAAAAATTGGAATATGCCCAAAACCAGCTGATTTGAACCCTGAAGAGAAATCTCAATTGCCTTTGCCATATACTCCCTCCGTCCCAAATTAGACGAGCTAGTTAGTTGTAATTTTGTCCCAAAATAGATAAGCTATCTCTCTAAACAAGGGAATATTTCTAAAACTACCGTTTTAATTGATTATTATTACTATATGAAATATGTTTAATTTGATAGCGATGTTTATATTCGGTGTTATAGTTTAAAAGATAAATCATTTCTAAGTTTTACTAGTTATTATCAATAAGGATATATTTGTAAAAAATATTTAAAATCACCCCCTTTTCTTCTTACCTTAAAAATTGTGCAACTACAACTAACTTATTTAATTTGGGACGAGTATTATTCTAAAACCTGTGCAAACTACAACTAGCTTATTTAATTTGGGACGAATATTATTCTGAAACCTGTTCGATAAAGGAAATTATAATCATCAAATCCATAAGGGACGCCCGAGGAAAGACACGTACAAAAGTTCAAATGGTCACCCACCGGCCACCCACCCCTATCAGGATCAGAGGGGAAAGCCGTGAGACCTTGGCCAAAGCCCATTTAGATTGCTGTTTTTGAGGCGAATTACCATTAATACAGGAACTTGTGTCGTTTCGAATTTTCACGTTCCAACTTCCAAATCTAAGTATAACAATTTGAATGTACTGTCTTGCATAAAGAAAGATGCTTTCCCATACAGTAAGAAACAACAAGAGAAAAGAATTACTTTGTTGATAGGTGGTGACTGAGTTGCTCTTACAGCAAAGTAGAACTGCAGTTGCATTCGATACATTATGAATCAGATCTTAACGGCTTAACCTCGATTACTGTAAACATACAACCACCCTATTTCTGTATGTAAAGTAAAAATGTAAATGACATCTTTTGATGATTCTAAAGGGGACTTGGCCACATCCCCAAGTAACAAGATTTTGAGTTGTTTCCCAAAACACAAAAATACATTGCGCAGAAAGAAATTTTCTGACTATCATTTGCTAATGTCTAATTACAAAACGCCCAGAACTTCTACCTGTTTCTGTTGTTCGCCGGCACTTCTGGTAGGATTTGCTAATGTCCCTCTCTCTTGCAATTTACCAAATAGTTCAAGATGGGGCCACCGTCTGCTCCAAATGTACTACTCCCTGTGAAAAAAAATGAAAGGATTTAAGACAACCTAAAATGAGTAAGTTATAGCAGAATAAGGATCATCAGTATACATACTTCGATCCTAAGTCGTGCAACAATGCACAAAATGTTTAAAATTGAAACAAACTGCTTCCAAAGACTATAAATGGCTTCTGCAAGCTTGCTAACTGTCTCCAGCATAAAAAGAATGGTGTATCTTTTTGCATATAGAAAGACGTTTTTCGCACTTATAATAGTGAGAGAAGGTTGTAGAATACAAATTGTCCAACAGACGAATTTTAAAGCGCAGGGATAACTACAAAATCAAGGGATTACAGAATCACACCTTTCTATTCGAGCACAAGGTTGCAGAGAAACTAGCCAAACTCTGAAACAGGGAGAACAACGTCAAGGTTCTTTTGAAGTTGCCACCCTCCCGGATACACAAGATTACGGGCATCTAAATGGAGATGCCAATTCATGACTCTTGAACAACCTTGAGGTATGCCTTCCATTTGATATTCATCCTCCACCACCTGCTCTATAAATGTGGTCTCCTGCAATAAACAAGGATCATAACATCCGTCAGACTCATTTCCAAATCTCCTTTTTACTTCGCAGAACCTAACTATTTTCTCCTTGGGGTAGCATATGTCTTTTTTTATCCAACGAAAAAGAAAAAGATGTAAAAGAATGATTGTTCTTTGATACATACTTGAAACCCTTCCTTGACTGTGTCTAGCTGTCGAACAGGTTTTGATGTTGGGCGATGCCATCTCTTGGGATCCCAAAGGATGGTGCTATTGAATGCAAATCCTGACATATCGACATGAAACCTTCTAAGCCTCTTACTCTTCTCATTTGTATGCCATCCAATAACCTGACTTCCATTGCACACAGGACCTTCCAGTATTGCTTTGGCTTTGCTTTGAGCAAGCATAGCAACTGGCCAAGTGCCAAAGCGGCTGAAAATTACAGCAATACAAATACTCTTAATCATGAAAAAAGTTAGGACAAATACATGAATCTGAGGGAACTTTATGCCTGTATAGCTAACCCTCACACAATCCTGGTCGAGAAAAGGTAAGTATCATCCGCAAGCACTTAACCTAATGCTAGGAGGGTAGATTTTGTTAAGTTGTTTCCAATAGTGCCATCCTATTACCTATTGTTTTTGCTTGTCTCTACAGTGGTATTCCCAAGACCACATACAGGACAAATACATGAATCTGAGGGAACTTTATGCCTGTATAGCTAACCCTCACACAATCCTGGTCGAGAAAAGGTAAGTATCATCCGCAAGCACTTAACCTAATGCTAGGATGGTAGATTTTGTTAAGTTGTTTCCAATAGTGCCATCCTATTACCTATTGTTTTTGCTTGTCTCTACAGTGGTATTCCCAAGACCACATACAGGGTCATGCTAACTCATGTGCTAAAGAGTGCTTAGAGCAACAAGAGTGACGTTTGCAATTGTTAAAACTCCTATATCCTAGGTTTCACTCTTGCCCTGCTATCTACATAATTATACTGTGGTCTACCCGCAGTTCATAAATCAAATGAGGTTACCAGTAATACAATTAGTACAAAAAAAAAAAAAAAATTTGAGAATTTGTTTATTTCGCCAACTCCTTCAATTTACCCACCATCCCTTTGATGGATAAACAACTAACTAGATGTGAAAGGAAAGGTGTTCAATTGCAAACATTTAACATTACAGTACAGAAAAAGCAAGTTCAAACTCTTCATTTTGATATTCAAACAACAATGAGCGTATAAACTGATCCTATCCTTCAAATGAACAAAAAAGAAGGCAATGAGCATTGTCAAGTGGTGACAATCAGTATTCACTCTATCTAGCAATCGTTTAGAGTAAGTGTTCTTACGACAAGCATTCTCTAGAACAAAACAATATCCAGAAAACTAAACTGCATAAACTTGCAAGACAACCATAAATCTATATACTAAAACAGAATATGCTCAAACCAAAAAACAAAGTAACAAACAAATTACCTGATTTCTCTCAAGCTTTGAAACAAGTCGAGTGAATAGATATTATCATCATCCGCAAAATACACAATCCCATCAAGCTTATGTTGCTCAATATGTTGCAGCACAGTATTCCTCTGATGAACACCTCTATCTTTGACATTCGTACTATTCTTAGCACAGACAAGATGTCGATACATAACACCACTTTTCCTCAAAATCTCTGCTGTCTCCATCGACAACATATTCATTTCAACAACAATCCACAATAACGGCGCTTCAACAAGTCTCAATGTCTGTCCTAATCTATGTAGAAAATACGCTTGTAACGCTCGATTATACGTTGGCGTCACAATTATCAATTGTTTCTTAGGTATTACAACATTACCAATTCCATCTTCTCCAATTCCACCAGTTTCCTCAATTCCTCCACCACCACCACCTTCAATGCCAATTCCACCCTCATCAACACCTCCAATTCCAATCCCACCACCACCAACACCGTCACCGCCACCATCTACTACAACATTCTCTCTAATAACACGATTAACAGGTTGTTTATGATGATGATCAAGTGAGAAATCTTGTGTTTGACTAGTGAATTGAGTATCAAAATCGATAGTACCAAATGGAGTTAAACCTAATAAGAATCCAAATACAAAAAACAAAGAGAATCGAGTGATTGACCTTTTCAATTGTTTCTTTGAATTCTTCTGCGATGATGGAAATAAGAACAATCCGGATAAAAATCTTCGAAATCTGGATGTTGCTGGTGAGTAATTTGAACCGTAGAGGAGCTTATGTGATGGAGATTCAACTCTGGGAACTCCATCGTTGTGTAATGGTGATGATGGATATGGTGTTGTCCTCCGAATCGATGCCATCGCAACCTAATTCATCGGAAAAGAATGATCGGTGCCGGAAGTCAAATGGGAATTTAGGTGAGGGAATTTTTTTTTTTCTGTTATAAATGAGATTCGTTGGACTTGGACTGTTATTAGGAGAATGATGATGATGGGTGCGGTGGTGAGATTCTGAAACCCGTTAAAATAAAAATGTGCTGAGCTGGGGGATTTGCCGTCAAAAACCAATGATTGTACATAGCCGTAGTCGGATAGGGGACTTTGCCCGTTTCTAAACCTGGTTCAATCTCTTTATAGGTACATTTGGCTAACAAGGACAAATGATGAGTGTTAATGGTGTGTTCGGATACAAATTTGTTTCCGATTTGTGTTTCTCCGCAATCAGAAGTAGAAGCAAAAATATGTTGCTTCACAAAAAGTTAATTTTTCTGCTTTTAGAAGTCATTCTGAAATTGTTTACAATTTGCTTCACAAATCAGAAGCAACAACATTTTGCAATTGTTTACAATTTGCTTTTGGAAGTCGGAAGCAGAAATCAGAAGCAACAACATTTTGCTTCACAAAAAGTTGACTTTTCATTCTAGAAGTCGTTTTAAAATTTCTGCAGTCAAATTAACTTTTTATTTTTTGATTTCTAGAAGTTAAAAAATTATTTGTGGATGTGCGCGCTGCTAAAACTAACTTCTGACTTTTTTGTTTTCAGAAATCAAAAAATATCTATGTCTATCCAAACGCACAAAAATATTTATTCGCTTTTAAATTCAGCGAGAAACTAGGTGAGCCCGATTGATTTTTCTAAGTGTACGGAAGCCATTATAATACATTTTTGCGTGCATTTTTGGAGGAAAAATACTATCTAGCAGTTGATCATGTGCAGTGGGCAAGTGGCGGTTCCTTGAAAAAAAATCAAAGGGGCAAAATCATTATTATAAAAACCTATGAGGTTTGTCTCCATGATAGCCTAGCCTATCAGACGGACGACATTGAATGGGGACCCCGATCCGAAGGTCGGGAAATTCCGGATGGAGTAGCTGGGAAATTACGGGTAATATTAAGTGACCGCGTGTGGGTGAAAAATAAAAGATTTTTTTATCAAACATTGAAAGTTACGAAGGAAGAACAAACTGATTATATGTTAATCTGGATTTTTTTCTCCATAAACCTAGCTAGCCATTGACATCACCGAGAAGATTCATTCGGAGCTGAAATTAATCGATCAATCTCCGGAAAGAGAGATTTGTTATCGACATGGAATCAGGACGGGGAATCACAGGACAACCAAGACCATTCGTCCATTCCTGTACGTTTTCTCATATTAATGTTTTCGATTCTCCTCTAAAAAATTTGTTGTCTTTGATTTTTCTTTTTTTCTTCGTCGATTATTTCTCTGATGTAATTCCGTTTGTGGATTTTTTTTTTTCTTCATAGCCAATGTAAAATAATTGGATTGATGCAGCGAAACGATTAGGTATTAAAATTAATTAGTTTTTATCGTCGTTGTTTGGAAATTGATTGATTAAGGTCAAGCATATCTTTTTCTTCCTTCTTCTTCATATTACCAAGCATCTTATCAAGCAGCAATCAATGGAAAATCTTCCAGTTTTCCACTTCATCGTGATACTCTTATCTTCTTCCGATCTTTAGGGTTTTTCTTTATCCCTCTAGGTTTGATTAGGGTTGAGACTGGAAAATAAATTCTCAAGCATTGGTTGTGGACCAACAATCATTCAGCAGTAAAACCAAAATTTGGACCCAGCAGTTTATGTAAATGGAACTATGCAAGTAACTTTAACAACCACCATCCTTCCCAAGCAAGGTCATTTTCTGTTTTCTAAACGTATACATAATCATTGATCAAGTTGCTTTTCTTTAGTCATTCATTTAGCTCTCCTAACTCTTAACAGTCAAAAGATCCTTTCAGCATCTCTTCAATCTGGCTCTGGCATTTGTGTCCATATTTTTATTTTATTTTTTGTTACGAGATGATGAAATTTTTTGTTACGAGATGATGAACATTGTATAGGGTTGGAAGAGATCCATCATCAATTGAACACGACATACTGTCAACTCTCACATTACTGACGACATGGCTAATGGAAGAGTCTGCCCCCGTCCAATTAAATCACATTTTATGGCTGTTTGGCATACGCAACCCTTGGAAGACTTAATTTTAATGGATGGCACAAGAAGTAATTAATTACATGGCATTTTATGCTTAGTTTTCATGACTTTTTTTTTTAATCTTTTTGAAGCAAGTTTTCGTGATGAAAGGATCAAACACCCAAATCAGCCAATTGATAATATGTCCATATCAACCCGGACGCATTAAGGAAAGAAAAGAAATCTCGCCATGGTAAATGATCCCCATTTCTTTGTAATCGGCATATGATTGATGGCTGTTTTATATGGCCTTTTCGTTTTATTCAAGCTGTACCGTTTTTAGAACATTTGTGCATATTGATGTTATCAAAAATTTTGCAAAACTGAGGTGCTGAAAAAATAATAATTACGCATTTATAGAATTCAACTTATCAAACAATTTACTTTCCGATGCTGAGAAAGGGTGTGAGATGCTGAGATGCTGAGATTCTTTTTCATAAGATTGTAAGTACTTTGTATCTTAAGTTGACCTATGGAGAACCCAGAGCAGAGATACAATGATGCTTTTAGTGTTAATTGATTGATTTCTCTGTAAGTATAACATCTGCTTAGTGTCTGCATTCTTTTATGCAAATCTTTTTTTTTTGGGATTTTTTTCTAAGTTACCGATATTTCAAGGTTCAGCAAGAGAAAACTGAAGGTACTATTCTTAAGGTTTTCTTCTTTGTGATCTTCTCCTCGCTTCTTAGTTCCATCATAGTTCTTGAAAACCAGTGAAGCTATTGGCTAAAGAATTGGATCTGAAGACAGTTTGTTGACATTGCAGGTATTATTATTTTTCTTGGATGTTTAAACTTACTATTAATGGTTTTCCACGTTTTATTTCTAAGAGATGTTTCCTGTAATTGTTACTTTTTCTTTTTAATTGCAATTTTTTTTTTTACCTTACTTATTACAGCTGCAAATTTGGAGCCCGTAAACCTGAACAACTGCCTGGTGCTAGCATTTTTGTGGGAAGGATGAAGCGCAATAACGGTGAGTTTCGACATGGTTTATGTAAGTCCTTTAGTTAGTGTAATATGCTTTTATAGAGAAAATCCAAATTATCAGGTGTGATCGACGAATTTACTTAAAAGTTATACCCATCATTTTGGAGTAACTCTCTGAAGATGTGCTTTTCTTGCCAACTTAAGGTGTTACGATTTCTCGACAGTGATGTATTGTCGGGTGTTGTCTAAATAAAATTCTTTAAAATAGGATTTATAATTAGGGATAACTAGCATTTAATTTATTCTGAGTTACAAAACAGGTATTTTCTACTCTCTTTTTTTGGCGCAAAGCTAAATCTTCTTCCTTTTTTTTCTTTTTTGGAGCCACCAGAACTATTTCTAATTATCTCACTTTTGGTCATCAGGTTCTCGCTTCGCATTGGCTAAAAGAACTCAAGAAACCATCTCATTCTAAAGATGGATACCGCTGGTGTTTATGGTGGTTTCCATGAAGGATGTAGTGATGGTTTCCATAAAGGCAGGGGTGGTGGTTAGGGTGGTCGACTTAGGCGGCGGTGATGGATAGTAGCGGTGGTAGTGGTTACTCCAGATCCAGTGGTGATTCTGATGAATACTACTAGAGAAACTAGAGTTTGATGTTATACATGATGATGGTAGTATCATATTTCTATCTCCTAAGGTAAGCCCTACATTTTTCATTCTCAGTTCTTTTCTATTTTTCAGAATAGTTTTTAACATACTTTTTTTTTAATTGACATCTGTGTGCATCTCTGATTGTTAGGATAAGAAATTAGGTTCATCTGAAGATGCTGATTTGGTAATAATGTAGTCCAGGTAAGTGATTAATAGATTAACATTTCCCATTCATAATTTAAAGCATCGTAATATGCACATCTAGGGTGTGATCATACACAATGATGGATATGCGCATGTAGAGTCTGATCACATAAAACACTGGAGTCCTGATAGCCCAATCTAACCCGATAGCCATCGCAAACAATAATAAATGCATATGTATCCAAACTAGGGAGATGAGCAAGCCAAATATAGCTGAACTCGCATTTTTTTTTTGTACGGAAACTTCATTGGGTGTCATTTTGAGATTTATTTTTTCCTTGGTATATGAAAATCTAATAAAGTTGATCTTGGGATACTATATGGAGTGGTAAATTATGTGATCCATTTGCACATCCATTGAAATTAGCGTAACTATTACAATTTATATAATTTGATGCATGTGATCCTAATGATGTATGTATGTGTCATAAAATCTAGCATCTCTTGGGGTGCACATGATGTAATTAGTCATGGACCATAGCATAACAATTTCTAATTTCACTTTTTATGCAATGGTACATCGTAATTTGGTACTTTCAATTGTATGTCGCTCAATATGTAAATAAATTTGCACTCAAAGTCGTAAGTTACCATGCCCATAACTAAATTCAATTATGCTTTTTCATTCCGTAATTTGGGAATCTACTGAATTGGCCTGACATTTCTTTTGACTTTTGTTCTTAATTTAATGTGCGTGCAGGTTAAATCCAAGAAATTTTTTCTGATTGTAATTGCATATCAGCAAAAATGATATGTGAGAATGATATTTTATGTTTACTTGCAGTACCATGAGCTTTTTATTGGGGAAGGTATGTCGGATTTTAGCCTAAATTTGTTTATTTTTTACTCCTTAAACATTTCAACGTATTTATAGATGTAAAGAAAAACGACCTATTGGCACTATTTGTAGTTGAGTTAAATACATTCTAGATGCAACCTGTTTGAAAGATTGGATGATTCTGCATGCCATGGTAGCTAGGATGCTTAGTAATGGATCCGTGGCGCAATGGTAGCGCATATGAGTCCAACTCAGAAAGTTGCATGTTCGATTCACGCCAGATTCATTGTTAAATTCACAAATCTATGGATATGTAGCAAAAACGTATTCGGAACAAGTTACCAGATACAAGTTTCATATCTTAGTCGGAATACTTATGATAGGTAGTCTTACAACGGAACAAAACCAATAACTACGAAGGTGCGTCTGTTGGAGATATTTCTCCCGGTCCTATATTCAGTGATTATGAAAGTGATTCAATAGAACATGCTTCTGATAGTGATGGACTCCTTCCAGGGATTGGAAATGATTCAGGTTAAGATGTCAGTCCTATCGTGGAAATGGCAATTTTTCATTTTTTTTGTTTTGTTTTGTTTTGTTATGTACTTTTCTCAGGCACGTACAACTACAACATTAACTTTTTGTATATTAATATGTAGATTACCATGCTTTTGGTTGTTTCAGAATAAAAAATTCTCTGAATTGATGGAAACTCATCCTAATGAACTTGATCAAGACACTGAAGATAGTGTAAGTTATTTGAGCTATTAGTTTTGCATTAATATTTTGTTCATTGTTGTGCTCCACTTCCACACAATGCTCTTAGATTCAAGGAGTTTAGTTGACTCTAACTTCTGGTGCATCTTGGCCCCAAACTAGCTTAGTCAAGTACAATCATCCTACAACGCTTGCTGCCCTGGCTATTTGTGCAAGCTAAACATTAGATAAGATACTTCTATTCACCATAATAGCTCACTGTCATTGCAGGTATGTGGTGCATGAATTCAGTGGGTTTGAAACATGTATTGAGAGACGCAAAGAATTTTGGGAATTTTTCATCCAAAACATCTTATAGTGTTAATACGTTATGGGCTATTTTTGATGATATTATCATCCATAGATGTGATTAAAAACGTAAAGAGAACACTCATTGTTTAGGCCAACATATTCTTTACAAAAAAACACTCATTGTAAATCATCTTTATTGGAGCAGGGACATGATGAGGTTCTTTGAGGACAATATGTCTCGACGTGACTTTGTGAAATCTATGCATGCACTAATAGCTATGCATTTAAGCTACCAGTAATCCTACTTAGATTTAGTAGGTTTGTGCATTTACAGACGATACGAAAAATTAAACTTTGGTCCCCATGCAAGCTTTTAGATGAGCTATCCAAGATAGGATCTCATCTGACACCTCCACACCGACCAGAGGATTTTAAGTGGAAAGAATACTGCACAATGGTTTTCAGGTTGGTTATCACTCCCAATTTTCGGTCGTTGGTCTGTGTGATCTAATTATTAGTTTGGGTAGCTTCATTTAAAGTGAGTTAATTTGGTGATTAGTGGGATTAGTCTTAAGTAGTTTAGGTTAGCGGTAGTTGTTCAATGTGTCAAAGAAAGAGTCTCAAACTCATTGTAGGTAGTTCAACATGCACATACCTGTCCAGCTTTGTTTTAACTAATGATTCTTTTGAGGTTGTCTTTTTTGTTTGCAGCGTGATCGTAAAAGACCCATTAGTTCCTCGACAAGAGCCCGAAATAAAAGATGGAGAGGAACCTTTGTTGTCAAATCATCCTACGTTTACAAGGTAATATATACGAAACAATGCCATTGGTGTTCTTCGTTGTGCCGTGATAGTATGTCTAATAAACTAACAATATTTATTTTGACCCTCCATCTGTTTTTTGTTTGCAGCAGAGTCTCATTATAAGTACGACTCTTCTCTTAAGAGACGAGATTTTAAGTTAGATGTATTCAGGAAAAATGCATAGCATCATCTTTAACAACATTTTCATATTTCAGATTAATCTTTTGAGGATGAATGATGCTGCAATCTATGAGGCTCACACCAGAAACAGATGATTACAATGAGTTTCGTAGGACATTCCTCTGATCTAAATGGATAAGGACTCGGAATCTGGAGTCGTTGATCTTCTCCCACAATCCCTTAGTTGATAAAATTCCAGTGATAATATAGAATTATAAATGGTTAGACATCCTTGCACACATCTATCAAGTAATAAAGTTATTACATTACAGAACATCATCTTTTTTGTCGTTATTCCTAATCTTATTTTTATTTATTATTTTTGAATTGATTAGGGTTTGTAATTATATATAGTTTCACTGTTGAACTAATTTTGGATTATTGACTTTTGATTTATAGCTTAGTGTTCAGTTTGCAACTAAGTTTTGGATTAAGTCTCCATTTTCTTTCAATTTTGTTGTTTTTTCTGATTTTTTCTTTCTTTCTTAATACTTCGTTATATTTATGCGACGGGCTCTTAGAAACGGTAGTAACCGTTGGGTTTTGGTTTTGATTTTATATTTTAAAAATTCTTGACATATATCATTTTAAACAACAGAAAAACAACCCTCTCACGTAACTTCCAATTGTAGGGCCCAAAAGTGGACTCCCTGCTAACTCCATGTGAGGAGGTTGTTTTAATATTGTCTAAAATGTTGCATATCTAGAACTACTCTTTATAATTTACTTCCTCAACAGGATTTGAACTATTTTACTTGCAGGAGCATTCCTTCTCTTCTAACATATAGCCGCTTGAACATGTAGATTAGCAGATTGATATTTCTAAAAAAAAAAAGAGATCCAAAGGATTCTGCACTCCTGACATAGCACTGAATAGATTGCAAGTTTTGTCTGAACTATTCAAAGTGAGCAAAAATGAAAAGGATAAACCGTAGGTTGTATTCCAGGTACTTGTTGATAAGTAAGTTTCTTTACTAAAAATACTCCATTAATTGTAGTATTGGTAAATTTTTGTATTGATTTGGTTGTCTTTTGTTTTTTGACTAATAAATGCATTTTAGTATCTTTAATGCCCACCATACTGTATTAATGGGATTGTTGTTCAACGAGTGAAACTTTAAGAATATTGAATATTGAAGTGTAATTACTTTAATATGATTTGCTTTTTTACCTGTAAGCATATGTTTTTTGCTACATTTTTATCTTTATCAATTTAATAGTTCCAAGACATTTGAAGTGCGACAAGTTTTGCACGAGGGTCTAGAGATGGGTATTGTTTGCGGAAATATGCTCAATCTACTTTGTTTTACATCATAATTAAAAATGATATATGTTGTCTTGGTTTAAATGGAAGTGCACATGGTTTTTTAACATGTATATGTGGATTTGACTCCCACAGATGGTATTCTTACTTGGGTAGGTTGGCTAGACTAAAACTTTAGATGCTTCAGATGACAAAAATAATGATTTCATTATTTGATGCTGACAAATTAGGACTCCAATAGAAGATATTGAGTTGGACCAGGGTCTTGGAGAAGATTTTAGGAAGGCATCTCTCTCATTCTTTCTTGAAGGGTAAACCTTCAGGTTCCTGCTAAGATTGTTTTCACGGGACATCAGAGTATCTCAAATTTACTTCTAAATATCCTACCTTTGTTCATACAACAAAAGGTAGTTTTGTTTTTTCAATTGAGGATTTATTCACTTAAATAAATTAAGTTTATCGTCTATTGTTTTCACTATATATTATATATTGATTTTAATTTGCTGATGTTAAATTAATTCGCAATTTGTTTTTTATGGATTCTTAGAACGCTGCAGTATTAGATTTCTACTGCACGAGTCATTAAGGATTTCTTATGCATACAATGTTGGAGAAACTCCATCACTTCTAGAGGCCATAAGGATATACTGTGGGATCACCTAAGTTGGTAGGTATGCTAGATGACTACTAATATAGCTTTTAACAAGCATCTAAAGTGCCAATATCAAATAAATGAGAAAAGGAAATTGCTGGCTTGATACCAGTTCTGGAGAAAACCAATGGATATAAGTGATTTATCTGATGGGAACTCTATGAGAATTTTTTTAAGAAATCCATAAAAGAAACTAGACGACAATTCATGATTTTTTATTATTTTCTTTTAATGATTTCATATTGGACTATCTATGAAATAGCTGGCATAAAGGCTATTTCGATGTGTAATCGTGAAATTATTATTTGTCATGGGTTATTATCTAAAATGTTACTATTGTCGTGATGCTGCCTTGCACGAAGTACCCACTTGCATTAATATGCAGTTTCAAATCTAAATGTTACTATTGTCGTGGTTTCCACTGAATTATTGTCTTATACTCTTGACACAATTTATCTACATTTTTATAGTTCTTGGGACAAACGGATATGTATGTTTTATTCAAAGAATTCGTGTAAATCTGATGTCTCAGAAAACTTGGCATGATTCTGAGTGATTATATTTGTGGACTTTGTCGTGTTCGCAGACCCATGGTTCAAAGAATAGTTGTTCAACTGCATGTTAATATATCGGGGAGTTCAAACATCCTACCCAACGATTTGATTACTGAAATAAGTGTGGAGCATGTGGCTTCAATTGATAGCGCTTTGGGTTTAATGTATATACATACGCAATTTGGTTTTGTGCCCTTAGATATGAATATATGTATACCTGATTGGATGCATCTCTGTCTACATACGTACAGAAAAATTGCTGCCGATTTTTTTCTTTTTTGTTGTCTGTCAGATGAAGAGGACGACGTGGGTACACAAAGCGTTGTAAATCATCAATTTGACTTATTTGTCTATCATTACCTTAGAAAAATTGACATCGTATGCTCTTTTTATGGGGAAGTGCATTGGATTGACGAGAGATCGCCCTCCGTTGCTTGGACCTGCCCCGACTTTGAGGGATTTATATGAAGGTGATAATGCCTTATCAAGATTTTTCTGTATCCACATCCGAGAGTATAATATTTCAAATGCATTTATGAATTTTGTGTACAGTCTGGATAAAAAAGATCGAATGGCAAGAGTCCAAAGTGCTTTACAATACACGGGAAACTTCGACACCTGCATGAGTGTGGCGTTAGTACCCAACGAATGAATAGAACCATTTTATTCCCAGTTTTATATATACAATCTTGATCATGCCCTTAATGTTCAGGCAAAGCAAATTCCTCAATTGGACATAGATATTCTTGGGATAATTGAAAATACTTTCTCACATCATAATGTGTTATTATGCTTTAAGAATTGTTCCACACATGAGATTCTGAGTAATGTCATCAGTCCCAAGGATAAAAATGTGAAAGTCATTGGTGATCCTAGGAACTATGTTCGATGTTTTTCAAGATTCGGTAGACATTACATGTTTTGGCAATAACCCATATATATCTTCTTAACAATGACGGCAAATCCGAGTTGGTAGAATATTATAGACGACTTTCTACCATATTAGTATGCTTCGGATCATCCCGCCCGTGTTTTCAAATTGAATAAAAATGACTGAATAATTTAATTAATGAAATAAATAAAAAGAAAGAAATGTTTTTGGTAAAGTGGTAGGACATGTGTTACGATTGATTTAAAAACCGTGGTTTTGGTTTGACTCATATGCAAGATCTTTTGTTCTTGGATGGTTGGAAAAAATCTGAACATTGAAATAAGTTGAGAAATTTATCTGTACCGAATTGCCGGACGAAAAAACTGACCCTTAGTTTGAGAATATAGGAAATGTATGTTACGTAAGCGGTCCATGTAGTTAGGATTCGAGGTGTATCAGAGATGGAAATTAAAATAGAGGATATCCAAAGAAATATGCTGATAATACAACCATGGACGAAGGTGGGTACCTAATCTATCGCTTATGCGATGAAGGAAGGAAGGTGATCATCCACAAATGATATAGTTCAAACAATACATATGTTATTCCGCACAACCCATATTTTTCCAAGATGTTCAATTTCCACAATGATCAGATATGTAGAGGCATAAGTGTTCTTATATACGTACATACATAAGTAAATCTATAAAGGTCATGAAAAATATGACACTACATTTAATTTCGTCTTTTTACAACAATATTTCATTACGTACACAACAAACGTGGCATTACGACACTTTTTCAAGTATGCAAATAAGAATTTTGGGGAAGTAAATGGTAATAATATAAGTGAATCTGAGTTGCAATTAAGATCTGAAAAAGAATTCTTATATAAAATCATATATATCATGCATTCAAAAAAAAAAGTGTCATATGAGATCAAAGAACTAAAAGAAAGTACGGGAGGATCCAAATTATCTGAAAGAAAGGATTATTGCAATATAAAGAATTGAAAGCGAATATGAGATCATCTCACTTCTAATATCACATATGCCAAGATACCAAAACATATATTTCTTGGCTTCTATGGGGTGCGAGATTACTAGCTAGAGAGGGTGCCAAAACACATATAGGACAAAAATGAAAATCCTCTGTCCTATATGGGTTTTGGTACCCTCCTCAGTAATCTGGCACCTCCATTAGCAATGTTGATATATTTGACAATGGACTCAAACAATAACGAACCTACAGTGAAATACAACAACATAAAGTTTTATAACTCTCAGCGAATTCTAAAATATCTCAAATAACCCGGATTCTCAAGCCATGGAATCCGCTAAAAGTTGGTGCACCAATCGTGTAGTTGAAAAACAAAGACAACGAATGACTTGATGAAACTACTACGGTTTTGATCACAAATTTTGAGGAGACAAAAAATTGAAGATGAAATATTAACAAGGAAAAAATATAGAAGAAAACATAACCATTTTAAACACTTGATAGTTTTAATTCTTAAAAAAAAATTGTACAAACGTGCGATTACTCCTGAAAAATTCTAAGCATTCAAATTAGTTTCTTATACTAAATTTGGTGATTAATTAGAATAATAAGTAACAATATGTTGATCTTTTCTTCCAAATTAAATAGGCTCATTATGTACTAAACGATTATTGATAGTGCGAAAGTGGACACTGGTATTATATATTATTGAATTGACAAACCTTATACTTATAACCATGGATAAAATTTAATACATCATGAAAGTTTGATCCAGGGACGTAGTCCAGGTGACTCCTAGAGACAGAGGAAAAGACCAACGTCGCTCAGAGTAACTAAATTTTATGACAAGGATCAAGAGCTCATGGAAGGTAAGATTGATGGTAATGATGAGAAAGAGAAAGAATGCACTACTGAGCAAAAGAAAGAGAAAACACTTATTGCATGACTCCCTTGGGTCCTTAAATATTTCGATGACAAAGACGAACTAGAAAACTTCTTGCAAGAACTGGAGCAACAAAATAACATTGAAAGTTGGGGATGATTTAAACATTTTGAACCACCTGAATTTAAAAAAAAAAAAAAACATTTAGCAATAAATTCGAAGTGAAAAAAGTGTAAATAAAAAAAGTATATGAGCTAGAAAAATTCAAATAATATCAAAAACAGAAAAATGATTATAATTATAATGTTGGTACATTTTTTTTTCTTCAGTTTTAGATGTTACATGATTTTGATCAGGTTAAGTATGACATGAGTGTCATTGCAGCATTAACATCTTATTCTCACATATATATTAGTAAGATACTTGAGGATTATTTGAAAAATGAAGAGTTCATTGAATATGACGAAGACATCCGTAATTAATTAGTCAAGGAAATAGACAAGGGTATGATTGCATTTCTAGGAGATCAGGTCATACAAACAGTGTGTAAACAACAAGCAATCACCAATATTTTCCCAAGAGGTGGGTCTGAACATAAAATTTACAAGTACATGACATCAATCCATGAAAATATGGATAAGTTAAAATCAAACCAAAACACAGGGTTATGTCAATTCAAACAACGTCCAATATGGAAAATACAGAACCTGCATAGACAAAATCCGGACTCGAGAATGAGTACAACTATGTAAGAATAGTGGATTGTGTAAAGAGAGAAGATTGAAATGCATGGGCGCGTCAAAGACATATATATTCAATTTTGAAATTTATTTTTAATGAAATGTAAATCTTTTGTTATTTTCATCATTTATATTCTTCACAAGGTATGTTATAACTCAAGCTTATATTGTTCACATTGTCATATGATTCACTAGGTTTTTGGTTGTGTCAAAAGACATTGACAACCGCTGGACCATCTTCAATAGCTTTTGCATTAGAATGGAAACTCCAATAATTAATACTCGATTATTTAACGAATTCTCTTAAATTCTACTTTTAGTAGGTCCCGAGTTGGGGACAATGTGTCACACTAATAATTCGCTAAAATTGTAAGCTAATACATTTTCATCACCGATATAGACCCCATGTCAAATTTAAATTAATTATCATTAGTGTTATATTCAATACATTAATGATTTAGGAAGACTTTTTTAAAATGGGTAAATTATCTTTTGTTTTTTTGTTGAAACCAATATCACATTGAATTTCATATATACTCTAATACATTAAACAATAAAACACAGATGGACGGTTGAAAGGGTGCTTTGAAAGTTAATTATTTTCTTCAAAAAATAATAACTGATAATAAATTTATATATAAGTCAAAAAAATATTAATTTATACTTATTAATTTATTGGTTAATTAATATCTTGCTAAATTAATAAATTACGGTGGTCATAATAACATTAATTGATAGAGTTTTTATTGTATCTACCTTATTGTTGTTTTGGTAATTTGAATTCTTATTCAAATAAGACCGTTTTTTTCTTCGTAATATAGATTTTCGGGATTTTTTTTTTTTTAAAAATTTAGACTTATTTCTTTCAAAATATTGGAAAAAAAATTCGTTCAAATAATTTACGAAAGCAAATACTAGAATTGTTCATTAGTTTATTTAATTACACTAGAATCAACGAATAAGAAATGCATCAAGGAAAAAAAAAAGGTAATTATCTATGGTAATACCTAGAAAACCTAGATAAATAATGATATACATGGATAACAGAAGCATACTAATGATATTTTAAAGTATTTTCATGGAATATATATATATATATATCAAGCTAAAAACCCTGTGTTGAATATTGAAACCTACATGACGCATCTAAGGGACTAGCGAAATTCAGAAAAACGAAATAGTCATCAAAGATATAAAGTAAGTAACTTTTCTTTAAAAGATATATTATGTCTGAATTACAGACTGATACCTTGGTGTACCAAGTGCAAAATAGAATTTGAAGAGGATATACCATGATAAGAATAAATGACGTTTTTTTTTTTATTTGAAGATGCATTTTTTTTAACATTGTGTGGTTTCCAGTGGAAGTCAATTACGATTAAAATATAATGAAAGTCTACATTTTAGGTTATACTTTGTGATTTCTTTCATTTGATTCTTAGATTCGAGATCATATTAATGTAAATGCATTCAAGGTGCAAGTACTGTGATATAATAAATTATTATGTGGGCTTACTACATGCAATTATAACCAATATTATTCATGCCTTGTGGCCTCATACTGATCAGAGGTTGAGCCGGGGCCGTTAGGCCCCGGTGATACCTAGTAAATTATATAAATAATTTTGTGGTCTAAATCAAAAATACTAGTTGAGTTAAATATGAAACACTACAAAGGGTTTTTATCTTAAATTTTCGAGAGGGGACTAGAGTCCGATTAATCAATCCTTGTTTCGCCTATTATCATGCATTCTGTAAACACAAAATTGGTTAAAAAGATCAAAATCAACAATTTCTAGGTGAAAAAGACATGTAAAAATTGATACTATTTAAATTGACGAGAATGTAAAATAGCCAGGATGTAAACAGTTTCATCATACCCATTTTTATATACACAAAATTGGTCAAAAAGACCAAAATCAACATTTCGTGGGTGAAAAAGACACTTAGGTTTTGATACTGTTCAAAAAGACCAAAAATTAAAAAGATATTGTTTAAATGGACAAAAATTTAAAAATAGGCAGGATGTAACCAGTTTCATCCTGTCCATTTTCAAATATTTTTTTCTTATTTTTATTTTACACAGGATGCATCCAGTTTCATCCTTGCTATTTTTTTAAGTATAAGCCAGGATGAATCCAGTTTCATCCTTGCTATTTTTTTTGGCTATTTCACCCGTACTTTTTTTTACTCGTCCATTTGAACCGTGTTTTAAATTTTTTTGGACAAATGACCCATTTTCTCTTTTATATACTCCCTCCGTCCCACTATTAGATGACCTAGTTGAAGTTTGCACAATTCTTAAGGCAATGAATAAAATGAGTGTTTTTAAGTTTTTTTACAACTATACCCTTATGGATAATAATTTGTAAAATTTAGAAATCATTTATCTCTCAAACTATATCATAGATTTTCGTAAATTTTGTACCGTTGAAAATCATTTTAAAACACCTACGTAACGAGTATAAACATGAATATCAAATTATACATATTTCTTATGATACCGATAATCAATCAAAAGGGTAGTTTTAGAGATATCCCCTTGATTAGTGAAATAGGTCATCTAATGATGGGACAAGATCTTAGACCAAGTAGGTCATCTAATGGTGGGACGGAGGGAGTATTTTTTCTTATTTTTAATTTACATCAGGATGCATCCAGTTTCATCCTCACTCTTTTTTAAGTTTAAGCTAGGATGAATCCAGTTTCATTCTTGTTATTTTTTTTTTGTGTTCATTTCACCCATACTAATTTTTACTCGTCCATTAGAACCATGTTTTAAAAATATTTGGACAAATGACCCATTTTCTGTTCTGCAAACTGTTTTTTTTTTTTTTTTCCTTATCTCTTCTGGATGTTGATCGTGTGCCTCCCAACACTGATTTGTTTTTGGAGGTTGATCATGTGTTTTTTAGCACTTTTTTTTTTTTTTTGCTTCATGGGGTTGAGGATCAACACCGATTTATTTTCAGGAGACTGATCATGTGCCTCCCATCATTGATCTGTCTCTGAGCAGCATATATTTTGACATACTCCTTTACTCAAAGAAATGTACGAAAGAGTTTGGATGAATGAATGGATGTTTGCATCCCGCAAGAGCGTTTAATTTGATCTATTTCGATCAAATTCCTTCGATTCGAATGAGTGTTCCCTTTTCACATGACCTTTGTTGTAGAACCAAATGCAAAACTATAGAGATATCAAAACACTTTTTTATATAATATATTTCGAAAGACTTTCTCGATTATATTTCCTCTTGTGGTTGTATGGGATGAAATGACCATTGCGGATCAAATTTACCATGTTATTGCAAATTTTGATTGCGTAAAAAGCAAGATTGCCACACGAAGTTTCCAAATTCCGTATCTCAATTTTTTTTTTTTTTTACAATTTTATTTACTTTTTAGATTTTACTAAGTGAAAATGAAATCACAAAATATTTAAATTACATTAAACATAGAAATTTAGATGAATTTTTATTTTTAAGTCACATAATATTGATGTATTTTTATTAATTTGATATGAGTTTTATAGCCTGGCGAGATTGGGGTATAACCAAACTAATTAGGGTATACCCAATAAGATAAAATCTGGTCATTATGAAGTAAAACCAAGCCACCCCTTAACCTTGTATTTTCTAAATGGCTAATATGCCCTTGTTTAATTAACACTAAAAATTCTGATTAGGTTAATTAATTGAGTTTAGATTAATTAATTGAGTTTATATTAATTTTTGAAATAATGAATTCGGTAGATTAAACCTTTTATCTGTCTTATGAGTTCGATTTCGATCAAAAAATTTAGTTTTGAAAATATGAAAGGTCGGCAGGGTCCAGGTATGAATAAGGTGCCGACTAAGATCCGCCGGCTTGGTCTGCATTTGAATAGGATGCCGACAAAGTCTAGCCGCATGGTCCGCGGATGAATAACACGCCGACAATTTTCAAGCCGGGAAGGGTCTTTGAATGAATAATATGTCGACTATCTTGGGCCAAACAATCTAACAATTCCCCATGTAAATATTTCCTACCATGCCGGCTATAATGTCGTCGGCATGCACATAATTACAAACACTGCCATCTTACCTATAGTCGGCATGCTAATGATTTATAAAATTGCCGGCATATAGTTATACCCAACAGAAAACAGAATATGGGAAGACGTAATTCACTTTATTCATGCAATTTTGGTTACTACATTGATTGAAACATAAAACCTAACTCCTTGTCGACGGAAAAACGAATGCACTTAGCATGTACATCAAGCCTAGTGGACGAGTTATAGTCTCGTGAGGGTTTACATAGAGGTCTACCCACAAAACCTATACAAAAACTTCTAAAGCCATTAATCTTCCTCCTCCGAAGACGATACAACATCCAAGTAATCCGGGTTATCCTCTGGGATTCTTTCTCCCAAGAAGTGATAGCTTGCATCGAACGCGAATGCTTCCCCCTTTTCCTCCAAGTAGCGCGCTTTCACGATTTCGTGCTACAAAAACACAAAAACAAACTTACATTTGTTAGTGTTGTTTCATTGGAAGATAAAACAACATGGGTTACGTAAAAAAAACCACAAAATTGCTTACAAATTGTGCAATGGACAAGGTGAAGGGGCGAGCGTTAAAAATCCAAGGTTGGAGAGATAAAAAAGCAAGTATCGCGTTTTCGATGAAAAGGTGCCTATCGTGCACTTGTTGAACACTTCTTGCATTAGGATTCCCAAACTCTTGGCTAAATTTGTTGTGTACTCTAGCCCAAAAGGTTGTGGAATCCACCCTTTCGGAAGATTGACGTCTAACTCGAGTTTCCGCATACCAAGCTTTGGTGATTGTCAAATCTTCATTAGAATCAAATGAAGCCATTGTTATATGTAGAGAGCTATTGGGTGAGTTAGATGGAGTGTATGATGATATGAGCTTTGGAGAGTATATGCAAATAGTCGTGTTTTGTTTTGTGGAGATAAGTAGTGTTTTTATAGGATGATGGCCAAATTTGACCGTTATAGTGCATAAGTACAAGTCAATCAATGCAATTGTACTTGCGAAAAATTTGAATTTTAAAATTGCCGGCCGGCATGGTCGTGATTTTGTTACCATGCCGACCTTATATGATTTTAGGCATTAGGAGAACATTTTCTTCTGTGTATCCGCCGGGAATGTATTGGTCATTACCATGCCGGCTATGATTTGGCCGAAATGGTCGGAATTTTGTTACCATGCCGACCTTTGATGATTTTAGGGATCAGGAGAAGGTGTTTGCTGCAACAGATATCCGGCAGGGTCTATAATATAATACCCTTCTGGCTTATTAACAGCTGGCTAGGTTTTGATCTGATTACCCGGCCGACCCTAGTATGAAAATAATTTCGGTGTCGAGTCAGGCCAGTCTCTGATTCAAAACCCCACGGCCCTGGTGTGGTCGGCAATGTAACCTAAAAAAACATGCCGGCATAAGTATTTAAACTTTACATAGCTAAACAAACCATTCATTCAACAACTAGAAATCCAACACTTGTTGTCCAAAATACGAAAACATGTCCCATAAACCTTCAAAAAAAAAAAAAAAAACATTTGTCTAACCGTTAACCTTAACATTTGTCCAACACAACTTAAAGAAATAAACTAGAGACTGCATTCATTCACGACCACGTCCATGTTTTGGAACACCACCACTGCTACTACCTTCACCACCACGACCACTACGAGCCCTCTTTTTGTCAGCATTCATCTTGGCTTGTGCTTCCCTCCTAGCTTTTTCTTCCCTCTTTACTTCAGCCTTAGCTTGCCTGAACAATTCAGTGGCATCCTCATTGTCAACATTGCTAGTGATGGGTATTTTCAATGATGTTGTAGTAAGAAGGGTTGTCGTTCACTCGGACTTGACGAGATTGATTTTAAGAATTAATAAAAGAAAATAAAAGAAAAATATATACAAAAATTGTCACATGATGAAGAGTCACTAGGACGCAGGATTTCACTACTTTTCATATTCTTGTGGTTCAGTCATTAACTCGAGACAATATAGCCCAAACAAAAGAAGTTTTGACTCTAATTCCTTGCCAAAATAGATTTCATAAAACATTATCTGTAAGTCGTAAGCATGACGCATCAAAAGTAATTTAAACTAAGCATGCGACATCAAACAAAATAACAGATAATTAATAGAAATCATAAAACAATTAAATCTATGCAAGAAGTCATATAAAGAATTAATTCATTTACCACAATCATGAAAAGTTGCTTCCTCCGTTTTCCCAGTGATGGGTTCTAACTCCGCATATTGGAAACACGTTCAAAAGTTGATTTCATTGCTCAAAATGGTTTACAAATGATGAATAAGGGAGAAATAATGAAAAATCGGGTTTGTAACAATTATTTTTGTTACAAACCGAATCTAGTCTGAGAGAATGATAAATAGTAGTTGTCGTTATTCTCGTTGCTTTAAGACTGTCTCCGAACTACGACCCTCACCGTGAGTCGTTAACACATTGAAGAACGACGGTCTTTGGGCGTCTGCTCTTCGTGTTCTTCGTCTTCAATGGCAACAATGAGAGACAAGCTCTACAATCCTCGATTTCTCACCCTATTTCGTTCCCCTAACTCTCCATCCCCTCCTAATGGCCTCGTACGCCATTTATATAGTTAACAGGACTAAGAAATCTCACTCATTAACTCCCAATAATCCTCCTTCCTTATTTTCTCATCACGGGAATAATTTTTTCTTTCTCATCTTTTCACACGTCAACTGGTAGCAAAAATTCTCATAACATGAAACCAACACGCTCTCAACAGAGTTAAAGTTCTCCAGACACATACAAACCTTCCAAATACATGATAGAAAATCCCGAGAATTATTCGAATCCAGCTCGGTGCTTGCCATGTTTTCTCTAACTTGATGAATTATTCAAATCCAGCTCATCTACCTATCATTCCAATCTCAGGCAACAACCAAATCCGTGTAAGACTCATGCAAACCAAGTCCAGGGAAGACCGTGTAAAACTCTCCCTGTTTTGTCGAGATAACGAGGATATCCTTTCCTTTTTCGATAGAAACCCTACTATCTATCATGTTGAGACAATACAGGGCCTAACCAATCCAACCGCGTGACGAAATCCAAGTAAAAATTTCCTAAACTCAAGCCAGAAAAAGAAGCAATCAAGTGATTTGTTTCTCGCCAAAACGAATCTTCAAAAAGGAAGAAGATTGAGTCCCCCTATCCAGCTATGAGGTGCGAATAGCACTAGGGTGCCCCTTAGCAATTGGGTTGCCCCTTATCCAAATTGCGAGTCCGAATAACAAATCTCCTGCGGGGTGCTTTGGACAACTTTTCGAGCCGATTTTTCCAAAATTGTTTATTGCCCAAAAATACCTACAAACACACAAAAAACCATAATTAGTACAATATCGAGCACTAACAATACAGAACATTGATAACAAAATAGACACAAAAATGTGTCTATCAAATACCCCCAAACTTATTATTTGCTAGTCCTCGAGCAAATTTATTCTGGAAAATAAAATTCATTTGAACCCCTAGGTGGCTCTAGTGGCGGAGTGTTTAATCCGGAGGGTTTACTAGAGGTGTACCCACAAAACCTTTACTCTAGACCCTAGCTATCTACGCAGAACCTTGGAAGGCACTAAAGAATCTCCTTGGTTGACATACAATCATTGACTACAGGAGGAAGTACCCTGATACGAAATTCCAATTGTTGTACACGAGTTTGCACTCAAGCATACTAAAATTCATATAAAGTTACATAGCTCTACTCAGATAGTTTCTGGACATCATAAACCAGAGTCAACCAATCACATGGAAAGATTAAGAAGATGGATGTAGAGAAAAACATAGATGTTGACTAAGGTGAACCTATCCTAATGGACTGAGATATTGGTCTGGACTAATATCAATACACTGGCATATACAAGGGAACCAGTGGTCGATAATCCTAACTCTAGGTCAACTCAGCTGGCATATACAAGGGTACCAGTGGTCGACTTTATTGAATTTATTCCGGTTGGTCTAATGGTCTGGTCTTTTTTTTTTTTTTGAAACTCAGCCATTCTATTTCACCCTAGCAATGGTAAAAAGAAAAAAAAGAAGTGATAAGGATTCTTTCGATGTTTCCATCACGAGGATATGGCGAAACTACCATGTTTTCTTTTCTAACACCTGAGCTCTGTGCTTTTATGAATAGACTCTTCTAGATGTTTCCATCTAATCGATTGGTTCCTCAACTCCTACAACCAAGATGTTCCCATCCACTTAGATTAGTTAGTGCCAACCTTAATAAGCATAAATTTCTAGTCTCTTGAGTTTATTTATTGCAACTAAAAAGTTTCTCCCATAACCCCAAACTTAAATCTAACATTGTACACAATGTTCTAAAGATGAAATTAAAAGCATGAACAATGAGAAACTTTTACCACTTGAAGAAAAGAGTAAGGAAAGATATTACCGTGTTGCAAGAGCATGGGTTACCTCCCAAGAAGTGCTAAGTTTAAAGTCTTCAGCCAGACATTGGAAAGGATTAGTGACCTCGAAGAATCATATAGCAACAGCCCGAATAACAGCGGGTCATCTGGATCAAAAAGTGCTAACCACAAGAAGAGGAGACTGCAACAAACCAGGAAGATATCCAACACACCCTTATCTATTTTTATGACAACTACATCTAGTTGTGGTTCGGGTTCAGGCTCTAAAAAAGGGTCCAGATAACATATTTTCATGGGTTGTGTTTCCTTATGAGTTAGATCCGAATGTTCGTGTTCTAGAGTCCTGAAAAACTCAAATAAAAACTTAGAAGCACATAATAATAACCAGAATAATTGAGGATCCTCTAAGTCAATCAGTTTTGACTTACACAAATTTACCACAATAAGATTGGTGGTCTTCCTTAATCAAATGTGTCGACCTTAATATCCTAAAGTAATTAGGTTTAGTCTCAAAACTTAATAATTGACACATCTGAAACTTATACGTTCCCACAATTGGAAGGAAGGTTTTTGGTGGGAAAACAAAGTCAATCGTGGTATCATAGCCTGGGTTAACCACATCAACCAGAGGATGGGTTTCTAACAACCTAACTTTTTATGGACACAACTAGGTTCGGAAAAAGTGTATGAAGATAATCTTGTAAAATGGTTGAGGCATGGATGTCCAGTCCTAAGTGAGGGGACTTTCTACGAGTTAAAGGTAAGGCACTAGGAGAGTGATAATCACCCCCAAACTTAGAGTTTTCAGTGTCTTTAGATAGACTAGTCACAATTTCCCTAATTTCTAGAACATCGAATCCCGAAAATGGTCAATTGGTTCTTCTAAGTTATTATCAGGTAATACATCCTTACTCATCTCTACGAGTTTATCGTCTTCTAAGACTAGTGTTTTTAAATCACTAGACTCTAAAACAGTATTCTCAGGGTAAACTCTTTCCTCTAAACCATCATCACAATCATATAAAGGATTATCAACGAAAATTTCTAGTAAATGCCTATTAACTAAGGTGTTAATCATAGTTACTTCCTCTGATTCACTTATAGGCACATCAAATAATGGATTATCCAACATATTGCAGGCTAAAGGATCATGAACTACATCGTCTAAAAAGGTGGCATCTCTAGTCAAATCCTCTTCCTTTCGAATAGGTGAATAATTATTAAAATTATTGGGATTTGAACCAGAAATAGTATTATCATTATAAAGTTCAATCGGAGTAACAAATTCCTGATCATTATGCCTAAAATCTTCAGATTCTTCATCAACACTTTCCACATCATGATCATCACTTTAATAACATGAAAATGATCGAACCTCATCTAAACAAGTGGTGTTTCCAATTCTAACCTCGTCATCTTGATTGTGTGAATAAATATCCTCCTTTTCATGGGTATTATTGGAAACACTGTATTGGAAATTAAGATTATTTCGAGCAAGTTTTTCGACAATCCTATTTGTATTTTCAGTAAATTGCTTAAGAGTCTCTTCAAAAGACATCCTAGTTGACTGCTCTGGGGACTCATCTGGAATATTTAAGGTTTCCTTCACAAATAAGGAATGATTCTTGAAAGCCTCTTCTAGAGAAATAGAGGGATTGTTTTGCTCATATGACTGGTGAGTATGCGAATAGTAATTGGGCTCACAATGGTATGAACCATAACCTTGAAAAGGTGGATGCTCCCAACCACTATTCACACTATGGTCATAAAAAGAGTTATGTCCATATTGTTCAGTTGGATATTCATATTCATTGTGATGGCTATTATAATACCAGATTGACATCCTAACTGCAAGGGAATTCTACACAACAGCAAACCTCCCGATTTCTAGCAAACAAAAAAGCACAAACAAGGCTGACTCGACCACAACAAACCTACTGATTTCTAGCAAACAAAAAGCATGATGGATCCACTTAGATTGTTTTCTAGACCAGCTTTTAATACTTCGAAAGGGAATTCGTTACAATTTAAGCAGACCCCTATGGAATCAATCCGAGTTGAAGTAAGTTGAATAAAGGCGAGGGAAGCTACGTAGAGCTTTGATACCCAAGGGCTCACCGCATTACAAGGCGGAGCAGTCACGCATTCAACTCACAGAAACCATCATGAACTTCGAAGTATGCTTAAAGAGTAACCAATATTTTTCGAATGACTTTCCTATTAAGCTCGTTACCCTATCGGTCTCGTTCTAGTGAGTATTTTAAGCTTAGGTTCGCGTTTGGTATCGTTTCCTAAGGCGGGCAAGAAGAGAACGGTGATGAAATCCGAACCCTTATCTTGTATGGCCAGTCATTGCCCTTTACTAGGAAATTAAAGCATCCGTATTCAAGACCTCAACATATATGCATACAAAATCATCCAGTAAACCCGCTGATAGGGGATTCACGAGTGTTTAAACTTACCTCCCGTTCCAGACGGGGGATGAACCGTTGAGGTCGACTCGGGCCACAACTCCTATGTCATGTACGAACCCGAGGGGCCGAGACATGATTGTGAATCTGTCGTCCTTCCCATCGCACCCCCAGTGCAGTTTATATTTAAACCAACCCTTCTTTAGGGTTTTAAAAATAAAGTCCAATGTTCAATGTCCAAAAATAAAAAAAATGAAAATGTCCAAAAATAAAAGATTACAAAAATAATTACCTAATTATAGTTTCTAAAAAAATAATAATAATAATAATAATAATAATATGAACTTTTTATAATTTGCTAATAAAATGCCCTGAGTGGCTCAATTTCTTAAAAAAAAAAAAAAAAAAAAAAAAAAAAAAAAAAAAAAAAAAAAAAAAAAAAAAAAAAAAAAAAAAAATAAAAATAATAATAATAATAATAATAATTACCTAATTATAGTTTCATAGAATAGGCATTACTATTCAAAAAGGAGTCGGTGCTCAGCGTTGCTAGGCTACCAACTCCTTCCTTGTAATCTTTGACTCTGCTTCTTAATAATAATATAATAATAATAATAATAAAAATAAATAAATAAATAAATAATAATAATAATAATAATAATAATAATATACAAAATCTTCTTCTTCACTCCTTTTGGATTCCTCTTTTCTTTCCTTCTTTGGCTTCGCTTTTGTTTTCAGCGCTTTCTCCCTTTTTCTTTAGCTCAGTTCCAAATCTGAAAACAACCAAGAAATACCAAAAGGCGTAAAAAAGAACAAAAATAATAAAAATAAAACCTAAAAACAAATCTATACACAAGTCCGCGTCGGCGGCGCCAAAAATTGATGGTATTTTCAATGATGTTGTAGTAAGAAGGGTTGTCGTTCACTCGGACTTGACGAGATTGATTTTAAGAATTAATAAAAAAAAATAAAAGAAAAATATATACAAATATTGTCACAGGATGAAGAGTCACTAGGACGCAGGATTTCACTACTTTTCATATTCTTGTGGTTCAGTCATTAACTCGAGACAATATAGTCCAAACAAAAGAAGTTGTGACTCTAATTCCTTGCCAAAAATAGATTTCATAAAACATTATCTGTAAGTCGTAAGCATGACGCATCAAAAGTAATTTAAACTAAGCATGCAACATCAAACAAAATAACAGATAATTAATAGAAATAATAAAACAATTAAATCTATGCAAGAAGTCATATAAAGAATTAATTCATTTACCACAATCATGAAAAGTTGCTTCCTCCGTTTTCCCAGTGATGGGTTCTAACTCCGCATATTGGAAACACGCTCAAAAGTTGATTTCATTGCTCAAAATGGTTTACAAATGATGAATAAGGGAGAAATAATGAAAAATCGGGTTTGTAACAATTATTTTTGTTACAAACCAATCTGAAGGAGAATGATAAATAGTAGATGTCGTTATTCTTGTTGCTTTAAGACTGTCTCCGAACTACGACCCTCAGCTGTGAGTCGTTAACACTGTTGAAGAACGACGGTCTTTGGCTGTCTGTTCTTCGTGTTCTTCGTCTTCAATGGCAGCAACAGAGACAAGCTCTGCAACTCTGATTTCTCACCCTATTTCGTTCCCCTAACTCTCCATCCCCTCCTAATGGCCTCGTACGCCATTTATATAGTTAACAGGACTAAGAAATCTCGCTCATTAACTCCCAATAATCCTCCTTCCTTATTTTCTCATCACGGGAATAATTTTTTCTTTCTCATCTTTTCACACGTCAACTGGTAGAAAAAATTCTCATAACATGAAACCAACACGCTCTCAACAGAGTTAAAGTTCTCCAGACACATACAAACCTTCCAAATACATGATAGAAAATCCCGAGAATTATTCGAATCCAGCTCGGTGCTTGCCATGTTTTCTCTAACTTGATGAATTATTCGAATCCAGCTCATCTACCCATTATTCCAATCTCAGGCAACAACCAAATCCGTGTAAGACTCATGCAAACCAAGTCCAGGGAAGGCCGTGTAAAACTCTTCCTGTTTTGTCGAGATAACGAGGATATCCTTTCCTTTTTCGATAGAAACCCTACTATCTATCCCGTTGAGACAATACAGGGCCTAACCAATCCAACCGCGTGACGAAATCCAAGTAAAACTGTCCAAAACTCAAGCCAGAAAAAGAAGCAATCAAGTGATTTGTTTCCCGCCAAAACGAATCTTCAAAAAGGAAGAAGATGGAGTCCCCCTATCCAGCTATGGGGTGCGAATAGCACTAGGGTGCCCCTTAGCAATTGGGTTGCCCCTTATCCAAATTGCGAGTCCGAATAACAAATCTCCTGCGGGGTGCTTTGGACAACTTTTCGAGCCGATTTTCCCAAAATTGTTTATTGCCCAAAAATACCTACAAACACACAAAAAACCATAATTAGTACAATATCGAGCACTAACAATACAAAACATTGAGAACAAAATAGACACAAAAATGTGTCTATCAGCTAGCAAAGTCAATTTGCTTACTTGGCTCTTCAACAAAGGCTCTCCTCTTTCTCTCGCGTAACACATCACGTTCACAAAGGTTCTTCAAATGCTCCTTCTATTTTCAATTAAACAATAAACAATTAATTGAATGATTCGATAATTTAATCTTAAAACACTTGAATAAAAAAACAAAGACGGATTGAGATTACTTACGATAGTATTATGGATCGTACATGCCCATGAGTCTTTGTATCCAAAAAGAACATTTCCACCATCTCTTGGGGTCCCCCTTGGAGACTCATTATTTTTCAAAGTAACCATCAAGTGAGGGGCAGGCATGTGGGAATTAGATGGTTTAGTGATCACCATCTTCTTCTTTCCGGTTGCAGTTGAAGTTGAAGCTTCGGTTTGTTGAACAATAGCTAGAGTTTGTTCTGCATCTGCATCTCCTCCTTCTTGTTCTTCTTCTTGTTCCACTGCCTCTTCAACAATTTCATCTTCGATATCCTTATCTTTATCTCCATTTCCATCATCATCATCATCATCATCATCATCATTACCTCCTCCAACATTAGGCATGTCATGATCACCATCATCATCATCATTGTTACCTCCTCCAGCAGCCGGAGTTCTTTCATCAACATCATCATCATCACCTCTTCTACCGGATGGAATTGATTGGTCTTCATCGAAGTTTCGTCCAATCACTGGTGCGATGGTGGTTGAAATCATTCGGTACAGGGATCTTGAGCGTTCCGGCAAACGTATGCCCCTCGATGTGTTGAAGTCAAGAGTTTTCACCAACACGAGGAGGTCTTGAAGGAGGACTAAGAGCTTTCGAGTCGCTTTCTTCTTTGCCTTCGCAACTTTGAACAAGAACGAATAAGAAAAAAAAAATATAGGTCGGCAGGGTCGTCAAATACAACCAACCCGGCGGAACAATGGCCGGAAGGTTCGACTAAAACATATATGTCGGCTAAACAATAGCCGTCGGGGTATCATTCAAATAACCTGCCGGCTTATAACAAATATGACACAAGGATTTTCCACATTACGGTCTGCAAAGGTCTATTACCCATACATTACGGCTAACATACAAAGGAACGGTTTTGACAAAATACCATTCCGACTTTCATACTTAAAGGCATCGGGAGACGCAACAAAAAAATTGAACACAAAATAGGCAAGGTAAAAGTTCACAACCACCACTAACAAAAAACAACATGGCACGCTAGGCAAGTGCTTCAACCTAATACCTTGTCGACCCATAAGTAGGTGTTATAGATACTAAGCGGCCAGACAAGTTCTTCAACCTAATAACTTGCCGGCCAACCCTAAATATAAAATGTCGGCAAGATCGATAGCATTATACCTTATCGACCAAATAACTGCAAATTCAAACATTCGACTTTTCTAACCTAATTTGACATGCAAACATGAAATTGAAGTACTGGAGTGAGTTTAAGTAGGCCCTTACTTTCTTAATCGCATCATTTCTCGTGTTTCGCCCCATTTATAAATTCTCCTTCTTCAACTTGTTTTTTTCTTTAATTTCTTTTGAACCAAACTTGCTATTCCAGGGTTATACTCATTGGGTTTTCGATTAGCGTCTTTCATACGACTTGCTCTAGGTCGTGGCGGATCCATTTTTGAAGATTAATCGGAACTTTTGAGTCGACGAATTAATCGACGAGTTTCGGTGGTGGGGGATGGAGGAGCCGGTAATGTGTTTGAGGAGGAGAAGAAGAAGAAGAGAAGAGGATGAAATGAAGAAAATGAAAACTGATTTAGGGTAGTAATTAGAGTTATAATGGGAAATGGTAGTTTTGTAACTTTACCCATTAGGCCTCTCCCTTTGCCCTTAAAAAAGAGTCCACTTAAAATTGGGTATACCCCAATTAATCTGGATATACCCCAATCTCGCCAGGTTTTATAGTATTGATCCCATTAAAAATGAAAATTCAATTCTATTTAGCATATTTGCCCCCGCAAGATCCGTAAATTACAAAAATGGTAAGCCTATACTAATGGTGGGTTTGTTTGTAGAATTTCGCAATTTCCAGAATTTATAATCCCATGGGATTACAAATTCCGAGATTCATGTGAATCCCTCGTGTGTTTGGTAACTCAATTAAAAATCCTAGCATTCATAAAATTATCTTGTTTTAAAGTCCATATGATGTTTGGCATTATTTTAGAATCTGAAAATTGTATATATATGGCATTTAGAATTAAAAAAAGTGGGTCCATAAATCCCTTGAGAAGTTTCCCACCAAATCTTAGGGGGGAGGGTGGGACTCCATATGGAAGATTTGCTGGAAAAGTAATTCTCATGGGAAACGTGATTCCAGGGATTTGGGCAACCAAATATACCGAGGGAAACGTAATTCCACCAAATCCCCTGAACCCATAAATCCCACCTTTTAAATTTTACATCTAAACCCACCATAAAGGAATTTCAAAATCAAGTGGGGGCTGGGGACCCATTTGTCCCCATTTCCTTGATCTGTTTATATTTTCACCATAACAATAAATTTGGTCAGTCTCAGACTCTCGGTCAAGGTAATATTTCTAATTCAATAAAATTATATTATTCCCTGTCAAGAATTTAGGCCATCCGAAAAAAACATAGATTAAAATTCTACAGTATTTTATTTGGACCCGTATCTCCGGTTGACTCGGGTGGGTGTGTTGGGATCTTTCATTGTTTTCCGGCCGCCCCCCGGAGTTATTCTGGCAGAGAATTGTATTTTTAGTATGAATTACTATTTAGTCCAACTTTTCATGACCCAGTTAAGGGATAGTCCACCCATGAAAAACATTTACTCGTTAGTCCAAAAACATGTTTTTGGACTAGATTATTTACTCGCTAGTCCAAAAACTTCGTGGAGATTATAAAGTGTGTTTTCTAAATGCCTAAAACGCTCTTACAGATCTAATTAGTATCAACACATGTAAATATTACTAGTAATATGTTACTACATACTAGTAATATCAATATGGTCATATTACATATCAATATGTATTATATTAATAGTAAAAAAGAATATGTTACTCGTAAATTAAGTAACTACTCTCTACTATACTAGTAGTAACATGTGTACTAGTATACTAGTTTACTACTAGTATATTACTAGTAGTAACTAGTAATATACTAGTAGTAAACTAGTATACTAGTAGTAACTAGTACTATACTAGTAACATATTAATATCTAATATCAATATATAACATACTACATACTAATATGACACTACATATTAATATGTAGTATTAATATTAATATATAATATCAATATATAACATACTACATCCTAATATGACACTACATATTAATATGTAGTGTCAATATATAACATACTGTTAAAGGGCCCATGCCCATGGATGTACGGTCCAAAATGGAAGCCTATTAATATTCCCTTCCACATATATGTAAAGTGTTGTTCCATGTAACCTGATTTTTTTATCAATGAAAACTCCTTTCTGCTTCTTTATTTTCCCCTAATTATCACTCCAAAACGTTATCACCACGAGCTCTAACCATGCGACAATGGATTTTGTTTTTTTGGGTTGTTATCAAATTCCAAAAAGATTGCTTTGGGATCGTTGGAATCAATGGAATCGTCATCCCCAAATCAGATAAGTTGGATCTATTTTTTCCTTTTATTTGTTTTTTGAATTGATTTTGGCAAATCCCATATTCAAGCGATTGATTACATTTTCTAATAATATTTGTATGCTTGTTTGTATCGCGATTGATTTTGTTAAAATCTGTTGATTGTAAATCCCATTCCAAAAAAAAAAAAAACGGAAGAAGAAAAAAAAAAGACATAGAATTCTCTGGTGATGGTCGTGTGTGGATTCCGACCCCAATTGCTTTCCTCTTTTATCTTCTTTCTAAAAAAAAATCCCAACTACAATCTTCAATAAATTTTCATTGGTTTATTAGTTGGATTCATATTAGATCTCATTTTCGTTGGTTTCTTCGAAAGGGACAATCGAAGACCTCGTCCTCTCGTATAACTAAGGAATGATATTCACTGTTTCAAAGAGATCACTTTGTCGATCATTGGTTCATCTCATTTTATTTGTATTTATCTTCTGCTGCTTCAATAGGATCTAATGGCGGTGATGCACGGAGAAGGAAAACACGTCGTCGCTGCTGAAACGGAGAAGGGAAGCATGTCTTGTACCGATTCGTTTCAGCCCTGTCCTGACCCGGTCCGGTCCAACCCGGTCCTGTTTTGTTTGGTTCCAGCTTGTGTCATGTGGGCTAGTTTCAGCTTGTGTCCTGTTCCGGATGCGGTATTGGGACGTGCGCGACCAAGCCTGTACCGGTTTTACATATATACGATGGGAATCAAAAATGCGAGAGTCGGTATTTTCAAAAGATACGTTGAAAATAAAATTACATGTATTTTAATTTTTGTGGAAGAACTCACAAAAGGTGATATGTGTCATAAAATTTTCATTTCTCTACTTCATCCATAATACTAACGAACCGGTATCACATTGAAGTATCACAATAAGAAAATTAACTTTAGTAATATATTCAACCTAAAGTAAGTGGTTGACATGTGTAGTGAGTCTCTTTGCATATTGAGATAAAGAAATTTCTCAAATTAAGCTAAATGTAGCAAAATTGAAAATGGAAAGAACCCCAAAGTAATGAGGGTTAGACGTACTTGGACTCATATAAAGCATGTGAAAAGGGATATATATATCATAAAAAAAAAAAATTATTATTTTTTTCCCAGCAAGAAATGACACCAAAGTATAGGTATCAATTGAACATGGGATCAGCTAAAATGTTAGCTCCTATCATAAATAAAAGAGTTGGAAATGCACCTTGGTCATAGGTGTTGGTATATACAATATAATGTGTATGTGTATCATAGTAACAACCAATTTTCACATCAACTTTATTGGCAAGAAGAACTTTGCCTAGACAATTGACTTCAGTTGAACTAGACCCATTTTTTTGCACCTAATTATGAAAAGTACATCTTTATCATGAGACGAAAATTCTCTAAAGCAATTGAGATATATCGGGATGAAAAATATAGCATCCCCCTGAAACGTAACATATATTCACTCTAAAGAACTTGAGTTGAATCCCACTTTTGTTACGTTATAAGGACACACCACTTATTAAATCTCTCAAGACTAGATGTCTAACTGATAGTGGTTTTTCTTCCACTAATTTAAGGAATATACACTAGGTGTTGAACTAATTCCTTATAATGTGACTACGTACGATGATTGGGTCATCGAGCGAAACACTGCTCAAATATTGTTGCCAAGATGGAACAAAGACTAAAAGTCGCATAAGCTCTACATGTACCTAGGGATAATCACACCTTGTTAAATTCCAAAGAAACCCATGCAAATGGATATCATGTGGAACCTGACCGTGATGATAATGTAATTGATTGCATCTTTTAGAGTCACTAAAGTATTTGGAAGGAAACATACTTTAGAGAGACTAATGAGTCAATTTAGTGAAATGTAAATCACTATAATATTAATTTGGATTATTGAATCCATATTGATTCCAACGATGAAATGTTGGAAATTGACTCATACAGACTTTGATATAACCATAAAGGTACTTTGGTTGTGACATGATGTTTTGTTTTGAAAGGAATCATACGTACATCGTTGTGTTTGAGTGGACGATACAACGGGAAAAATATTGAAATAATGTGAAGTAACGACATATCTCTCAATAAGTGTTTTCTAAAGTACTAGATGCACAACCCCATCCTCCCTCCCATTATGCTTTTAAGTAAGAGAGCATATCACTCATTTCACAAAGTCTTCAGTAAAACAGGATTGAGACCATCCTAAGATGCAAATGGTAAACAATCCATATTACAAAGAAAACAAGGTGAAATTTAAAAAAAATAAAAATAAATATTCATGCAGCATGCGGACCATTAAAGTGACTTATGGCTCTGGTGAATGTTTTGGCATTTTGGACTAGTTATAGTTCCTAAGAAATTTGCGTTTAAAAACTCCTAGCACATATTACACAATACAAAGTGCAAAGGCTCACCACCCTTATTAATGCTAGAGAATTTACATCAAAAGGACTTGATGAATATTGCATGTTTAATAGGATCAATGTAGAGCATCTTATACCCAATGGTCTCGTAGAGGCTACCATCAAAGGTTACAGATGGTGTCTAAGCAATAAGTTATGCGTACCAACCTACCTTTTATTGCTTTGGGGATATGCAATATTACGCACATCTTTACTTTTCGTTTTAAAACCCAATATTCGTCAACCTTTTCTGCGTACCAGTTGGTAACTGAATTTAAGCCTGACATTTTTGTTATTACGCATTTTTTGGTTTCACTATATATGTGCCATTACGAGTCCACATCGTACTATGATGGGTCACGAAAATGATTAAGTAATTTTGTTGAATATTTACTCTCAACAATTATCCGCATTTTAAAACCTTTGGCAGGAGATCTCTTACCGCTAGATTTGTGGTTTGTCACTTTAGTGAGACAGTCTTCCTGTCGTTAGGGGGAGATAAGAAAAAGCATTTTCTAAGGGAACGACAGGAATTGTCGTGGTGTGTTACCACTGTGTCACATATTGATTCTTGTACTCCACAAATATAAATGTGAAGTGACAAAGAATAATCAATTTTCAGAATGTACATTGATGTCGCTAAAGTGACAAGATCACACATACCAGCTGCAAATATTCCTGCAAGGTTAGAAATCCTCGGTATGGGGTACACCATAGACTAAGGTGTTGCAACTACACTTGGTGGAAGTGTAGTTAAGGCCGTGGCTCCATAAAGGAAGATGGAGAGACCACCAGGTTCGATCAAAGCTCACCTAGAAAGGAAGTAGATGAGTAAGGCACAACCTAATTTGTATCATTAATGAAAGCATCTCAATTGATTTTCTCTGGCTATGTCCATGAATCAATACTGGAGGACGCTCCGAAGTTTTAAATGATTCTAGAGAACAATGAAATCCTGACGGATTATGAGAATGCACATGAGTCAATGGAAGGATCATGCGTGCACAGTGATGATATAATCCATAAATAGTTGCTCCATAAGTAGAGCACAATGAGATCGAACCATGCTTTATTTTGATTAATTTCAAATAAATAACATATTTGGCCTACACAATCCAGGTAGAAATTAGTTCTTTGGCAAATATACGGGTATTTGGTGTGGTAGTGCTAACCAACCAAGTGTAAAGCCTATTGGACATACATAATTAATTTGTCATAAAGCATAATGAGAAGAAAGTAGTCTTCAAGTACAAAGACTCGCCTTGTGGCGCGAGGTTTCTCACAAAGCCCTGGAATTGTTCTCTTGTAATGAACATTATAGAGTTCCGCTACTTAGCTTGGTAATTTTCAAAAGGACTTGAAATGCAGCATATGTATGTGGTTGTTACATATCTCTGAAAGAATCAAGAGATAGAAGATATTTACAAAAGTGCTTGATAAACTTTTGTTTCCCAAATCAAGTAACTCTAAACCACAGAGTACGTTTACAATTAGATAGAACGTTCACTTATAGATTGAAGCAATAAGGCGGAAGTGGTATACCCGTCTAAGTGGCTATTTGATTTGGAGGGGATAGACAAGTAAGTTATTTTTCCTTGCGTGTTCATAAAAAAAAAAAAAAAAGGGGTTCCTGATTTGGAATTGTAGCTATTTATGTTGATGTTACAGACATGATGTGTACTCTTGATGTAGTAAGAGAACTTAAAAGCTATTTAAAATCCGAATTTGAGATGAAAAATCTAGGGAAAGCTCGATCGAATACTGAGCTTGTGGTATATTATTCCACCAGTTTGTATATGTCTAAAGTTGTCAGGCAATTTAACAAAGACATGCATCCTGATAGCACTCCCATGATTAGTCGAGGTTCAAATGTAAGTAAGTAACCATTTCGTCCAAAGGAATATGACGAAGATGTGTTGGGAGATGAAATTCCCATATCTAAGTACAATAGACGCATTGTTGTACTTAGTATAATCATGTACTCGATTAAATTTTACATCCTCAGGGAACCTGTTAGCTAGATATAGCTACGCGCCAACGCAATGTCATTGGAATGGTATAGTGAATGTAATCATGTGCTTAAAAGTAACCATTGACATAAATTTGTTTTATCACTACAAAGACATGAAAAGGAATGCTAATGAAAGTGCATTCCCAAGGTTGTTGATTATGAAGGAACAATAATCTCTTCTCCAACAAAAGTAATCAGGGGGAGATATGGTAGACTATTTTCTAAGTCATTACCAATATTCAGTTTCGAAAAATACATGACTAAAGGAACTGTCTGGAACAACTCTGAAAGTAATCATGGGGAGATGCCGACATCAGGGGGAGGATCCAAGGATATGATGTCGACATATTTTACTTTGAAATTGAAGATGTGTTGTACTCTTTTTCCCTTCGATCGAGAATATTTTTTCCCAAAGGGTTTTGTTACTCGACAAGGTTTTTAGCGAGACAACACTAAAAGCATCAAGTATGTTGAACGTTGAAGACATAAAGATCGCGTTGATATTACCGAAAATATCTGAATCAAAGAAATGCAATGCGATAGTCTGTTAAGCAACGTAACTTCCAGAATCAACAACATGGTCACAAAAGTAAAGTGTGATAAACTCCTTTTGAATGTCTTAGACTAATGAAAATTGTCTGACATCAGGGAAAGAATCTAAAGGTGTGTTGAACTATTTTCCTTCACCGAGGTTGCTTTTTCCCACAGGGTTTTGTTACTCGGCAAGGTTTTTAATGAGACAACAACAAACACCGGGAATGTAATTTCCCATCTAAGCCTATTGTCTTTCCCATGAGGATTTTCTACCTTAGGAGTTGTGAAGCAACTAATCAACTTCATTGAAGCAAAGTGACTTTCTGTCACGTTGTACTCTTTCCCCTTCGCCAAGATTTTGTCCCACTGGGTTTTTCTTTGTCAAGGTTTTAATGAGGCAACATATTCGAGTCCAGCTATGTTCTAAGTTTTCTTAATATTGTACTCCTTTTCTTTAGTTCGAGTTTTGTCCTCCGGGTTTTCCTGACAAAGTGTTAACGAGGCAATTAACTTAGACTCGTCAATCTTTGAAGATCGTATTGCATGTGATGAACTAAATGTAAAATACGAGACAACATGTGAAGTGCTACATTTGAAGAGTTGTACCAAGGTTTTATCCCACTGGGTTTTTCCTTGTCAAAGTTTTAACACGACAATTGATTTCGGCACATGTCATCAAGGAGAGAACAACATTCTACATTCAAAGCACTATATGTGGCAGTACATCTGGAGTTCCATTATTGAACCGCACAAGGGGGAGTGTTAAAGGGCCCATGCCCATGGATGTACGGTCCAAAATGGAAGCCTATTAGTATTCCCTTCCATATATATGTAAAGTGTTGTTCCATGTAACCTGATTTTCTTATCAATGAAAACTCCTTTCTGCTTCTTTATTTTCCCCTAATTATTACTCCAAAACATACTACATATTAATATGTAGTATCAATATATAACATATTGCCACTAGTAACATATGTTACTACATACTACATTTGTTCTATATATGTTACTACATATTACATATTAATACTAGTATACTACTAGTTACTAGTATTAATACTAGTATGTTACTACATACTACATTTGTTCTATATATGTTACTACATATTTTACTACATATTACATATTAATACTAGTATACTAGTATTAATACTAGTATATATGTTGCTACATATTACATATGTTACTAATAATATACATTTATATGTTAGGGTTAGTAGAGTAATTTTACTCTTTTCAAATCTTTTTTTGGACTAGGGAGTAAATGTTGTTTCCCGCTGGACTAGTCACTAATCCAGGTCGGGTTTAGTGGACTAAACAGGAAATCTCTCATTTTTTTACCTACTAGTTATTTTTCCCCAAACGGTCCAAACCATATATGGAAACTTATTTGATGCTCCATCAGCGTTAGGTGAGCTGGGATCTTTCACTGTTAGAAGCTTAAAGACCTAAAAGCATATATGGATACTTATTTGCTGATGCATCAGCGTTAGGTGAGGGATAATTTTGTGAAAGATTAATTTGCTCACTTATTCTTTTTCCGATTTCGGAAGTTTGATGTTGGTAAAGCCACTGCGGAGGAAACTTCATCCCAGTCTTTAAGTGCAACATTGGAGTTTGACGTGTAACAAAAAGTAAAACAGCTAGAGACCGTAAGTCTGATCACTGAACTACCTACAATAGTACAATTAATTCACAACTTTAACTATTTTAAGGTGTGCAACTTGGTAGTACTTGTAGCTCCTGCAACAAGGAAGAAAGTTAGGAAAAGAAAGAGAGGTTTTTTTTTTTTTTTTTTTTTTTTTGATAGAAGAAGACCCCTACGACCATAATAAATTTCAACATAAGCACTAATTACTGCAATACAAGGCTTTACGAATAGTCCGGAATTCCTCCCATGACATCCAACCTCCCGGGTGCTCTGGCAACAAATATCTCATCCTGCGGACCCGGTAAAAAGCGGATGTTATGCCTGCGAAACTTCCTTCCATAAATGAATTAAATTTCACCCTAAATTTCATAAATGATACTAAAAGCATTAAATACGACCTCCCGGTTAAAAAGTGCAGCAGCTGCAATTTGCTCCCGCATTTTATGCTTGTCGGTGTTGTGTCAAGAATCATGTTCAACATCCAGCTCTGCCAAACTCCTCAAGAAATTTATTGTGTCCGGAAGACCATGATGATGTAGAATTTTTGCATGTTTATCAAATTAGAGATTGCAGGTAAAGAAATCTATGGATTGAGGCGGAAAATACCAACAGTTTAACCTCTTTACCACGAGTTCTTGTATATCATATGTTTGAAAGTTCTGAGCAAAATATTTGTATCATCAGCTAAAAAATTCCATGTAAATAATCTCACCCCTCAGATTGATGGAAAGATATAATAATAAGGAGTTTCTGATTTTGTGTAGGTTTTGGAGGTGTTGAAGTAGGCGTAAATAATTAGCAAAAAAAATTACGCTTCTAAGATATAATCTCACGGATATTAAGATTAAAAAAGTGGCAAAGTTAATAAATAAATCAAAATATAAATTCTAGTTAGTCATTTCACTTTTTAACTAACTTTCCTAACTGTCAAGGCGGTCAACAACGGTCTTGTGACCCAAATTCTGTCTTGTGACCCAAATTCTAATTAAAATATTTTGATGACCCAAACGCAACTGTGGTCACTTTTTTGTGACCCAAAATCAAAATATCCCTTTTTTTTTTCAAGTTGATCATTCAAAAATTCCCCAAGCAAAAGAGCATATTGCATATGACTATTGGGATAGATGAATTCTAGCAAGCAAATCTACTCCTTCTCCATCAAATTGATTAACTCCCACCAATTAGAGACATCTGGACCACCCTCGTCTCTTTGGATGAAATCAACTTTGATTTTCTCAAGAAACGTTAGTGACTTCTTAAGATCATATGGTATTGACTCCTTATTTAGTTTGTCGCATTTCCAGATAATAGCATGTAGTGTAAGCGTGAGTGAATGTGTGTGGTGTAGTGCAAGTGTGTGCAACACACATATGAGAAGTCTAAGAGAGAAAGAGTCGTCTGGCTATATATTCTCATGTCTTTCCTGTAAACAAAATTATCTTTCTTTATATCAATTCATTGATCAAATCGTCTCAGTAGAAATGTAGATTCTTACAAATCTATCATGGTATCAGTCCTGAGAATTTCAATTCTCAGGGGTATCGATCCTTCTTCCGCTGTTCAACATTAATTCTCTTTAATTCAACTTAATCTTCTACTGTTCTTCATCAAATCTTTGGTAAATTGAAGATTCATGGAGTTCGATTGAAGTTGTGGTTACTGATGGTTCTTGGTGTGAAGTTTGATTTGATCCTGATGCTTTAATTCTATGTCTTCAAACAGAATCAAGCATAATTCTCAGATTTGAAATTGGGCTTAAATCACTCGAGCTCTTGAAGATTTAGCTTTCCAGTATGTTTCTTGTTGGATTTTGATTCTTCTACCTCAACTGCTTAAATCGAATCAAAGTTGGTAATCTCAAATCTCATTTTTTGCTTACTTCAAACTTGATTTTATGTGTCCAATCTCTACATCACTATCTCAACAACATTCAGTTTTGTCTTCAAATTCTGTTTTCATCATAATTAGGTTTGAATTTGACCTAGTTATTTTATCAAATCTTACTAGTACTGATTCCTGGATCTATTCGATCTGAGCATGCCTATTTCTACTACAATAGTTAGTTAGGGAGAAGCTTAATTTTGTTCCATTGGATAGTGGAGAAAATTCTTCTTAAATTCAGTAGAATGTTGGGGTACGTGTGTGTTGATTGTTTGCTGCACCGTTGTGTGCTTAATCTTGCTTCGATTAGCTCCTCCTCTCAATGTTACTTTGGTACAGTCCTCAAAGTAATGGTATGTGAGTGAGTTGGTTTGTGTGCATAATGATGACACTGAGGATGATGCTCTGGAATTGAATTTGGTGATGGTACTGGTATACAGATAGGAGTTCTCTTTGTTGAGCTTGTATACACTTAGTATACAACCTGGTGTTCAGTTTGCATATGTGTTCATTATGCAACCTGTTGTTCTTATATTTTTTATGGTTCTTGAATAATACAGTTGAAATTAATCTTCAATGGTGCTTTTGACTTCTTGCGTTTTACTTCTTTAATAAGTGCTTCTTGGTTCACTGCTGCAATAACCGAATAAGTGCATAATAACGGAGCTGCTTTTACTGGTGTTGAGTTAGTGGAGATTTCTCATGTATTTACTCCTTCAATAAAAGGTCCAGCTGAGATCATGTCTATGGATAAGTGGGGAGATTGGATAAGTGACTCTTAGCTCCTGTTGTTAGCTGAATGTATTGTATATTGCAGCTGGATAATTATGAGAGGTTTATGAGTAACTACTGCTAAATGGGATAATATCCTGTGCATATTCAATATTTTCTGAAGTGGATATTTTAAGGTGGTAGGCTAGAGATTTACTATGTTGGAAACTGATCGCAGTGCATAGTGATTTTACATTCTTATCTTAAATAGCAGTTGGTTGAGAGCAATGTTTGGTGGACTGCAATGTTTCGTTTTTACTACTAATTTAGTCATACAACGGCTTGTTTACACCTGCTATTTCTCAAGATGTTGTTGCAACACCAATTTCCTTGCTTGCTGACTATGTCTATCCTCAACGGTGTCATACAGTGCAGAAACCCAAGCTTCATTGCAGCTGAGTTTCTTATCCGAGACACCTTGTTGTACTAGCTAGCTACTTCCTCATGTTGTTTGGTGCAAGACCAGAATATCTATACCTAATTCTTGAGTTTTCAGATTGGCATATAGCAATGAATATAGAATACCAAGGTTTGTCTCAATCTTACGAGTAGTTATCAGTTTTAGCAGTGTATTTCTCTTGCACCAGCTTATATGCTTAGCCAAGTGCTGCTGCTTCCTTATGCTCAGACAACAACTCTTGTTTCGAAATGTGTCAAAGACTACGTCCTACTGCCATTTACTGTGAATTCCACTCACTTCTTCCTTTGCATAGACTACTCATTATACTGGTTTGTTAGTGCTTCTGCTGCATAGTTATGAGAGGAAGGACTGGATAGTTATGACAACTTCTATTGGTGTCATCTCTTTTATGTGAACCACTGCTGCACCAATTACTCTTGCAACATAAGCTGCTGGACTCCCTTATCCATTTTACTTCACCAACTGACACTATTGTTGCTTGGCGTTGCCACTGCTCCATATGGTATGTTTAGAATGTGTGTGTGAGTGAATGTGTGTGCAAGCTCAAGAAGCCTCTTCAAGCCCCCTTGAGCTTGACGGAGGGTAATAGCATGTAGTGTAAGCGTGAGTGAATGTGTGTGGTGTAGTGCAAGTGTGTGCAACACACGTGAGAAGTCTAAGAGAGAAAGAGTCGTCTGAGTATATATTCTCATGTCTTTCCTGTAAACATAATTATCTTTCTTTATATCAATTTATTGATCAAATCGTCTCAGTAGAAATGTAGATTCTTACAAATCTATCACCAAATAGTTAATTCCCGGAGTGAAGTCCATAATCGTAAATCCGGTAGAGATGTTAAAACAGGACAATCTTCTAGCCGCAGTGAACGAATAGAACTCTTGTTGTTGTTGTTTCGATCATCACCATCATCACAAAAACCTTGAAAATTAGAGCAATCCCTAATTTCTAGGGACCGAAAATTCGAAGTCTTTTTGTGTTGGAGTAGTACGCCCGGTGGTGGTAAATATATCAGATATGGAGAATTCCATATTTCAATGGATCTGAGAGAAGTCAGACATCCTTCTACTCCTATATTGAGTAATGAGTTCACTGAATTATCATCGGTACCCAATAAACCCAATTCCTTAAGAGAAGAAAACGAAGTTATCAGTGGTGTGCTTCTCAATCTTTTACAGTTTCTGATTTCCATCGTCTCAAGAGAAGGAAAACAAGATGAAGAAGAAGAAGAAGAAGAAGAAGAAAGAGGAGGAGTAACCCATTCTTCTAAGTTTTTCCATATTTTATGGTGTGACACTCTTGGTGCAACTTATCTTACTGTTAATCCCATATTTCATGCACGAACGAAGCACATTGAAATTGACTATCACTTTGTTCGTGATCAAGTTGCTTCCAAACTTCTTGACGTTCGTTTTATATCATCTAAAGATCAGATTACGGACATATTCACAAAACCACTTTCTAGAGACAGGTTTTCTCTTTTACGGTTCAAGATTACGGTTCAGGATAACCCGTTACGCTTGCGGGAGGGTGTTAACACAACGTGACTCAATATTGTACACGGCAGTCTTTGTATATTTGGTAATCTCTGTATATTAGGAAATTGTGTTTCATTAGGAAAGATAGTATCTTAAACCTCACGTCAGTTGTGTATATATACATGTATCGAGTCTCTTTGTAATATTATCAAGAAAACTCAATAAAACAGTTTTGTTGTAGTTCATCTTCTTGTCCCTCTTCTCTTCAAGTGAAACCTAAAACCCAGTAGTTCTAACTGCCTATTTATGAGAATTGTGCAGGAATTGAACTGGAAAGATACAGATGGTTTCAAGATAGATGCAAGCGTATACAGATGAGAAACAATAATCGAGAGTACGGAAATAGTTGATGAAAACATATGCGCCAAAATGAATGAATTGTTCAAAGTTAAAAGCAATGATCACTAGAAAAAGTTTCTAGCAATTAAGGTCTACAAAAAAAGGTCACCAACAGTTAAAGTTCTGCTTAGGGTGTTTCTTAGTGTCCCAGTATAGGACTTTCGGTCTCTTACGAAGGCTTTTTTTGTCAAATAAATATGAATATATTGGAAGGTTTAAGTCCAGGGGCTTCTTTCATTTTTCGATTCTCCATAACGGAAATATCAGTTGATGCAAAGACAGAGCCAGTGTGCTGCAAACTTCACTGCAAATATTCCAACTACTGTATTTGATAGGCATATTTTATTTTATTTTGCGGGAGATTTTTGTGTCTGAGAAAATGTTACAACTTGCAACGGAAACTCTATGATGAAAGATAGACACTTAATGATTAACAAAGAATGGTAAAATCTGTAACAAAATTTCAAAGTGCCTCTAATTGCCAAAAAAAAATAAAAGGAAACGAACTCAAAGTGCTTGTGTTGGTGGAGAACGGCGACAAATTTTCAGATACCCAAACTGTCCAGCACCTGGAGACGAACCTTCACAAACAAACGGCATGAATCCTGTGGCAGCTTTGTACTTTTGTTGAATCTGCAATTTAGTATCTTGAACAAGATCAGTCGGATACAACGAGTTGGAATAACAATCTCTACTCAAGAAGAGAATTTTAGCATGGATGCAATGCAATGATCCTAATCTTTATTTGTTCTTAATTGAGGTTTCGAAAGTTACCTCTGGAATCATTCACTTGCTTCGTAGACAATTTCTTCCTACTATGCAAACGGAGCCCCCGAGCCTCCACCAGTAATCTTTGCTCGTTCCATTTTCATATTTAGACACTTTACAATATTGCATTTCTTGTACCAATTTTACTAGCATATCCGTTCCATCAGACCCAAGTCCACAAGCACTCCAACTGTAGTAAGAAAAATATTAGTCCATAAACATTGGTGGCACTCTTTAGAACTACACCAAATTTAACTGCGTAGAGCTTGGAGATTATACCTGGTACAAGAGTTCCCCAAGAGTTGAAAATTATCATTATGATACACCTGTTAGTAGTGCCTTAAAAAAGCCTGAGAACCAAATAGATAGAAATTAGATATTTCTTGTGCTTTAAGATCCTTACTTGGTAATACAATACCCACTGCTTGCAGAATTTTAAGAGCAAAATTAAGACATGCCTGGTTGCTTGTTCATTCCTCACCATCGATCCAATAAATCATATCCCCTCTCAAATGAAGCTACAAAGTCGAAGAAGTAACTCCAACCAACCTGGTGGACCAATAAAATTCATAAGCAAAGTACAGTAACCTTGTTTGGTAATTCTATCAAACAGCTAGAGAGAAGGGACCTGTTGGTAATTCTAGAAGAAGAGACGAATTCGTAGCAAGCAGATCTACTTCTTCATCAAATTAGTTAAGTAATAGGCATCAGAGACATCCGGAACACCCTCTTCTCTTTGAATGAAATCAACTTTAAGTTCTTCAAGAAAGGTGAGGGACTTCTTAAGATCATACGGTATTGTGTAACAAAATAACCGAATATTTTAATCGGTAGTTTGTGTAACAAAATACGCTTCCGTTTCTTTATAATCGGAAAGTTTTTATATTAATTATCCACCGATTACATCCATTACATAAAGTTCAAACGACCTTAACCTTACAATTTCGTCAAAAGCACCTAAATCCATACTCCTAATCAAGGTTTTTAAAGCGTGAAGCGGAGCGTGAAGCGTTTTTTATTTTTAGGAAGCGAATCGTATGTTGAAGCGTGAAGCGGCGCTTCATAGTTATGTTTTTTTATATGTATTGAAAATAAATTTTAATACATGTAAATAATAATAAAACCCCAAAATAATAACTTCATTAACTGATAGTCAAGTGTCACAGCTCACAGACTCATACATGATGTAGCAGTCAATTTTCACTTTACAAAATATAATTTCTAAGTTAACCTTTGATTATCTCCACAAGTATGCTTCCAATTCTAGTATCTAACTACCCAAAAAGTATCTTTTTTCATGTTAAAGTATCCGAAGCTTAAACAGAAACATATGCAAAATATATATGTCGATAAGGCGATAACTACCTATATGTCAATTGCCCTCCACTACTACTAACCACCAAAATATGTTCATCTAAATAGTCATAAAGCTCCCAAATCACAACCATCATCAGAAATCCATTCAGTATCACTTTCTGCTTGCATTTGAGTTTCAGTTCTCTCAAAATCTTCCATTTCTTCCATATAGTCTCCTTCTATATCATCCTCTTCAATTTCTTGAATTTCATCTACATCCACAGCTGTTATTTCCTTCCCTTTGCAGCTCCCTTTACCTTGTGCAAGTTTCATTGTACTTAGGTTCCTCGGTCCTATAACAAAGATGTATCACAGACAATATACACAAATATTTAATGGAGAAAAATTGCAATATGTCCATCTTTGTAAAATATTTGCCGAGATACATTGATAATATTGATGCTGTCTATTAAAGTCACAAAGTTGTATCGCAAAAAGTATATTCTAATGTATAAACCAGATTTTCATACCTCTTTTCCTTTTCTTCTTATTTGCTTCGGCTTCCGTAATTTGAAAACACTCATGCACATCCATCCATGTAGGATCTCTTTCTAAAGTAGGATCCTCTTTCTCGGTGATCCATTCATCATCAGACTCCATGTCAAACAAACATATTGGATCATAAGAGTCACCTTGTTCTTACCTTTTTGTAAACCTTTCATTTAATCGGAGATTGTACTTGACATAGACAAGTGCATTCAGTCTTTGTTGCGACAATCGATTCCTTCTCTTTGTATGTACCTGCTCGAATACACTCCAATTTCTCTCGCATCCGGTAGCACTACATGTGGCACTTAGAACACGAACAACAACCCTTTGGAGGTCGGGAGCTGAATCCCCGTATGAGTTCCACCATAAAGCTTGGATAAAAGAAAATTCAAGTAGTTAAGTATAACAAAATTACATGGAAGTACAAAAGAAAAACATAAGTACTAATCTAACATTACAAGTCAGTAAACAAATACCAGGGTGTTTTTTATCTCTAGTATCCTTGGCCATAGCATGACCAAACATCCCCCCTGCATTACTAAACAACTCTACTTGTTTATCAATATTTCTCCTTTCCTCCGCGGACGAGCACATTCTTGTAACGACATCATAAAACCCTTTTTTTATATCAAAAGTGGCATTAAAATCAGGAGAATAATGGTATCTACATACATATAGAGAACCTAAATTAGCAAGTGTCAATAATACTCTACTCTACAGAATCAGTATTGCATAATGTTTCGAAATGAAAACCAATGCATAAAAATAAAAGTTGTTTACCTGGATTAAGATAATATCCAGCCGCATGAAGAGGTCCATGAAGTTGTGTGTTCCACCTCAAATCAATAATGTCCGTGTAAACAACATACCTACTTCTCACGTTCTTGAAATTGACTTGAATTTGTTCTTTTGCCCTGTCGATAGCCTTATAAATGTATCCTATTGCCGGTTTATCATCTCCATCAACAAGTCTCAATACTTTCACAAGTGGAGTAACACTTTTCAAGCAACTAATAATGGATAGCCAAAAATTAGCATCACCTAATATAATTTCTTGTACCTTCTTTCCATGCTTTTCTTTGGCATGCCTGCTTTTTGTCCAATCCTCCGAAGTAAACATCTTTCTAAGTGCGGCTTTCAGAACATGAAAGCTTTTCAGATTCAAGTAGTTTGTAGCAAATCGTGTCGACCCTGCCCTAGTAAGATCCCTTCCATTAGTGTGTTCTCTCATTAGATTTACGACCAAAGAACGCTTATAGATATAAGTTGACACAAATTTAGCCTTCACAACAGCATCCTGGTGCATAGGAAGATTTCCGAAGTCCTCAAGCATGAGATTGATGCAATGCGCCGCACACGGAGACCAATATTAGTTTTTCCTCTTCTCCATCAACAATTCACCTGCTTTAACATACGTCAATGCACCGTCAGTAATCACTTGGACAACATTTTCCTCCCCAAGATCAGCAACAATAGCATCAAGCAATTCAAACAAATTTTGTGCATTATGTTGTATGTCAGAGGTATCAATAGATTTAAGAAATATTGTGCCGCGTGGACTATTCACCAAAAAGTTTGTAATAGACCTTTGTTTCTTATCTGTCCATCCATCGGACATCAAGGTACAACCAGTTCTCTTCCACTCTTGCTTGTATTCTGCCAAGGTGCCTTGCACATATTCAACTTTCTTTTTCAACATTGTAACTCTGACTTCATGCATTGACGGAGGATTCAACCCTTTCCCAAACTCTCCTATAACATTTACCATTTTCTTAAAATATATGATGTTCACCGCATTGAAAGGCACCGCATTTGCATAAAAAAAGTCGCATATAGATATACAAGCATCATCTCTTCCCGGCTTCTTGTAGTAGCTATTAATTGTGTTTGGGGTTTTAGTTCTATCAAAGGCATCTTTCATCAACTTCTCTTTACCCTCTAACTCATCTTCACCATCTATATCACCTGATTCTTCACACTTTTCTTTATTGTTTTCAAAAATTTTAAGGTAGGTAATAAAGAATTGTTTTACTTCTGGAGGAACCTTCTTACATGGACTAGCATCTTTCCTAGTATGTGCAAGATAATTTTTAATTCTATAAAAACCACCGGAAAAGTCTATCCCACAATAATTGCATTTCAAAACATGTCTTCGCTTACCAGGGTCTATTGCCTCACAATGCTCCCAAGCTGGATCTTTTGCTGGTGTATTTGAGGTTGAACCACCAAAAGAGATTTTGGATTGCTTGCTCTTTTTAGCCATGTTGCATATAAATTTAAAGTTTGGAAGAAAACAGTAAGACAACATTTAAAATTTCAAAAAATTAGGTTAAAATTTAACAATACAACAAGCCAAATTAAAGAAGTAACGAATCTGATGAGTGATGGCTTACATGAATTCAAGGTTTTGATACTTTAATCCTTTATAATCTACTCCAGTAGCTTGAAATCATTGATTGGATTGATGGGTTCGATTATTGACCTTGAATCCTTCGTGCAATAATGAATTGAAGATGAAAAAAGTTACTAAAAAGAGAGTGTTGTTAATTTTTTTATAAACCCTATATGAAATTTGGGGGTTAGAAACTTAGAATCTTTAGATGTCTCCCAAGATTAGAACTTAAGAGAAGAAGAAGAAAGGATGAATTGGGGATCTGGATTGAAATAAAATGCAGGGACGTTTGACTTATCGTATTGCTATCTAATAAAAAAACAAAAGAAAACAAAAGCGTGAACCGTAGGATTTGAAGCGAATCTACGCTTCAGAATAAAAGCATCCGCTTCATTGGAATTCCGCTTCATAAGTGCGCTTTGAAGCGTTTTAGTGAAATTTGGAGAGAAGCGTACGCTTCGAAGCGTGAAGCGTACGCTTTTAAAAACCATGCTCCTAATTGACCATAAAAGTATTAAAAAAGATCACAACGTCCAAACACCACATAAATTGTCCCTCTTGATCTTGTAACATCCTTCATGTTCAAATCGTTTCCCGTAGTGGTCCATATACCGACGATCATCAAGATTTCTCTGAAATTACGAATGAGTAACAAGTTAGTACTAACTTATGTTAATGTGAGTCGGAGTTATAAAGATACTTACTCGTTTTTCATACTTCCACCAAGAAAAAGCGTCCCTAACAAATCGTTCTTCATCTTCAAGTTTGTCAATCTCCTTGTCGACCGCCTATTTCTCATCTTAATGTCATTGGATGATCTTCGAATTCGATTACCATCTAACACCTAAAATACCATTAAAATACGGTTCCATAACTGCTCTTCGGATTCCCGTTTGTGGAGCTTGTGAACACGATCATGAGCAGTTACCACAACCCACGCTCTATAAATAGCACAATCTTCTTCTTCGGCAAAAGCAATATCCGTGTTTTTGGTTTTCAAAATTATAACTGAAGAGAGGAAAGAGTTTGGTGCAATTGGGGTGATAGATATGAGTTTATTTATATAGGTTTAGGTTCCAACGGCTCTTTTTCTTTTTCCCCAAAACTCCAACGGCTATTTCTGAAATTTGGTTTAAAATGCCAGGCTAATTTGACAAAGGTTGAATGTGGAGAAACCAATAATCGGTAGGTATTTTAGTTAGAATATCTACCGATTATTGTAGCTTTCAAAATTTGAATTTGGGGCAACCTATAATCGGTAGGTTGTGGAACCTATTTGGCCTACGATTATGGCTACATCCAAATCACGAACCACATGGTTATGCCTGGCTCTGTACACTCAAAACCTATGGAATTTGGCAGGGGTTCGATCTGTGGCTCCTTACAATCGGTAGGTTGTTAAGTTGGATAGACTATCGATTATGGTAGATTTCAAAATTCATCACATGAAGGATTTTAGAAAAAACTCATTTTGGGGCAACCTATAATCGGTAGGTTGTGGAACCAATTTGACGTCCGATTATGGCTACATCCAAATCACGAACCACATGGTTATGCCTGGCTTTGTACCCTCTAAACCTATGGTTTTTGGCACAGGTTGGATTTGGTGCTTCGTATAATCGGGAGGTAAGAAGTAATAAACTCTACCGATTATGGTAGATTTCAAAATTCATCACATGAAGGATTTTAGAAAAAACTCATTTTGGGGCAACTGTATAATCGGTAGGTTGTGGAACCTATTTGTCTTACGATTATGGCTACATCCAAATCACGAACCACATGGTTATTCCTGGCTCTGTACACTCAAAACCTATGGAATTTGGCAAGGGTTCAATCTGGGGCTCCTTATAATCGGTAGGTTGTTAAGTTGGATAGACTACCGATTATGGTAGATTTCAAAATTCATCACATGAAGGATTTTAGAAAAAACTCATTTTGGGGCAACCCATAATCGGATGGTTTGGTAATATATTTAACTCCCGATTAACATTGCATCCAAAACACGAACCAAGTGGTTATGGCTAGCTTTGTGCACTCTAAACCTATGAAATATGGCAAAGGTTGGATCTGGGGCTCATTATAATCAGTGGGTTATATAATTATATACCCTACCGATTATGGTAGATTTCAAAATTCATCACGTGAAGGATTTTAGAAAAAACTCATTTTGGGGCAACTTATAATCGGTAATGTATGTAACCTATTAGGCTTCCGATTATGGCTATATCCACAGCTCAAGCCAAGTGGTTATGGTTGGCTCTGCACCCCTCACAACCTATGGAATTTGGCCAAGGTTGAATATGGGTAGGTATAGTTTCAATATCAGATATGGAGAATTCCATATTTCAATGGATGTGAGAGAGGGCGGACATCCTTCTACTCCTATATTGAGTAATGAGTTTACTGCATTATCATTGGTACCACGTATCCTGAAGAAAATATGTAAGAAGATATATTCAACATAGATGTGGGAGAATTGGGAGGGTGCCTATGTTTAGTTGTTCATGTTTTCAAAGTCAGCGTTGATGTATGGATTATGCAAGAATATGGAGTGCGAGAATCTTGGACTAAAAGTTTCTCTATAACCCAGAAAAGTATAACTAGTAGCAAATATTTGGAGTTAATATGGAGTTTCAAGAACAATGAGACATTATGGGAGGTCGACCGAGGTTTAGTTTTATTTGACCCAAGCAGCAAAATATACAGAAAGCTGATGTTGGGTTCTCATGTTGACGAAAGGATAACTGTGGCGAAGGATTATATGGTTAGTTCAGTCTCGCTTTAACTATGAGGTACTTTGCAAAGAGAAGTTAATGGAAATGTGATACTTGAGAATCAATCCAGTATACATACAGTTTTGATGCCTTTTACTAGCCTTCTTCAAGATTTTTATTTGATAAATTACTGAACGGAAAGTCCTCATCACGGAGGCATCTGCGAAGTTCTCTTGTTTATTTCTTTTTTTTTTTTAATCTAATAGATTTTGCTATTTCAGTAAAAAGTATCTATAAAGACGCACGGTGAATGTATTAACTTATACATCTTCCAAATTAAAGAATTACTGGTACTCTAAATATACCTCCAATCTTGGTGGAGTATTTATGGAAAGAGAATATACATGTTTATTATTTAATTTACTATAAGTTATATTTTAGTTTTCATTATTTAGGTATCTTTTAGTAATATCTAATAATATTTATTGTAGTAGTTTATTATTTTATATAATATCTATTAGCTAAGGTAACAAATATATTTTAATTGATTAGAGAATAATTAATGATTTTACAAGAGTTATCTATATAAAGAGCTCTTTTGTTTAGTATTAGACAGTTTTTTGATGAATGAAAAGTATTAAGTTTCTTGAGTGTTATCTCAGAAATGTATTAGTTTTAGTATTAATTCTGTTTTGCGCTTCCGCACTGCATCAAATCTCCACAAGGGATGGAGTAAACCGGTAACCAGAACTCTATATATGCTTGTCTGAATCTATAAAACCCTTCATAGTTTGTCTGCATAAACCTGTTAATCTGCTATGTAGTATGTCTGCATAAACCTGTTAAGGTGTACACTGGTCCAAGTGCAGATATCGATCTTATGCCTTTTTCTAACCTTTGTTAAAATTGTTATTGATTACTAATTGTCAAGTCCTCATTGAGGCATCTATGTAGCTATGCACTATGGATTTCTAACTGTACCGGTTCTCACTTGCTTCATGCTATCTTTAATCTATAGATTTTCCCCTTTCAATAAAAATTGGGAGCATTTTCAATCACACATGGTGAGCATATAAACTTATACACCTTGCAGTGTTAGTTACTACTTGTACACTGGTGTAAACCGGTAATGGAAACTCCATGCTCATCTGAATCCGGAATATATCCTTCGTAGTTTATCTGCATAAACCAATTATTTTGGTATGTAGTCAGTCTGCTTAGATGAAATGTCAGGGCATACACTGTTGACTGCAGACAGCGAAATCCTTGCGGTTTTGTCATGAAATATCATTTTCATCTTTTAAGAATACTCAATCAGGTGAAAAGAAATGCGCAATCACCAATGTCGATAAATCTACAACATCATCAGACATAGGTTTTTTGCTTTAAATCACTGTTGAGATAACACTTGAGTCACTGATTAGTATACTTTAATGGGAGGATTTATCTTAAAGAAGAGATTACAAACACTAAGAAATCCTGGAAAACGTAAAGAAAGATTTTCTGCCCACATTAGCACAACACTGCGGTGCAGTGCAGTGACTGCCATCTCAACCAAGGTTGGCACCCACAGCCACCACAATTTGCACTTGCAGGGAGGAAACAACCGAAACCAAATACAGACAATGGAAACTGGAATTTCTGTTTTAATAGGAAAATAATGGCGATTGAGAAAAACTAAAACCTGACGCGAATTCCTTCCCCAACCCTTCCAATAAAACATCCACTGCTTGGAGAATTTGACTAAAAACTAAAACATCCACTGGTTGACTCCTCGGCGTCTTCAAACGAACAATTCATATCCTATGAAATGAAGGTATAAAATCGAACAAGTAACTCCAACCAACCTGGTGAACCAATAAAATTCATAAGCAAAGTAACCTTTTTGAATTTTACAGATATTAAAATTGAACCAATCAAATTCAATACGGCAACGATTATTGAGTTTAAGAAGATCCAAGAGCATATATATATATATAAACATGATGGAATTTTATATAAAAACAGCGAGAAAAGGAACCTGTTGCTACTGCTGGAGAAGATGAAATTATAGCAAGCATGATCTACTTCTTCTTCTTCTCCATCAAATTGATCAAGTCATATGCATCAGAGACATCCGGACCACCCTCGTCTCTTTGAATGAAATCAACTCTGAGATCTTCAAGAAACGTGAGGGACTTCTTAAGATCATACGGCATTGACTGCTTGTTCAGTTTGTCACATTTCCAGATTGTTAATACCCGGAGAGAAGTACATAATCGCAAATCCGGTAGAGATGTTAAATCTTCAGAGTACTCTATTATAATGGTTTCGAGAGAAGTCGGACATCCTTCTCCTCCTCCTCCTCCTCCTCTTCTATTCAATAATGAGTTCACTGCATTACCATTGGTACCATTTAATTTTAATTCCTTCAGAGAAGAAAACGAAGTTATCGGTGGTGTGCTTCTCAATCTTTTACAGTTTATGGTTACAATCGTCTCAAGAGAAGGAAAAAAAGAAGAAGAAAAAGAAAGAGGAGGAGGAACCCATTCTTCTAAGTTTTCCGAATTCAAGATTATCAATTCAACTAACGAAGGGAATAATGAGGATCTCTTTGCAGTATTACTACTACTGGTTTCTTCTTCTTCTCTGTTTTCTTGTTGATAATAGAATTCTTCACCCAGACACTTGATTGATTTCATTCCCACGATCCAAAGAGTCCTAAGAAATTGGAGCATGCCCAGAGCTGGAAGCTGCTCACAATTATTGAAATCTGTGAAATGTATTACCACCAAATTCGGAAGGAAGTTGGATAATGAACAACCCATCATCCACGTCGGAAGCTTTAAACCTGGGAATCTCTTCATTACCAATTCTTTCAAATTTGATTGAGGCTGGAGACCCTCCAACACCGCAGTATCTTTTACACTTCTACTACTCCGTACTTGGTCATCATCAACACCAATGGAACCCCATTCCAGATATAATTCTCGAAGATGTTGCTTGTTCATGATTGACTTTGCTGTTTCCGCATCTTCTATTCCACCTCTGACATTTTCAAGTTTTCTGATCTTTAACACCTGAAGGGAGTTTAAGCTTGCTAACTCTTCAATGCCACTTCCACATACATCTGTTTCTTGTCTAACCATGTAAGACTCTAACCTTTCAAGGCAGGTAAGCCTTTCCATACCTCTAGGCATTACATCATCATATTCTCTAGAGTGAGTAAAAATTCTCAATTTCGGCCAATTCTTTATTTCCTTGGGAAGCTCACAATCCCATCCTAGTTTCACAATCTCCAAATTGCAGAGGCCACTAATGCATGATTCAGGTAAAACTTTGATGGAAGTATTACTCAAATCAAGACACCTTAATCGTGTCAGTGCTCCTATCTCACTTGGTAAGGCATCTAAATTCGTACAACTTCTGAACTTCAACGTCCTTAAACTGGTTATACAAGTGATTGAATCCGGTAACTTTGAGATTTGTGTCCATGAAAGATCAAGGAAACTTAGATGTTCTAAGGACCCAATATTTTCTGGTATTGAATTAATATCCGACCACGAGATATCAAGATGCCTCAAACTCTTCAAGGATCCAATCTTATTAAGAAGACAGCTAGGAACGTTTTGGCACCTTCTCAGTATGAGTGTTTGCAAATTGTAAGAATGATTTAAAGATAACTCAAGAGATAAATTCATGTTTGAGAGATCAAGATACCTCAGATGCTTCAGCTTAGAAATCGAAGATGAGGGTGAGCATCCAATCCAGCCACCGAGAGGACATAGTACGCGTAAACGCCTACATTGAAAGAAAGAATTGATATGCAATATATTCCTTGGTTCAAGAGCAACAATTGTACGCAGTTTCACTGCATTTGATAATACTTTTGGAGATGCCAAACATTGAACTTCATCAAATAGCAGTTGCAAGCGACGAACTGCTGAAACTTCTTCCTTCTCATCTCTTACCTTCGCGACTCTAAATTCATTAGGATCTAGAACACTCGTTGCAAGATCATGCACCAAATCATGCATCTTACAACACCAAATGTCACCCGACTCTTCATCCTTCTTCACATCTTGGAAGAATGAACTCCACACCAAATACTCGAAATATTCACTTCCTATATCTTCTAAAGATGTATTATCTCCTCCGCTTGATGGCGAAAGGAATCCTTCGGCCATCCATAATCGAATTAACATTTTTCTATTTATTTCCCAGTCTTTTGGAAAGATGCAACAATATGAAAAACATTGCTTCAAAGGAGGAGATAAATTATCGTAGCTCAACTTCAAAATAGAAATGACATTATTATATTCAGATGTACCTCGCAATCGATCAATGTCGTCTACGATTGACCGCCAATGGCTTTTCTCTCTTTTCGAACACATTGAACTTCCAAGTAAGTTCGCCGCAAGGGGTAGTCCATCACATTTTTTGGCTATATCCTTGCCAATACTAATCATTTCTGGATCAGTCAATACAGCTCCACCCTGGGACAAGATTTTCTTCTCAATAATGGACCAGCAGTCATCATCGGATAGCTTTTCAAGATCATGAATTGGACCGCCAACAACAGATGCAACTTTTCGACCACGCGTAGTGACTAATATCTTGCTGCCAGGACCGCCGTAGCTTAGGTAAGTCTTCAATTTTTCCCAATACGTACCATTCTCATTCCACAAATCGTCGAGCACTAGCAAATATCTCTTACCGATCAATTTTTCCTTGACTTGTTTTGCCAGTGCATCGACATTTGATAGATCCTCACATTTATTTCCAGTAATGGACTCGATGATATCTCTTAAAATCTTATGGATATCAAAAGGATCAGAGACACAAACCCAAGCACTTAGTTCAAAGTTTCTCACAATCGAGTCATCTTTGTAGACCATTTGAGCTACTGTAGTCTTACCCAGTCCGCCCATACCCACTACGGATAAAGCGGATACATTCTGCTGCTGAGTAGAAATCCCAGACGATGATGACGACGATGACTTGTTGATTAGATTCTTAATAATGTCTGATATTGCAATCTCCCTCCCTAAAAATATTGAATCAATACCACCAATGGATGAGGTTAATCGGTTACTTTGGAAAATCGTAGTCCGGTTGTCTTGGGTAGTAATATTTTGCAACTGATACATTTTACTGTCTTTGTAGATCTGATCTAACCTTTCAGAAATGGCTCGAATTTTACGGGCCATCTTGAACCGAAATACAAGTGGGTTGGAGGATGAAACAAGACCTCGTACCTTGTGCTTATTAGAACGCATGGTTTCGTAAGCGAACTCATCCATAACGTCGTCTGCATCATAGACAACATCTTTCAGCCTTCTCAACCAAAGTCTCACAGCAGCATCATTTACTTGTTTTTCCTCAGCAGAAGTAATCAGAGCTTGAATTGACACCAGTGTTTCCTTGAGCTTTCTCAAATCGTCTTTCACGCCCCATGCCAGAGTAATCTGTTGAGCAATAACAGGTAGTACCTTCTTAATGATCTCAGTGACCCCGTTAACAAGAATTTGTTCTGCGGCCATTATGAAAAATTTCAAGCAGATAGAAAAACAATGAAGAAGAAATGAAGATAATAATGTTTTTTTGAGAGAAATATGAAAGTGTGTAGAGTAGAACTATGAGAATGTGGAATAAAATGAGTCTTCTATGGCTCGCCGAGTCATTACCCCATTTGCTGGCCGGTGCTTTAACTATTGACGACCACTTGACACTTGTCTAAAAGCAGAAATATGAAAGTGCTTTAACAATTGAGGACCACTTGACTTGACACCCCAACTTGTCTAAAAGCAGATGCCTCTTTCTTCCATAACATTATTGGCTATAGCCGGTGCTTTAACTATTACTAGGACCACTTGACACCCAACTTGTCTAAAAGTAGACGTGTCTTTGTCATGCCTCGTGTGTTCCATTCAATGTACCAAAATGAACAATTATTGAATATAAAGTGAGAGATTTCCACTATTTGCTGTGTCCAAATTACTTTTTGAAGGCTATTATTGGGGCGTCACACTCCATTAGAGGGGCTTCACTTGGATATTTGGTGACCAAAAATCTGGTTAAGGGATATTTTGATTCTATAGTATTTTGTCAAAATTACCGTTCAATTAAAACTACTAAAAATAGATGAGGAAGAAGCAAACTGATCCTAGTGATGGTAATCAACAACTCAATCAACCTCAACTTCATCCTCAACTCATTCCACCGATTCAATCAATTCGAATCATGTTTTCAAACTCCTCAACAACAACCCATGGTGTATGTAGGTAATAATCAAACAAACCCATCTTTTTGTCCGTTTTTGTGCTTTAATCGAATGAAATCGAAGTAAAATTAGGATTTTATTTACTTTCGCGCTAGTGTTACGCCCGGGTGCGTACTAGATTTTTCAATCGTAATTCCAATTTTACGCCTAGGTTTAGTTGTTTACACAGTAACGTAATTCCAATTTTACGCCTAGGTTCGATTGATTTAGGAGTAATTCCAATTTTACGCCTAGGTTTAGTTGATTTTCAGCGTAATTTTGGACGTCTAGGTTTGCTATATGTAGAACCCTGGCGTAATTCTTCTGGATGTTTTGAAGAATTCCAACTTTGGGTTTACGCCTAGGTTCTTGCACTACACTTCCCGGCGTAATGTTGGAAGTCCGAGTTTTCTATATGGCGAACATAGGCGTAATTTATCATGGATGCTTTGAAGAATTCCAACTTTGGATTTACGCCTAGGTTCATGCACTACATTTCCCGGGCGTAAAAGCGGAATTACGGTTGGACTAAAGCAAAACCCTCTTCCAAACCAGACGTAAAATCAATTACGGTTGGAACAAAGCCCAACCCAACCGTAATTTGCCATGAAAGTCTAAAAATATCAAATTTATTATCGTTCTTAAGCTAGTTTTCAACGAAATTGAACCCATGGGAGATAGTTTAGAGGTGTACCTGTTGATTTTCAACCATTGGTTCTAAACTTTGTCCCAGAATTTACAAATATATATCAAAATTCATCTTCTTAAATTAATTAGATAATAATTAAATTTAATTAAAATTAACTAAATAAATAAGGGTTGTTTGGTCATTACAATTATTTGAGATAAGGGGTTTTTTGAAATTACTTACGGGTGACCCGTTTTTGTCCTATTAGGTGACGCCCCTCTAATGGAATGTGACGCCCCAATAATAGCCTTCTACTTTTTACTGTTTCTTTGTCGGAATTTTTTTATTTTTACTGCACCTTTGGCCTTTATTTTGTTTGAATGATTTTTCATTCTATTACAGATATAACCATTTCACAACAAGTTTCATAAAACTCTCCTTAATCTTTACCAACAATCACCATCACCATCTTCTACGGCATCAGATCTACTCCTTGTAATCCCAGCTTCTTCACGCCTAAATCACCCGTTCATTATAAAACTCATCTAAAAACCCCCAATTTCTATCTTGCATTGCTATAACAACAACTATGGAAGTAACATCATTCTCCCAGCATGAAGAATTTCAGAGATATCGAACAACAAATCAGTTTCAATTTAGGGATTTAGAAGCTCAATAATGGTAAACCAAGGTGTAAGGCTATAGTTCTGCTGATGACGGTGGTGCTAGTCATGGTGGTAGCTATATCAGTGAAGGTGGAGGTGTTGACGATGGAAGTCCTTTAGCAATTGAGATTGCAATTGAGTCTAACAAGAAGAATCGAAGCAGAGGAGAGGATATTAGATTTATGATAAGAGAATGGAAATTATAGATCAATGGAGGAAGACAACGATTAAAGTGGTTTGGCACTAACACCTACGTCCACTGACAAAACCCCAAAGGTATGAATTATATTATGATCTGAGATAATTTTACACTTACATTATGTTTCCTATTTATATGAGTAATAGGGAGGACTAGGTAGATTAAACTTATCTAACTAGATTACACAATCTTGGTATCTTGTTACTGACTTGCCATATATTCCAATAGAGGAGGAGGGACATATATGTAACTTAGTTATTAGATATTTGTTCCAAATTTGTGCAGAATGCCCATGATGCCTATTAAAACTATGAAATTTGAATATATGGCTATTTTAAATGTTGGCATATTTTGCTTGTCTTTTTAATCCAGGAATTCAAATCCATGGCCTATTTAACTAAAAAACAAAAAATTTGCTAGTTAATGGTCCATATTTCATGAGTTCTCATCTACTGCTACAAGAAGTTCACGACCGGGAAATGAAAACTTGAAGAAATTTGTTTTACTGATTCTCTAAATCGTCCCATTAATCAAATGAAATATAATTCCTAATTAACGAAGCTAATTAAGTTCATGCACACTAATTAACTGAGGCCAAATTTATCGTGACAAATAATCTATGGATAATATTTAGTGACCATATTTTATCATCTTGCCAGTCTTTATAACTTTTTTGGCACACTCAACAATAGGGTTCTTTCAAAACATTCTCACATAATGACAGCCCATATATATCTTATACTAATATAAAGAAAAGAGGTATTTTTGGTTGGTCACACAGGAAATGACTAAGTAGTCCTTCTGATGTTTCCTTTTCTCTGTTCACTTTTTCGTAGATATCGATCATTTGAGGGGTATTTGTTTTCCCTATCTTTTTCCCCTTCCATCTATTTTCTCCTTTTACTTCCGAAAATCAGCTGAAGAAGAACTGAAACTCCATTTTCCACACGAATTGAAATCAATTGAAACTTAAACATAAGATTTCAATTCAAATTCAGTTTCGAATCCTTCAGCTGCAACTTCATTCAATCTCTTTTCTTTCTTTTTTTTCGTCCACAAATCCCTAATTTCAATTGAAATCTGGATTCCAGTTAAAAAGCTTTCAAAGCTTAAAATTCCGAATGACTTTTGTACCTAGGTAGATCGTGCTTCAGGTGCGTGTTATCATTCTCCTTTTGGTACCCATATCCACCCCTCTCTATATCTTAATTTTTTCGTTCTATGTCTTAAATAATCAAAGGTTTTTATTGATTTGATTTCCTTGAAATGTTGATAGGAAGATAGACGAATTGGGTTGTGTTGATTTTTGCAGCAAATTTTCTTTATATGCTTTATGCCTTGATTAATGGTGTTGTTGTTGTATGCGTTTGGGATTTTTTCATATGGGGATTATTTTGAATGAAGTTAGGGTTACAGTTAGTCAAATCGTTAATCGGTAGTATTTGGTGGTGGATTGTTCGATTTGGGAATGATATAATAGTTTTTGTAAATTGCTTCCTTAGTTATGCAATGCCATGATAGGTACATGTAACTTTTGTTTTTGTTTTTCAAAGACTTAAACCCAGTGATTGTTGTAAGAAATACTGCAATACAATGTATGCAATGCCATGATACTTACTATGATATCTTTGCCATGTTAATCTCCGTAATCATGTATTATGTTGGTATTCTCTGATGGTTCTAAAGGTTAATGGTAACTTCCTCAAAAGCCCATACATTCACAACTCCAAAACTTTTTTCATACTTCTTTTTGGGTACATAATACATTTTTTATCTTCTTTTTCTTTTTACCGAATTTTAGAATATATCTGAAATTTTCTTTTTGGGGGTTTATCATGCAAACGACGATGAAGAAACCTAATCTAGAAAGTATTGACGTACAACAGACCGGGAGACTCTTAATACCGGCAACTCCACATCAGGCTACATAGCTAGATTTCATGTTCCACCTGCTCATCAATCAATTTATGTTGTGTTTGTGTGGATTATTAGGTAATAAACCCGCAAGTGAGATTGGTACTAAGCTGAGTTTTGAGTATGCAAGAATGGTGATAGACTAGATGTTTGCACATATATTATGGAGAAATGGTGATAGGTTAGGTGTTTGCGCATCGATGTTTCCAAATATTTGGAAAGTGCAATGTTCCCCTGTTATTTTTTTTTCTTCCTCTTCTCTAAACTGATAGTTTACAAAGCCCTTGGATTGATTTAGAGAAGCCTGCTCATTATATTCATGTTTAGTCTGACCATCCCATCGGTTGTTCAATATTTAGGAATTTATCCTTTACCACTGGGCATAGCAATTAGGACTATTTCCTTTAACACGGTAATAACAAACTATTTATTAAGCTTAGATATTTATGGATCTCTTGGTGTATTTGCAGGAAAATCTCAAGAGAAGCTATCTTGATCGAACCCAAGACAGATAACTATTGCCCCCATTTTGCAGAGAAACGGTATGACACAACAGAAAGAATAAGTCAGCCACGGCCTTCATCATTATCACAGAAATTTCACACAAATATGCTTCCACACCTCTTGATGCTATGAGCACAATACCTGCAAGATTAGATTAGCAAGTTCCCTGTGACAGGCGTGTAAGAGTAAAGTAACACTCACAATTAAGGTGTTTCCTCGCCCTTGGAACTAAAAGCAATGCTTAGGTTTTAGTTTAAGTATACATGTTTTTTTTTTGTAGTATTCATAACTTTAATGGATGTCAGTTAATCTCTCTTACTTTTTTAGTCAAGCTTGCAAAGTCTGGGACTTTTAGTTTGGGTTAATTATGTCATTGGATAGGTTGGATCATTGAAGGGCATTATGGCACTAACATATTGTATATAAAAAAGTCTTTCTATCTAAGAACACTATGGGTTATTAATATACATTCTTGCCTTGAAAAGGATTTTATGATTGAAATTATTAAATAAAAATTTCGAGTTTAGTTGTAATTACTTTTTTGTAGATTAGCTTGAAATGTGTAGATTAGTTGTAATTACTTTTTTGTAGATTAGCTTGAAATGTGTTGGACCGCTTGGTGTTGATCGTTGACTTTGATCATTGATTAATACGCGGAAAAACAAAATTACAGAACGAAATGGCAGGCGCATCGCGCGTGCGTGTTATACTAGTACACATGAAGGCAAGAACATTTAAATAATTTAAAAAAAAAATTAGAAGCCACAGGCTAATGGCCTATGGTACTTTTTTTTAAAATAGTTAGTATGTACTTTTTTTTTTAAATTAGTACATGTGTTGGACCGCTACCTCAATTTTTCGGTCTTTTACTGTTTTCTAGCCGGGCCGAAGTTATTCCGGCAGAGAATTGTTTTTTTTTAGTCCAATTTTGTGCACACTCCTTTAAAGAGTGTGCCCGTAACAAATAAATTCTATTGGTTGTCTCTAACCATCGGGTTATCTAATTTCTTTTATTTTTTTTTATTTTTTGTTTTTAATAAAATTAGAATCCAAAACGGCAAGACATTTATGCAGGCGCGTTTCAAGGAGAAAACATATCTGATGGAAATTTTATCTTTTGTTTCCTTCCAGTTTCTTTGTTGATTATAACAAAGGAACAAGCAATGATCGATCCTTTCATTTTTTGTTGTTGAGATAGAAGGGGATAAATTTCTGAATTCTCATTTTCACTTGTATCAAATTTGGTGAGTTTTAATTGATAACTATCAATAACTGGAATAATTTTTTTAGAGTGCTAATACTGATATATCTGATGTAAACGAAAATGCGTTGTTGTTGTTGTTTCAGATTCCCTTAAAGAGTTTAGGGATCTATGTGATCAGATTTCCGAGAAGCTATTCAATAGTTGATGTTTAGGTTGTGATGATAATCTAGGTGAAATGAATTGAAGGTACTAATTAATTAAGCGGGAATGTTACTTATGCCCCTACTATCCATGGGCTTTGCACGAACACCCTCGAGGGGTAGAAACACAAGTCCAAAACAAAATCACAAATGTCGACTTCCAGCTTTAACCTTTCCATTTCACTTCTATTCTTCTTTATTTCTGATAACAAATCCAGAAGAAGCCTCCGTCGCCCCAACAACACCATCTCCATCGCTCCATCGCCACCACCATCTTCATCGCTCCATCACCATCACCACCACCATATCGACCGCCTCCACCACAACTGTAACCACCACCTCTGTTATGTCCGCCATTACTATCAACGTACTTTATCTTCTTTTTTGTGGTTTGAAAATCAGATTCATACAGATCGAGAGATCTGGTTTCTTTGTGTGGTGAACTATGAAGAGATCGAGAAGATGAAGTTGTTTCTGAACTGAGATTGAAGAGGAGGAGGCTGCCGTCATTCGAAGCAGAAAGTAGGGTTGTTTTGAATTTGTGCATTTGATCGAGAAGATCTCAGTCGAATCTTCATCAGATGCAGAAATTAAGTGTTCTTCTTCTTCATTTAAACTTGTTTATCACTGATTTTTTCGATATTAGTTGAAGATTTAGGAGATAAATCTGATTTTAAATTTCAATTTTAGGTTATTTTCGGTTTAGATTTGGTGGTGATTATGGTGTTGCATTTGTGGTGATGATGGTGAACCGAAGAAATGTTACAATTTGGGGATCGTTTCGTTTTTTTGGAGTGATTTTTTTCTGATTATTCAGGTAAACCACTTGTTTAAAAGATTCTACCTGTAATTTTGTTGTACCATTTGAATGTGAAATTTGATTATGGTAATAATACAAACACATGAGTTTGAACTCGTGGTTGAGGAAATGGTGGTTACAACTCATGGAGTGATGGAAATGGATTGAGTTGTTAAATGAATGGTTTCTGCAGCAATGAATTTGAAGTTGCAGGAAGTGGTTGATTTGTTGGTGGTGATACCATATTTGGTGTTGAGGCACAGTTGGGAGTTTGTAAGAGGAGATGTTGATGATGCCATTGCTGCTAAGATGATATTTTTGCTACAGAAATTGCAGCAAGATGGTTTGAAGCTGATTCGTCTGGTACACAATTAGTTGAAATGGAGAATGCAGGTACTGGAGATGAGGTGAGGTGTTTGTGTTTTGATGATTTGAAGATGCAAAATGGTGTTAGTTGTGTGTGTTGCAGGATATGTAGTTGTTGCAGACAATGGTTTAAGCTGTGAGTCTACTCTGATATGCCTTTGTTGTTTCGATTGGCTGGTCACAATGGTTACTTGTTTTGAGCTAATGAACTGGTGCAGAATAGTTGCAACAGCAGTTTCAGGTGATTTGAGAGATGGTGGAGGAATTTGTTGATGGATCAAAATTGCAAGTTCATGAGATAATAGTGTTTCTTTGGTATGATGAAGAGTAGTTGGAAACGAGATGAAAACCATTATCCGAAATCAAGGTGGATACGATTACATGGAAGATTCAAATTTTGTTTAGATGTATGCCTAGGATTTTAAAGGTTATAATACGCATATGGTGCAGCGAGAGATGGATATCTTGCAACTATGGGCTTGCTATGAAGGCGGGTGGCCATTGTTGTTATTAAGGTTGTTGTTTAGAAGGGTCTGTGTTTTCTGTTATGGATCTGAGTTTTGTCTAGTACAGTTACATATGAGTTAAGGTTGCTATTGCGATTGTTATTACGTAATCCCGTTGTAGTGATTGTTTTAGTTGGGAGAAAACATGTGGTGTTATCGGTGATGCGGTGACAAGTGTAAAGTGTGGTGGTGATCAAATGGAATGTGTTGCAGCGGAGTGCCATCGGTTTGTTGGTTGTCTATGTTGTATCATGTGTTGCAGTAGTGGTGATGTCTTGCAGTGGAATTGTGTTGGATGTGCTCAAACAAGTGGAGACAACTTGACCAAGTTGCTTCCACTATTGGAGACAACTTGTGCTAGTTGCTTCCTTTTTTTGGAGACAACTTGAGAAAGTTGCTTTCACTTTTGGAGGCAACTTCAGCTAGTTGATTCCATATTGGAGGCAACTTGAGCTAGTTGATTCCAGTTTGGGATCACGTTGTGACGAATATATCTTAGAGTAGTTGTGACGAATTTGTGACTGCAACTATTGGATCATGTTGCAAGTGTTCATAGATGGTTGTTGTCATGAAGCAGTTGCAGGTAGAGTTTCAGTATAAGAGATGGAGGATGTGGTGTTGTATGGTAGTGGTTTGAATTGTTTGGTTGAACACTGATGGTGTGGCGAACCTGTGGTGCAATGGTAGCACAACTGACTATATGTCAGAAGATGTGTGTTCGACTCACACTAGGTTCACTTTTTTGTGTACAATGTTTATTTTTTGGAGACAACTTGTGATAGTTGCCTCCATATTTGGAGACAACTGGGGCTAGTTGCTTTCACTAATGAAGACAACTTTGAGCTAGTTGCTTTCACTAATGAAGGCAACTTTGAGCTAGTTGCCTCAGATTTGGAGACAACTTGAGCTAGTTGTCTCCATTTTTGTTTTGCACCTTGTTCCTGTACACAATATTTATCGGAGACAACTTGAACTAGTTGCCTTCACTTTTGGAGACAACTTTGGCAAGTTGACTCCGCATGTGGAAGGCAACTTTGTGCTAGTTGCCTTCACTATGGTTTTTGTGCTAGTTGCGGCGGCGGTGGTCGCGACGAGGTGTTATTGGTGGTGGTTGTTGACGGTAGTGGACAGTTATGATGGTTGTGGTCGTCGGCGGTGGTCGGCGGCGGTGGTAGGCGGCGGCCGTGGTGGACAGTGGTGGTGGTTGTTGGAGGTGGTAGACATTTATGGTGGTTGACGGCGGTGGTGGTGGCGGTGGTGGTGGGGGTTGGCGGCGGTGGTTGGCGGTGGTGGTCGTCGGTGGTGGTGGTTGGCGGCGGTGGTGATTGGCAGCGGTGGTGGTCATCGGAGGTGGTGGTTGGCGGTGGTGTCTTCGGCGGTGGTGGTTGCCGTCGGTGGACAGTGGCGGTGGACAGTGGTGGTGGTGGTTGGCGGACAGTAGATGTAGTTTTTGTTTTTTTTTTTTTTTTTTTTTTAAATAGTGGTTAGTGGTTTTGTATATCCACTATATAAAGGAGGGTATTTTAGTAATGTATTAGGCTTAGGGGTATTTGTAAAGTTCATAAGGGTATTTTTTCAAGGGGTCTCATAGTAGGGGTATATAGATAATGTTCCCATTAATTAACGATGATGTATTTTAGAGTAAGAGATTAAAGTCAAAGATGATCATCTAGGTGAAATGAGATGGACCCCATGAAATAAGTAATTGCAGCTGATGAAGATGATCATCTTGCTTTGACAGAAGAACTCCCATATTGGGAATCAGAATAAACTCTCATATTTCCTTCTACGAAATATGTGCTTGCCATTTTTAGATTAGAATATATTAAAAAACCAAAAAACCAATATTAGATAACGGCTGATTTTTGACAACCAATAGTATTGGTTTGTTACGTGCACACTCTTTACAGGAGTGTGCACAAAATTGGACTCGTTTTTTTACCGAGTTATTTTTCTTTCACCAATTGCGTGTCAGAAACTTAAAGACTTAAAAGCATATATGGAAATTTATTTAATTTGCTGCTGCATCAGGGCTAGTCCTTAAATGCAACATTGGAGTTTGACGTGTAACAAAAAGTAAAACAGGAACAGCTGCAGGTAAGTTTGAACATTAAGATAAGATGAGTCAAATCCAGACAAGTATCTAAGTTGGAACAAAACAAACAACCTAAAATTTATGAAGGCTGAAAAGTGTATCATAAGCACGAAGTAGAAGACGAAGTTGTGTGATTATTGTTTTTTTTTTTCCAACGCATAATCATAGCGTAATTTTTGTTGCATCTCTTCATAGCCTTGAGTTTGTGCCTTCACATATTTCGCATGGATTTGCATCGTGAATGCGTGCCGTAAGTTACTAATTATAACATGTTTTATACCAAAAGGAAGTTAATCTCATAAGCAGCTAAAACTGTTTAGGGTTTGGTTAACTTAAGAAAACGTAGATAGAAAATAGAGAAGAAATAGATAGAGACAGACTTAATAGAAGACAACTTGTTTTATTATTTTCGTACATACAATTTCATAGGAGATACAAGATATTTATACTGGGAGTTCCTTGAACTTCGAGATAAGATAACTTCCTAACTAAAACAGGTTTCCTAAAATACAATTTCCGTAGCCAACAGGGTATCGTGTTTCACTTGACACACGTACTGGATGATGAGTTAACACCCTCCCGCAAGCGTAACGGGTTCTCCTGAACCGTTAGCTTGGACCGTAAAGAAGAAAACCGATCTTTAGAGAGTGGTTTTGTAAAGATATCTGCAATTTGATCTTTAGACGATATAAAACGAACATCAAGATGTTTGGAAGAAACCTGATCTCGAACAAAATGATAGTTGATTTCTATATGCTTAGTTCTTGCATGAAAGATAGGATTAACTGTGAGATAAGTGGCACCAAGATTATCACACCATAGTATAGGAGGAGAACATGCAGATATACGAAGCTCCGAGATAAGTGACTGAATCCACATAATTTCAGCAGTAGCAATAGCAAGACCTCGATATTCAGCTTCAGTACTAGAACGAGAAATTGTTTTCTGTTTACGAGCACTCCAGGAGACAATATTTCCACCCAAATAAACACAATATCCACTAGTAGAATGACGATCTTCAAGAGAACCAGCCCAATCAGAATCAGTATATGCACTGAAAGATAATTGCAAAAAAGGTGACGGTTTAAGAAGTATACCAAAGGTACTTGTACTCTTGAGATAACGAAGAATACGCTTAACCAATCCCCAGTGAAATTCGGTAGGAGCATGCATGAATTGACAGACTTTATTAACAGCATATGCAAGATATGGTCGAGTGAACGTTAAATATTGCAATGCTCCAACAATACTACGATATTGAGTAGCATCAGTTAATAAAGTACTACGATCAGAAGAAATATCACCATATGTACTTAGTGGAGTGTGAATCGGTTTGACCCCATCCATTTTTGCTCGAATAAGAAGATCATGAGCATAACGTTGTTGAGAAAGAAATAAACCAGAAAAAGTGCGAGTCGCCTCAATACCAAGAAAGTAAGACAAAGAACCCAGATCTTTAATTGCAAATTCTTGTTGTAAGCGACTGAGAACAGAAGTAATACCTGTGGTACTTGAACCGGTAACAATAATGTCATCCACATAGACCAACAAATAAATAGTACCATAAGTTCCATTGTAGATAAACGAAGAAGAGTCACACTTTGAAGTAATGAACCCAATTTGTAGCAAAAAAGTACTAAGTTTTTGGTACCATGCACGAGGAGCCTGTTTAAGTCCGTAAAGGGAACGATGTAATTTGCAAACATGTGTAGGAAAACGAGAATCTACATACCCCGGAGGCTGTTTCATATACACTTCTTCTTGAAGTTCTCCATGTAAGAAAGCATTCTGCACATCTAGCTGATGAATTGGCCAGTTTGAAGATAAAGCCAAAGTAAGTATAATTCGTATAGTGCACGGTTTAACAACCGGACTAAACGTTTCAGAAAAATCAATTCCCTCTTGCTGATTGTAACCTTTCGCAACCAAACGAGATTTACGACGTGCAATTGTACCATCAGGATTTCTTTTAATACGAAATACCCATTTGCATCCAATAACATTCATGGAAGGATCATAAGGCACTAGCGACCATGTACCATTCCGAAATAATGCATTAATTTCGTCATCGGATGAAGTACGCCATTCCGGATCCTTATGAGCCTGTGAAATACAGGTTGGTTCACTAAGCGAATCACATAACAGTGCATATTTATAATTGGGTTTAAAGATGCCGTCCTTAGCCCTTGTCATCATTGGATGTACCGGAATGATAGGTTGTACAGCAGAAGCATGATCACTGGAGTCTGCTGCCAGTTGTATGGATGTGGATGTATCAACGGAAGATACTGGAGCTGGTTGTGGAGACCGTCCATTGGATGAAACAGGTGCAGGCGGGACAAAAGTATGAACTTGTTCTGCATCATTAATAATGCTGGAAGATTGAACCGGTTGGGAATGTGGTGACGGCAGCTGTTGTTCAGCTGAAGTTGGACTTTGTGGAGACCTAGGATAAACCGACTGCTGAACACGTGTAGAGTGGCGAACTGTAGATGGATTAATCAGTTGCTGTTCAACTGATATTGGACTTTGTGGAGATCGAGGAGATAGTGGCTGCTGAACACAAAGCAAAGGTTGGTGGGCGGTATATGGAGGTGTAGACGATCGAGTAGAAGCTGCGGAATCTGACAGCAACGGAGAGACAGTAGGACGAGGAGAAGAAAACAAAAAACCAGAGAGGGGAGAAAATGAAGTTACTTGTGAAGAAGTCGATGCCGGTAAAGGTGAAGGCGCGGGTGCAAAGAGAAAGGTAGTCTCATCAAAAACAACATGACGGCTAACATATATTCGACCCGTAGGAATATGCAGACACTTATAACCTTTGTGAGATGGACTATAGCTAACAAAAACACAAGGAGAAGAAAGAGGCTCCATTTTGTGAGACCTATATGGACGTAAGTGAGGATAACATAGACAACCGAAAACACGAAGAGAAGTATAATCCGGTGGGAGACCAAAAGAGCTTCATATGGAGAAGAATTATTAACGAGAGGTCGAAGGCACACGATTCATTAAATAACAAGCGATGTAAAACGAATCATACCAATACGAAGATGGTACGAAGCCATATTTAGAATTGTAAGACCGGTTTCACGAATATGACGATGACGATCGTTCAACCAAACCATTTTGCTCAGAAGTATGTGGACATGAGAAACGATGAAAAATCCCAAGTTTCTGGAGATGCGGAGTAAGTTTGCGATACTCAAGCGCATTGTCGGACTGAAATATCTTTATCTTACGATTAAAAAGATTTTCAACATGCTTTTGAAACAAAAAGAATATAGAAAAAACATCAGATTTTTGAGACATGGGAAACATCCAAGTAAAACGACTATACGCATCGATAAATATGACATAATATTTGTAACCTTCATTAGATAAAATATGAGAGGGTCCCCATATATCCGAGACAATTAAATCTAAAGGATTCAAATAAATAGTTGTACTAGATTTAAATGGTAACTTATGACTCCTATACTCATGACAAGACGAACAAAAACTAATAGTCCGGTTTGAAACGGAAGAGAAAATCGCTGAAATAACTTTCTGAACTGCGTACATCATTGGATGTCCCATTCGAGCATGCCATGCTTGTAAACTAGCACGTTCTCCTATACAAGCTTTAGGAGATTGAGACGAAGCATCGATTTGATAAAGACCACCTTTCCTACTTCAAGAAGAAGAACCTTCCCTACATCGATGCTTCGCAAGACAAAAATTTGGATGAAATTCAAATAAGACATTATTATCAGTAGTAAGACGAGAAACGGATAAGAGATTATGAGAGATTTTTGGTGCAAAGAGAACATTACGAAGCTGCAACTTACGATTGGGAGTCCCTAAAATAGAGGAACCAACATTAGAAATTGGTATAAAAGAACCATTACCCATCTGTATTTGATCAGGACCAGTCACTACACCATATCCTGGATTTTGCAACATTTCAATTTCGGGGGTGTGCAACGGATATACACGTTGCAACATGGAGCAACGCCAATATCCGTTGCTCACCTGGAAATACGTTGCGCAAAATAAATAGCACTGATTTATTAAAATGAAATTATTGGAGCAACGTATTTGGAATTATTATAACGTTGGGCAATTATGGTATTTACGTAATATCCGGTATTTTCATGGGATTTTAGTAATATGGGTTTTTTAGTTTTCGGATTTTTATTTTATTTTTCTTTTACACTTTTATTTTCAGACCTCATTTTTCACTCCCCCCTCTCTTTCTTTCCGAGAGATCTCAAAACTTAAAGATTTTTTTATTTCCGAGAAATCTCATCAGGAATCACAACCTTCCATCGTAATCAAAACCCAGAGATCTCTTTAGTTGAAAATGTAGAAAACCAAATCAAACCCAGAAATATCGATCTAAAACCTAGAAAATTAATTTTGCTCCTGAAATCGAAAATCGATTCATCTAATAGTTGATTTTCAAGAGGTATAAAGCATTATCTACTACCGCTTTTGTTTCATTTTGATTTTGTTGGTTATACTTTGATCTATTGTTTGACCTAACTCTGTGATGTTGGACTCTTACTGCATGCATATATTTTGATGATTTTCTTTTGTATTATGTAATTTTAAAATTGATTTTACTAATTTGGTTCTGCCTTCGATCTTCAATTTATTTTTTCCAGGAATCTAAGGTTTCAAAATATCTTGATCCATTTCAGCATTTGGGTTTCCATCTAAGGTTTCAACTCCGGTATTTCTAATCTGATTTTGTGTTCGAAATTGGGACTTTCACTGTTTAAATTTGGTATGACTTTGAAATATGTTTTTTTTTTCCCCAATTTTATCTTTTAGGTCTTTGATTAATTTAGTGTTTCTATTGGCTCTTCAAAGGGAAGGAAACAAAAATAGAGCAAGAAGATTGAAATAATTTATGCCAAGGTAATCACACTTTTGTTTCAAACTGTAACTCCTTGGTTAAACTATAACTCCTATATATATTAATCATTCGTTGGCTATTGCTTTGTGCTCTCGGCCGAAGTCCTGAGGATGATCGAGATCATATGGAAGTGAGGCTGGACCTTGATGGTCCTTTACTTGGAGGCTTGTTCTGAATGGCTTGTGGTTTGTAAAAGCCTGAAAGGGTTTAAAATTTTGGAATTACATATGCAATTGATTTATTCGATAGTATTATGTAGTGCGGATCTTCAAGAAGTTGACTAGGGGTGTCGAGGCTATGTTCAAGAAAATATAATTTACCGCAGGTAAGATACAAGCTAAAGATCTACTTGTCCTTCCATTCTCTTATTACGGAAGAATTTTCATCACTTGTTTTAATAACCAGTTATTTGGAAGCCTTAGATGGAGAATACTAACAGATTGTTAACCATACATGAATAAGTTGTTCTTTGGTGTCCAACACTTGCTCAAGAAGAACCAGAGTATCACTTGAAGTCACTCCACAATACTCCAAAGTAGGTTGGATTAAAAGAACATGTCTTGTTAAATGTACAGAAATGTTAATTTTAGAGGTTTATATTAGAACGGTTCTTATGGCCCACAAATACCGATCTCTTGGCCAAATACTGGTTTACTATGTTTAATTTAGTGATGTTATCTATATGCTAGTTTTGGTCTTTTTCGAGACTCATTAGGAAAGTAAATCCTATCTTGTATATCCTTAAATTGTATAGAAATGGTACTAGTATTTGTGCGCTCTGTATATGACTAGTATCGCATGATATGGTGGCACAAGCTAGCTTAATTATTCATATATTAAATGTTGGTTTTAATGATTTTATCTATTTTTCTAAGCAGGTCCTGTCCCTAAAGCTGAAAAATTATGAGGTGCTACCGCTCTTGCATCTTTCATGGGAAATTGGATCCTAAGGCGCAACTCGATTGAGGATGGCCAGATTTACCTACAGGAGACAATCAAATTGAGACACTATATTCCGATCACATCGGACAAAGCTTCGGGATATGAAACAATGGGAGGCCGTAAGGAATGGTTACTGGCCAGAATTTAAGGGGAGCATACTTGAACCTTCAGTTTTATCCTAAACTAACTTTATATTTGTATACCGCTAATAATAATATTTGGATTATATAGAATTTAAACAGATGATGCTCATTTTTTGTGGAATTTCTACTTATAGGTCATATATAATTATTCTCCATAATCACTATCGTCACCTCCATCTCTACCATAATGATTTCGATGTTCACCAGCATAACATCCTTTATTCAACACCAGTACCACTATTACATTCACTAACATATTAACCTCCAATAGTAGATTAGCAGACCCCCCCCCCTCCATTACCACCACCACCCCTGTAATAACCACCATGTGCAACTCCAGCAACATAGCCAGAACCACTACCAATCACTGCTAAAACCACCTCCACTGTCATAGCTTGTACCATGTTCAAATCCAACACGACTACCAGAACAACCTCCTCTACCAGATCCATGCTCGCTAAGAATGAAACATTGAGGCTACAACTTTTTGCTGATAATGAGACAATATGCTTTATTGTTGGGTAACTACCTTGCGATGCAGTAAGATTGAGTTGATTAACACTTGTATGTTTTCTTAAGGTATACCATCGCTCGATGTTCTTTTATTGATCAAATTTTTAGATGCTAGTTTTCATTTGCTTTGCAGGACAAGGCCCGGGATTGGACAGCTGGATAGATGTACTATGTTATGAATTTTTGTGTAGCATGCGATGGTGTTCATCTGCCAATTGTAGGGTTCAATTAGAATCTAATATACATTATTTATTATTGTGTGAACTTGAGCCTTCAAAAGGAGTAACTTTTTTTTTTCCCAATTTACATTATTTGAAATGTTGGAAAAATCTATGCCAGTGATATCACGAAGGTACATTGATTTGATAAATACCATATAACAGGAGTAGATACTTTTATTGCATACAAGAACAGAACTAGAGACTCACAATTCTGTCCCTGTCCTTTTCATGTTTGTCGTAATGTAAAATCTAAGAGGTTTGAGCAAGTGAGGCATGATTTAAAAGTGAATGACATGTTAGTTACCTATATAAATTGGTCATCTGTCGAACCAGGTGAAAGACGAAGGCCCTTCCGAGCTCTTCTTGATGTTGGTCTTCTACGAACAACTACCGAAAATCGTATCTTTGGTGCTCTTAAGGTAACATCATCTCATGCAGCTGTGTTTTCTAGAGTTTTCTGTTTTCTGTTTTTTCCATTATTCATTGTTCTTTTTTCCTATAGATCCTATCTTATTTTAGTTAACGTGGTTAAAATCTAATCATTACTTTACAATTGTAGAGAGCATTGGATGGAGGACTTGACATTCCTCATAGTGACAAAAGGTTTGCTGGTTTCCAGAAGGGTGAAGGTAAAAAAGATGCTACATTAGACCCTGAGATTCGTCGGAAGTACTGAGTCTGAAACAATTCAATAAAAACAGAAAACATGGCGAAGTGAAGACCTCTTCACTAGGATCACTTGCAAATGCTACGCTCCTTCTTCAGAGGTAAAATTGATGTTTTATCTGTAAAACCATGTATTATTTATATGCTACTTCCCATGAGAAATTTGAGTTTGGAGAAGCGAAACCTTGTTAATTTAAATCTGCAAGTCTGAATTCTATTTTGTGAACTGAGAAGAAAAAAATTAGAGGAGCAAGGGTGAGTTATATCTTATACAGTTTATAGTCGTACTTTTTCTATTGTGTTTCACGAATGCTAGTCCTTTTTGGAACTGCTTGCCTTGAATGAACGAGTCCCATTTTTTTTTTTACTGAAGACCATTTTCATGATTAAGCACCACAAATTAAACTTCTTCATTCTCCTCTTCTTATTGTTTTTTGTTAATTACACTTGAGTTTTTGTTCCAGTATTTTGAGTGTGATACTAGGCGGTTCTGGAGCCAATTAGCTATGTACAACGCTTCAAATTCTTTACTTATTTTGCTATCTGTAATGGGTAAAGAAATGACATCCTTAAATTTTGTTACTGCTAACTCACTTGTAATATGATCTACTACTCTGGACCCTGTGTAATAACAGGTGACGGTGAAGCTAAACCAACTGTACAAGGAAGTAAAATATGGATATGCAACAGAAGATGGAAGGATCTCACCCGAAGTAAGCACTTTTTTGGTGTAATAATTTTTGTAGTTTCAATTTATTTGTTTGATCTTCGACCATTAGATTTTTTAAGGGCATTCCTTTCGGTTTGAATGTAAATTATGCCAAAAAGAATGTTGTAAGACTATTATAAAAATCAAGATTGATAGCAACGGGGGTTTGTAATAGAGGAATTTCAAATATACAGATTTTTATTTATTATTATTATTTTTTGGTTATCATTGTCTATCTTGATGGATTGTGATGACCAACCATATGTTCATATGAAAAATTGGGTCTTCTAGTTGATCTCAATTGGTATATGAAGGTGCAAAATATATATTCAGGTGCAGAAATCTGCCGGAAATATCGTCCGAATATATTTTTTTAATCTGTAAATAGTTTTGCAACGTATATAATCGTTACACAAATTAATGTAATACGTTGCCTAAATTAATGAAAGCGTTGCACAAATTTAAGAATCCGTTGCTCAAATTGTAAAATAAAACGTTGCACAACCGATTGAGCAACGCTTATATATGTTGCACAAATTAATTTGTGCAACGGATTTTGGCGTTGCACACAAATTTGCTACGCCATATTCCCAACGGATATAGGCGTTGGTTAAATTCATTGCAACGCGTATATCCGTCCCAAATCGGCTGTTTTGGTGTAGTGAGTATACTCAGTTGGAAATTGAATACGAGAAATATCATTAGTGATGTGATCTGTAGCACCACTATCAGGTGTCCATGAGGGTGATGGTAGTAAGCCAGGTCCGTAAGCAGTATAAGCCCTTGGTGCAAACGATGGTGGTTGACGCTTGGGTGGGCGGAAGCTTCTGTCAAAACGGTTCCAACAATCTTGGGCTTCATGATTTTTCCGCCCACAAAGCTGACACGGTACTTGGGCCTCATGAATGGTGAGCTCGGAGCGACTACGTTGGGCTGGAGGTGCTGAAGACCGACTTGAGCCAAAGAACCGGGACGAGTTTGAGGAGCTAGCTGTATTGTTGGGACGATTTGATGAGGCTGCAAAGTGAGCAGGAGCGGAGTTGTACGTACCAGAGAAACGGGAAGAATTGGAGACAGCAGTACGAGCTGGTGCAGCAAGATTGGCCACATGATGATTGGTCAACGCCTTTGTCTGATGCTCAATACGCAGTTCAAAGGTGAGCAAAAAAGTAAGAAAATATTCTACCGTAAGGGAGCTCATAGTGGTAGTCAAGGATGTAACAATGGCATCATACGATCTTTCAAGGCCAGCAAGAAGACAATGACGAAATTCTTTGTCGTGCTCAGTTGTATTAGCGTTGCAAGAGTATCCACCAAATCTCTAGCATGGTTGATATATTCGCGCATGGTATTTGAACCCTTCTTAAGAGCACGTAGCTCACAGTGAAGATGATGAATTTGAGCATCATAGTTAGAGGCATATAGAGCTTCAAGGGAGTCCCATATTGCTTTCGAAGTTGTAAGACGGTGAACATGACGGAAAACGGCGAGGTGTAAGAGAAGAAAACAACCAACTTACCGGGATTTTATCTGTTTTTATCCATGAAAGAAACTCCGGAGTAGGGGCTGCATTATCAACCGGAGGTGCTGGGCAGGGTTTCGTACCAGTAACATAACCATCGATATCATAACCTTGAAGATACGGCAAAAACTGAGCTCGCCACAAAGAATAATTATTTTCATCTAATTTAACAGTGATAATATGATGTGGTTGAGAGAATGGCGGGAAGCCATTGTTGAGAGAAGAGAAGGAGAGGTTGAATCAATGAGTGCTTGAGTTGTAGAAGTTTCAGTAGACATAGTTTGTTGTTGAGGAAGACGAATTGAAAAAATAGGGTTTGAAAAAGGACCTAAACCTATCTGATACCAAGCTAAAACTGTTTAGGGTTTGATTAACTTAAGAAAACGTAGATAGAAAATAGAGAAGAAATAGATAGAGACAGACTTAATAGAAGACAACTTGTTTTATTATTTTCGTACATACAATTTCATAGGAGATACAAGATATTTATACAGGGAGTTCCTTGAACTTCAAGACAAGATAACTTCCTAACTAAAATAGGTTTCCTAAAATACAATTTCCGTAGCCAACAGGGTATCGTGTGTCACTTGACACACGTACTGGATGATGAGTTAACATAAACCATACGTAAAATCATTTTATTTCACAAAAAGTTTACTTTTATATTTTAGAAGTCTATCTAAAAGAAGTTTCGTGAGGCTAACTTTTGACTTATCGACTTAACATGTCAAAAGTAATATCTCACGACCTATCCAAACATTCTTTACGGTGTGCGGAAGTCATTTCAGTAATCATAAGCAATTTTTTTTTGCTTGAAAAAAGTTTATTTTTTCTTGCTTCTAGAAAATACTCCCTCCGTCTCTAAAAGATAGGCAAGTTTCCTTATTTGGGTATGTCAAAAAGATAGGCTTGTTTGCATATGTGGAAAGTCAAATGTTATGATTTTACTAGTATACCCATAGAGGGACCACTTCTTTCTCTCCCTTTTCTCTCTTAATATTAAAGGGGGACCACTTCTCTTTCCCATCTCTCTTATAACAAATGAGTGGGACCAAGGATAGATTAGGAAAAAACATGAAAAAGGGGTTATAATCATTGGTTTTCTTAGGTGTTTGTCTTCTTTTTATTCTAAGTTTGGACAAGAATAGCATAACCTTCCCTAATTTTAGTAAGCTAAAAAAGTAAGGTTACACTATTCTCCCAAATATCCGGGATACCAAAATCCCAACCAAGAATAGGGCAGTTATTTTTCCTTTAAAATAGGTAATTATCCTAACTTTTTCACTTGACCCATTTTTCACCTTTTTTTTAATTATCCTATATATTTTCCGTTTATGATAATAAGTAAATTAAATTTTTCTAGTAAAATTAAATACTAGACAAACAAAATATAACATACAGCCGTACGGATTTGATGGAAAAACAAACAACATTTTTGCTTAACTATTTTATGGTAATCCTAATTAAGTAAGAGAAAACTCTAATCTAGCTAAGATTTATGTTGTCAAAGGTGCCAAACACGGTCTTAATTTTTGTGAAAACCAAACTTGCCTATCTTTTAGAGAGGGAGTAATTTCTTAATTAGTATCGACAATTAGTTACTATGGAACATTTTTTAATTGCAAGAACCACAACGTTATTTCTGTTGTCCTGGCTTTTACGTGTCACATTAACACAAGCCACGATACATGCGCCCCAACGCTCCGATTTATTATTTGTTGTCATGGCTTCTTCTTTTTTTTGGTAACGGTCATGGCTTTTAGTTGGAAAAATGCATTATAAACCAACCCCTCCGCCACTAACTTTCCTCCGGCAGCAGTTCGCTGCTACATTTGGCAGTTTGTTTTTTTGAGCAACTGTGGTGGATGGTCACCCACCATTTTGTTTTTCAACTCCGGTGTGTGTTGTGTACGTATTTTCTTCCGTCAATTTATGATCTTCCGATGACTATGTATGTACAAATTTAGTTAGTGTAGTCCCCTCCCCTGTACTGAAGAACCTAGTTTTGAGTGTAGGTCAGATTTTTGATACGACGATCTTTGTGCATGTGGAGGTGAATCATTGCAAGACCCAACTACCAAAGTTGATCTGTTTTTCGTTTTCACCAAACGCATCACGCATGTCAGAAGCTTAAAGACTGAAAGGCATATATGGAAACCTATTTGCTGCAGGCAGCATCAGGGTTAGGTGAGGTAGATAATTAATTTTCTGAAAGCAACCTTAAACTTCCTGCACTACTCATGGCGTGCGACCATGTAAACCCACTTTCTCCTTTTTTCCCATTTTGGAAGTTTGATGTTGATAAAGCCACTGGTGAGGAAACTTCATCTCGTCTTGAAATGCAACATTGGAGCTTGACGTGTAACAAAAAATAAAAAAGCTAGAGGAGTCTCTGGTAAGTTTGAACACTGAACTATACCTACACTACAATTAATCCACAACTTTAACTATTTAAGGTAGTACTTGTAGCTCCTGCAACAAGGAAGAAAGTGAGGAAAAAGAAAGAGAGCTTAGCAAAAACATCTGGTTGGGAGATTGAGTTCTTTTTTCATTTGAATTATTTCAGACTTAGCAAAGGAGAGGATCGATCTTCAGTAATTAGAAGGGATATTCATATATGGATCAGGCGATAGAATATGTTTTGGAGGTCATTCTTTTCGTCATCTTTTGTGGGCTTGCTGGATTTTTCCTTGGTATCTTATGTGTGATCGTCTTCGAGTGTATGTGCTGCATGTGCCGAGGAATTATGAAGATTATTAAGAAAAAGCCAGAACAAAGCAGTAGTAACCAAGGAGGAGTTACTGTGGTGCAGATAGATGTGGAGATGGGGAGGGTGGTTGTGGGGAGGAGGTCTTAAGCATGATGCTTTAATCAAGAAGTTGAGTGAAGAGAAATACAAGTACAGTAATTTAGAGTTATATATGTAAGTGATTTGTGTTTGATATACGATTTAACTACTAGGAGTTCCGGCGACTAGTATGTCTGCTGGTTAAGGTTAAGATCATCTTATGTACTTAGTATATGAGTTATGCAATCAATCTTCATTTATGTTGATTTCTCTTCATATTTTTTTCTTCTTTTCTTCTTGTCATGTGTTCTGGTTTGATGATTATGAATGTTAATTAGATCAGTACGATGCACTCTAAAGATACATCAGTACTCTCTAACAGCCCATCGGAATCTTGATCAAAACTTATAAAAACGTTTCTCCACTGAATTTTTTTCAAACTAATTAATCTCTGCTCTAGGAGCCGGGGGTGGGTCATTTTAGGTTTCTGATCAAGATTGTGGACGATGAGCTTAAGTTTATGGTGGGGGTGTTTATTCTTTTCCTCTTGCTGCTGCAGTTTCACTTCAGAAGCATGCATTTTCTTTCTTCCATGGAAAATGCATTTCTGATCATTCTTATAAGTGTTTGTTGTGTTTGTTGATGGTGACAATTGTCTCTCTTCTTCTTGCTGTTTACCTGGTTGAGTTCTTCTTTAAAATTCAGATTCAATTAATTAGATGGGTCTTTCTTATGTTCTACTTTCTTACCTAGTATTTCCTTTCTTTAATTACTGTTTTACTTTCATCATGTTCTAGTTAAATTTGTAATCAGATAGTTAACCTTTTGCACTTTGTTCTAGTAGGCCTATGGTCTAGAGTTCCAGTACTGAACCAATTTCCAGTTTGTGCCGCAAATAAGGTTAAAGCGCTAGTTAAATTTGTTATTTCAGATGATTAATCTTTTGCACGTTGTTCTAGTCCAGTTTACACTGCATAAGAATATGAAGTCAGTGTTAAGTTATGTATAATTGTCTTTGTACGGTTTTATAATGGTGACATTTTTATAGTTCGTGATAAAAGGACTCTGGAACCCATCATCTTGATGAAGTTAGTGTTAAATCTAATATTCATGTGTCAAAAATTAATCCACTGGATGTACATCATCTTTTCAAGTTCGCTGTGTAATTCATCAGCACAGTAAAATTGAGCTTTATGTTGATGTCTAAAGGAAATTATTGGTCAATAATGCTTTAATTACAGCATCGAGGGTTGCAATAAAAGCATCTCCAATGGTAGGGTAGAGGTCTTACGCATAGGATTTAATACTTATTCAACCAAAAATTTGCCTCCAATGCTAGAGTGGAGGTTAATAAATAAGAATGACATGGATACCATCTCACAGTCAAAGGTAAAGCAGAAAGTCATGTTTTCACCCTCTCATTAACTCCTCTAGGATTGGGATTAGTCTGACTAGGGAACCTTCCGTTATCTCTCACACTTAAGGTCTTAGCTATTTGGCCCACTTGAAGTTCTAACTTAGCAAGGCTCGAGCATTAGTTTGAAAGTTACTCGCTTGATTTCTGTTGAAAACTAACATGGCTCTGTGCTAACATTTCTGATTTTTGCTAACATCTTAATAGATTCCTCTAAGCTAGTCGTTTTATTTTCCGGGCACGAAGAATTCTTAGTGTAACCAAAACCTGGGGAGCATTAGAATTATTAAACCCGACCTTGACTCGGCCCTTAGACCACGAAAAGTTCGATGGTTTCTCCAACCGGGATTATAGGTTTTCGAATATGGGTCAAACTTTTGACGGTTATCAAATCTAGTGTTATTATAGAGAGCATTGGCTTGCTCTTCATTATTCTGGCCTTCCCAAAAGGCTCCAATCTACCACTAGTGTGACCCACTTCTAAAGCTTCTAATCATTTTGCTATTGCAGCAATTTTGGCGTCTGATTCAAAACCTCCTTCTACCCTATTAACGTTTCCTCTGCCTAGAAGAATTGTTTTCTGGGGCTCCCTATTATTTTCCCATTGTTGGGTCTTTTTGGCGATTTCATGCAAATATGTCATCGCCTCATCAACTGTTTGGTTTTCAAACCCTCATGTACACATAGATTCTACTGTGGTTGTAGTGGAATAATCTAAACCCTCATAAAGGATCTGAACTAACCTAACCTTTTCGAGACCATGATGACGACATTGGGATAATAGATCATTGAACCTTTCCAAATACCTATACAAAGATTCTCCCTCTTGTTGAGAAAACGTACAGATTTGCCTTCTAATAGACGATGTTTTGTGCATAGGGAAAAACTTGTTCAAAAAGGCAGATGTAAGTTGTTTATATGTTTCAATTGAACCAGAAGCCAAACTATATAGCCACGATTTGGATTTATATTTCAAGGAAAAGGGGAATAAACTGAGTTTCAAAGCATCATCACCAAGGTTTATAATCTTTAGGGTACTACAAATTTCCTCAAAGTCCCTAACATGGAAATAGGGGTTTTCATTTTCTTTCCCTAAGAAGATTGGGAGCAGCTGTAAGATCCCAGGTTTAAGTTCATAATTTGCTTCTGTTTCAGCTAACCTGATGCACGAGGGACGAGTAGTCCTAGTCGGGTTCAACAAAGCTTTCAAAGTTGCCATTTCTGTCACTATCGGAATTTTAGGGATTGTTTCCTCAAACGGATGTTCAAAAATGGACTCTTCAAAAATCGGACTTTCTAAATTGAGGTAATCGAGACGCTTAGAACTACTAGGTTTCTCTTTCACAAATCTACCTAGGGCGTCTCTTTTACGTTCAGGCATGCAAAAGAATAAGGAAGGGGATTCTATGCAATCAAAAATCAAGGCCGACTCAACCAAAGCAAACCTAAAGATTTCTAGCAAACAAAAAGCATGATGGCTCCACTTAGATTGTTTCTAGACCAGCTTCTAATCCTTGAAAGGGAATTCGTTACAATTTAAGCAAACCCCTCGGGAATCAATCCGAGTCAAAGTGAGTTGAATAGAGGCGAGGGAAGCTCGGTGGAGCTTTGATACCCAAGGCCTCACCGGAATTACAAGGCGGCGCAGTCACGCATTCAACTCACAGAAACCTTCATGAACTTTGAAGTGTGCTTAAAAGAGTAACCAATATTTTTCGAATGACTTTCCTATTAAGCTCGTTACCCTATCGGTCTTGTTCTAGTAAAAATTTTAAGGTTTAGGTTCGCGTAGGTTACGTGTTCCTAAGGCGGGCAAGAAAAGAACGGTGATGAAATCCGAACCCTTATCTTGTATGGCCAAGGCCTTGCCCTTTACTAGAAAATTAAAGCGACGTATTCAAGTCCTCGGCATATATGCAAACGAATGAATCCGGAACTCGCTGACGGGATTCGCGAGTGTTGAGAATCTTACCTCCGTTCCGGAAGGGGGATGAATCGGTTGTAGTCGACTCGGAGCACTGACTCCTATGTCGATGTCGAACCCAAGGTGCATAGACAATGATCGTAATTGTCCTCCTTCTCTGCAAAACGATTTATATTTAAAGTACCCTTCCGTAGGGTAAAAATAAAAATAATGTCCAAAGTCCAAAAAGAAAAGAAAAATTACAAAAATAATAAACCCTAATACAATTTTTTCTTTTTTTTTAAAAAAATAAATAAACAAACCCTAAAAACAAAATATCTAAAATAAAATCGTCTTCTTTCCGTTCTTTTCGCTTTAATCTTTCGCTCCAAGTCTTTACGAAATCACCAAACTCCTTGGCTCAATTTTCTTTATGATCCAAGACACCAGACAAAAGATAAATACCCAAAACGTAAAAAGAACAAAAATCTAAAAAAATAAATCTAAAACCCTAAAAACAAGTCCGCGTCGGCGGCGCCAAAAATTGATATGATTTTGAAAGTTGTTGTAGAGTGGTAAGAAAGATGTCGTTCCTCTCAGACTTGTGAAGGATTTTTTAGATTCAAATAAAACTAGAAAACTCTGACAAAGATGTTATCAATATTAAAAGAACACTGAGGCTAAGATTCCACTATTTTCCAATTTCAAAGTGATTTAATCCAATATTTATATTCATGAAATTTTCTCATTCAAGTTGATTCTAAACTATTGCAACAAGTAGATTCTCAAAATAACAAGTGTAAATCCAAAGCATCGAACATCAAAAACCTAGGCTAATGCATCGTACTGAGTTATTCTCAAAATAACAAGTGTAAATCGTATGAATCTAGTATAACACGCACGCGTGATGCGCCTGCCTTTTCGTTTCAACTACAATCCAATATTTGGTTACTTAACCTTTCAACCAAAAATATTTATTTACACACAAAATAATTTCAACTAAAATCAAATTTCTCATTTAATAATTTTTCTCATTCAATCAAGAACTTCTGCGAAACTCAATTTCCTCTTCAGAACTTTCCAACTTTTGATGTTTAGCATGTTGAATGAGCCTTGGCTTCTACGGAGGCCCAAACAGAAGTTCTATTTTTCATCGCTGCTATGTATACATTTGCAAAAGATAGTCGCTCATCTAAGTTACATTCATACATAAATAAGTATGTGAGAAAAAATTCTGAAAGAAAAAGGACGACATCTGACCTTTTTCATTTTCTGGTTGGATTAGTTCACGACGTTGAGCATGGCCGATTAGTCTCGGATTTTTGCAGGGTCTGGAGCTAGACGCCTGGTTTGATCAAAACTTATAAAAACAAACCCTAAAAACAAAATATCTAAAATAAAATCGTCTTCTTTCCGTTCTTTTCGATTTAATCTTTCGCTCCAAGTCTTACGAAATCACCAAACTCCTTGGCTCAATTTTCTTTATGATCCAGAACCTGTAGACAAAAGATAAATACCCAAAAACGTAAAAAAGAACAAAAATGATAAAAAAAAAATAAAAAAATAAATCTAAAACCCTAAAAACAAGTCCGCGTCGGCGGCGCCAAAAATTGATATGATTTTGAAAGTTGTTGTAGAGTGGTAAAAAAGATGTCGTTCCTCTCAGACTTGTGAAGGATTTTTTTAGATTCAAATAAAACTAGAAAACTCTGACAAAGATGTTATCAATATTAAAAGAACACTGAGGCTAAGATTCCACAATTTTCCAATTTCAAAGTGATTTAATCCAATATTTATATTCATGAAATTTTCTCATTCAAGTTGATTCTAAACTATTGCAACAAGTAGATTCTCAAAATAACAAGTGTAAATCCAAAGCATAGAACATCAAAAACCTAGGCTAATGCATCGTCTTTGAGTTATTCTCAAAATAACAAGTGTAAATCGTATGAATCTAGTATAACACGCACGCGCGATGCATCTGCCTTTTCGTTTCAACTACAATCCAATATTTGGTTACTTAACCTTTCAACCAAAAATATTTATTTACACACAAAATAATTTCAACTAAAATCAAATTTCTCATTTAATAATTTTTCTCATTCAATCAAGAACTTGCGAAACTCAATTTCCTCTTGAACTTTCCAACTTTTGATGTTTAGCATGTTGAATGAGCCTTGGCTTCTACGGAGGCCCAAGCGGAGTTCTATTTTCATCATTTGCTATGTATACATTTGCAAACGATAGTCGCTCAACTAAGTTACATTCATACATAAGTAAGTATGTGAGAAAAAATTACGAAAGAAAAAAGGACGACATCGACCTTTTTTTATTTTCTGGTTGGATTAGTTCACGACGTTGAGCATGGCCGATTAGTCTCGGAATTTTGCGAGTGCGGAGCTAGGCGCCTGGTTTGATCAAAACTTATAAAAACAAACCCTAAAAACAAAATATCTAAAATAAAATCGTCTTCTTTCCGTTCTTTTCGCTTTAATCTTTCGCTCCAAGTCTTTACGAAATCACCAAACTCCTTGGCTCAATTTTCTTTATGATCAGAACACCAGCAGACAAAAGATAAATACCCAAAAACGTAAAAAAGAACAAAAATGATAAAAAAAACTAAAAAAATAAATCTAAAACCCTAAAAACAAGTCAGCGTCGGCGGCCAAAAATTGATATGATTTTGAAAGTTGTTGTAGAGTGGTAAGAAAGATGTCGTTCCTCTCGGACTTGTGAAGGATTTTTTAGATTCAAATAAAACTAGAAAACTCGACAAAGATGTTATCAATATTAAAAAGAACACCGAGGCTAAGATTCCACTATTTTCCAATTTCAAAGTGATTTAATCCAATATTTATATTCATGAAATTTTCTCATTCAAGTTGATTCTAAACTATTGCAACAAGCAGATTCTCAAAATAACAAGTGTAAATCCAAAGCATAGAACATCAAAAACCTAGGCTAATGCATCGTCTTGAGTTATTCTCAAAATAACAAGTGTAAATCGTATGAATCTAGTATAACACGCACGCGCGATGCGCCCGCCTTTTTTTTCAACTACAATCCAATATTTGGTTACTTAACCTTTCAACCAAAAATATTTATTTACACACAAAATAATTTCAACTAAAATCAAATTTCTCATTTAATAATTTTTCTCATTCAATCAAGAAATTGCGAAACTCAATTTCCTCTTCAGAACTTTCCAACTTTTGATGTTTAGCATGTTGAATGAGCCTTGGCTTCTACGGAGGCCCAAACAGAAGTTCTATTTTTCATCGCTGCTATGTATACATTTGCAAAAGATAGTCGCTCGGCTAAGTTACATTCATACATAAATAAGTATGTGAGAAAAAATTCTGAAAGAAAAAGGACGACATCGACCTTTTTCATTTTACAGTTGGATTAGTTCACGACGTTGAGCATGGCCGATTAGTCTCGGATTTTTGCAGGGTCTGGAGCTAGACGCTGGTTTGATCAAAAATTATAAAAACAAACCTAAAAACAAAATATCTAAAATAAAATCGTCTTCTTTAGTTCTTTTACGCTTTAATCTTTCGCTCCAAGTCTTACGAAATCACCAAACTCCTTGGCTCAATTTTCTTTATGATCCAGAACCTGTAGACAAAAGATAAATACCCAAAAACGTAAAAAAGAACAAAAATGATAAAAAAACTAAAAAAATAAATCTAAAACCCTAAAAACAAGTCCGCGTCGGCGGCGCCAAAAATTGATATGATTTTGAAAGTTGTTGTAGAGTGGTAGGAAAGATGTCGTTCCTCTCAGACTTGTGAAGGATTTTTTAGATTCAAATAAAACTAGAAAACTCTGACAAAGATGTTATCAATATTAAAAGAACACTGAGGCTAAGATTCCACTATTTTCCAATTTCAAAGTGATTTAATCCAATATTTATATTCATGAAATTTTCTCATTCAAGTTGATTCTAAACTATTGCAACAAGTAGATTCTCAAAATAACAAGTGTAAATCCAAAGCATAGAACATCAAAAACCTAGGCTAATGCATCGTACTGAGTTATTCTCAAAATAACAAGTGTAAATCGTATGAATCTAGTATAACACGCACGCGCGATGCGCCTGCCTTTCGTTTCAACTACAATCCAATATTTGGTTACTTAACCTTTCAACCAAAAATATTTATTTACACACAAAATAATTTCAACTAAAATCAAATTTCTCATTTAATAATTTTTCTCATTCAATCAAGAACTTCTGCGAAACTCAATTTCCTCTTCAAAACTTTCCAACTTTTGATGTTTAGCATGTTGAATGAGCCTTGGCTTCTACGGAGGCCCAAACAGAAGTTCTATTTTTCATCGCTACTATGTATACATTTGCAAAAGATAGTCGCTCGGCTAAGTTACATTCATACATAAATAAGTATGTGAGAAAAAATTACGAAAAGAAAAAGGACGACATCTGACCTTTTTCATTTTCTGGTTGGATTAGTTCACGACGTTGAGCATGGCCGATTAGTCTCGGATTTTTGCAGGGTCTGGAGCTAGACGCCTGGTTTGATCAAAACTTATAAAAACAAACCCTAAAAACAAAATATCTAAAATAAAATCGTCTTCTTTCCGTTCTTTTCGCTTTAATCTTTCGCTCCAAGTCTTTACGAAATCACCAAACTCCTTGGCTCAATTTTCTTTATGATCCGGAACACTGTGTAGACAAAAGATAAATACCCAAAAACGTAAAAAAGAACAAAAATGATAAAAAAATAAATCTAAAACCCTAAAAACAAGTCCGCGTCAGCGGCAAAAAAATTGATATGATTTTGAAAGTTGTTGTAGAGTGGTAAGAAAGATGTCGTTCCTCTCAGACTTTTGAAGGATTTTTTAGATTCAAATAAAACTAGAAAACTCTGACAAAGATGTTATCAATATTAAAAGAACACTGAGGCTAAGATTCCACTATTTTCCAATTTCAAAGTGAATTAATCCAATATTTATATTCATGAAATTTTCTCATTCAAGTTGATTCTAAACTATTGCAACAAGTAGATTCTCAAAATAACAAGTGTAAATCCAAAGCATAGAACATCAAAAACCTAGGCTAATGCATCGTACTGAGTTATTCTCAAAATAACAAGTGTAAATCGTATGAATCTAGTATAACACGCACGCGCGATGCGCCTGCCTTTTCGTTTCAACTACAATCCAATATTTGGTTACTTAACCTTTCAACCAAAAATATTTATTTACACACAAAATAATTTCAACTAAAATCAAATTTCTCATTTAATAATTTTTCTCATTCAATCAAGAACTTAAAACTCAATTTCCTCTTGAACTTTCCAACTTTTGATGTTTAGCATGTTGAATGAGCCTTGGCTTCTACGGAGGCCCAAGCGGAGTTCTATTTTTCATCATTGCTATGTATACATTTGCAAACGATAGTCGCTCAACTAAGTTACATTCATACATAAGTAAGTATGTGAGAAAAAATTAAAAGAAAAAGGACGACATCGACCTTTTTCATTTTCCTCGGTTGGATTAGTTCACGACGTTGAGCATGGCCGATTAGTCTCGGATTTTTGCAGGGTCTGGAGCTAGACGCCTGGTTTGATCAAAAATTATAAAAACAAACCCTAAAAACAAAATATCTAAAATAAAATCGTCTACTTTCCGTTCTTTTCGCTTTAATCTTTCGCTCCAAGTCTTACGAAATCACCAAACTCCTTGGCTCAATTTTCTTTATGATCCAGAACCTGTAGACAAAAGATAAATACCCAAAAACGTAAAAAAGAACAAAAATGATAAAAAACTAAAAAAATAAATCTAAAACCCTAAAAACAAGTCCGCGTCGGCGGCGCCAAAAATTGATATGATTTTGAAAGTTGTTGTAGAGTGGTAAGAAAGATGTCGTTCCTCTCAGACTTGTGAAGGATTTTTTAGATTCAAATAAAACTAGAAAACTCTGACAAAGATGTTATCAATATTAAAAGAACACTGAGGCTAAGATTCCACTATTTTCCAATTTCAAAGTGATTTAATCCAATATTTATATTCATGAAATTTTCTCATTCAAGTTGATTCTAAACTATTGCAACAAGTAGATTCTCAAAATAACAAGTGTAAATCCAAAGCATAGAACATCAAAAACCTAGGCTAATGCATCGTACTGAGTTATTCTCAAAATAACAAGTGTAAATCGTATGAATCTTGTGACGGACCGGAAAATTACGCCTTTGGCGCGTTGCCCCGCAGGCCGTAACTCCCCCGGTGCGCCATGATGAAGCTACGATCCGGGCCTCAAAGCTAGGCAAATGCACGTCCATTCGCCCTTGCAAGCATGCTCGTGGAGCATTATGCGGCTAACTTAGCTTCCACACCGTTCCAACTTACCCTTGTCCCGCAAAAGGGTTTAAGGCCATAAGGCCAATGCCAATGCATTTTTCATGCATCTCTGGCTTTACCTTTACGTATGGAATTCATAAATGAATTTCCTAGCTAGCTGAGCAACCGTCACATTGTCGTGTCTTGTCCAGGCATAAGCCTTGGACTTTAGCGTAGGCCACACCAAGCCCTTGCCATTTCCCACGTTACCTCGCTTACCATCTCTTTATAACTTGATAGGAAGTATGAGCATCCACTTACTGGCATGCAACTAAGCCTCATCAAGTCTGGCCACAATCATCTCTTGCGTCGAGCTACCAAGCTTAGATGATATGAGGGGCCAACGTCTTTGGACCGGCAATGCCGCAACTCATTGCGGCTGCCTACGTACCCTTCCCTACTCTAAAGGGATCAAGCACGGACCGTAGTTCATCCGTGAAGGGACAGAAAATTAAACCAAATCGTTTGCAAGGTCAGTGGCCTAGCAAAAACGGTAATGGCTTTGGTTCGTATAGGCCATTCCGCCAAGATGCATAATGATTATGCATCATCGGGTCCGCGCCGTGGCATAGTGATGCCAACGCATCAAATACCCTCTTCGAAAGGCTACGCAACTATAAATGAGCCTTAGGCATCATTTATGCTCTTCTGGCTAAGCTATGAAGCTTACTTGGTACATAGTCCGCATATGCACCTTCAACCAACTACCCCTCCCTTTATATGTCTTAATGGAATTTCTACAAGTATGAAAAGGGGGAGCATATTGACATGCTTCACTATTCATGGCCGTTGCCATGAATTTACGAAGGACCGGCAATGATTGCCGAGTCTCCGTTCTATTGCACAATGATTGTGCACCACTCGTTCCGTCTCTTCCGCACAATGATTGTGCACCAATTGTCTACATTTGCACAATGATTACACACAACGATTGCGTACAATGATTGCGCACCACCGGTCTTCTCACTGTTTACATTTATTGCACAATGATTTGTTGTAGATCGAGCCCACCTACCCAACTGGCCTAATGCATCATGATGATGCAACATTGGCCCTTGGCCAAATGCCAAACATAATGCACCATTTTTTGGCGCGGTATTGGCCTTAAGCCCATCCACCTTTTTCACGTTGCGGAAGCTTTGGATGAAGCTTCATCTCAGTCCATGACGCATCTTTTAGCATGCGCCATGCTAAAAACACGGGGTCTTACATTATCACACCCTTCAAAGAATTTCGTCCCCGAAATTCAAAACCAAAGCTATTGTGGACAATCTCTTCGAGTTGGATTTCATGAGCAAAAGTCCCATACCAGATGCTCAGAAATCACGGGTTTCTTCAAGTTGTCATGAACAACAATTTAGACCTTCTGAGCACATGTCCCATACCACACCTGGGGATCCAAAAGTGCCCACAACTAAACCAAGAATTGCAATTGGCCAGTGCCAAGAGGATATCTCGACAAGGTATCCTGAATGCGCATCCCATACTACGCACTCAGAAGTCCCTAAGGTTCACAAGGTTGAAAGATGTCATCAAAATGACAAAATTTTAGCACAGTGCTGTGTGGATCAGTATCCAGTTGCCCACCGTCCCTGACGGTCATCCAGGTTGCCACTCGTAAGTGGGATGCTAGCCGCTCCGACAACGCACACCCTTGGCCGGTGCCAACGTGTGGGGATGATCGGTCCCATTGTCTACCCACCGTCCCCGGACGGTCTTCCGGATATCCACTCGTAAGTGGGGTGCCACTTAGGCCAGGCAATCTCACAGTACTTGAACAAGCTCAACTCGATTCTCATAGTAACTGGTAAAGCAATTACAAACTCTTCCCGCGCAAAAGTTGGCCTACTCTCCAACTTTATGTTTCCATCAAGGAAAACACTCGCCAATGAGTCCACTCCGCACAAGTCCCTAGAGTTTTCTCGGAACTCGCTCTTGATACCATCATGACGGACCGGAAAATTACGCCTTTGGCGCGTTGCCCCGAGCCGTAACTCCCGGTGCGCCATGATGAAGCTACGATCCGGGCCTCAAAGCTAGGCAAATGCACGTCCATTCGCCCTTGCAAGCATGCTCGTGGAGCATTATGCGGCTAACTTAGCTTCCACACCGTTCCAACTTACCCTTGTCCCGCAAAAGGGTTTAAGGCCATAAGGCCAATGCCAATGCATTTTTCATGCATCTCGGCTTTACCTTTACGTATGGAATTCATAAATGAATTTCCTAGCTAGCTGAGCAAATCGTCACATTGTCGTGTCTTGTCCAGGCATAAGCCTTGGACTTTAGCGTAGGCCACACCAAGCCCTTGCCATTTCCCACGTTACCTCGCTTACCATCTCTTTATAACTTGATAGGAAGTATGAGCATCCACTTACGGCATGCAACTAAGCCTCATCAAGTCTGGCCACAATCATCTCTTGCGTCGAGCTACCAAGCTTAGATGATATGAGGGCCAACGTCTTTGGACCGGCAATCTTTATGCAACTCATTGCGGCTGCCTACGTACCCTTCCCTACTCTAAAGGGATCAAGCACAGACCGTAGTTCATCCGTGAAGGGACAGAAAATTAAACCAAATCGTTTGCAAGGCTGTGGCCTAGCAAAAACGGTAATGGCACAGTTCGTATAGGCCATTCCGCCAAGATGCATAATGATTATGCATCATCGGGTCCGCGCTGTGGCATAGTGATGCCAACGCATCAAATACCCTCTTCGAAAGGCTACGCAACTATAAATGAGCCTTAGGCATCATTTATGCTCTTAACTAAGCTATGAAGCTTACTTGGTACATAGTCCGCATATGCACCTTCAACCAACTACCCCTCCCTTTATATGTCTTAATGGAATTTCTACAAGTATGAAAAGGGAGCATATTGACATGCTTCACTATTCATGGCCATTGCCATGAATTTACAAGGACCGCAATGATTGCCGAGTCTCCGTTCTATTGCACAATGATTGTGCACCACTGTTCCGTCTGCTGCACAATGATTGTGCACCAATTGTTCATCTGTTGCACAATGATTACACACAACGATTGCGTACAATGATTGCGCACCACCCGGTCTTATCGATCGCTTTCGTTTATTGCACAATGATTTCGCTGTAAGATCGAGCCCACCTACCCAACTGGCCTAATGCATCATGATGATGCAACATTGGCCCTTGGCCAAATGCCAAACATAATGCACCATTTTTGGCGCGGTATTGGCCTTAAGCCCATCCACCTTTTTCACGTTGCGGAAGCTTTGGATGAAGCTTCATCTCAGTCCATGACGCATCTTTTAGCATGCGCCATGCTAAAAACACGGGGTGTTACAAATCTAGTATAACACGCACGCGCGATGCGCCTGCCTTTTCGTTTCAACTACAATCCAATATTTGGTTACTTAACCTTTCAACCAAAAATATTTATTTACACACAAAATAATTTCAACTAAAATCAAATTTCTCATTTAATAATTTTTCTCATTCAATCAAGAACTTCTGCGAAACTCAATTTCCTCTTCAGAACTTTCCAACTTTTGATGTTTAGCATGTTGAATGAGCCTTGGCTTCTACGGAGGCCCAAACAGAAGTTCTATTTTTCATCGCTACTATGTATACATTTGCAAACGATAGTCGCTCAGCTAAGTTACATTCATACATAAGTAAGTATGTGAGAAAAAATTCTGAAAGAAAAAGGACGACATCTGACCTTTTTTATTTTCTGGTTGGATTAGTTCACGACGTTGAGCATGGCCGATTAGTCTCGGATTTTTGCGAGGTGCGGAGCTAGACGCTGGTTTGATCAAAACTTATAAAAACAAACCCTAAAAACAAAATATCTAAAATAAAATCGTCTTCTTTCCGTTCTTTTCGCTTTAATCTTTCGCTCCAAGTCTTTACGAAATCACCAAACTCCTTGGCTCAATTTTCTTTATGATCCAGAACCTGTAGACAAAAGATAAATACCCAAAAACGTAAAAAAGAACAAAAATGATAAAAAAAACTAAAAAAATAAATCTAAAACCCTAAAAACAAGTCCGCGTCGGCGGCGCCAAAAATTGATATGATTTTGAAAGTTGTTGTAGAGTGGTAAGAAAGATGTCGTTCCTCTCAGACTTGTGAAGGATTTTTTAGATTCAAATAAAACTAGAAAACTCTGACAAAGATGTTATCAATATTAAAAGAACACCGAGGCTAAGATTCCACTATTTTCCAATTTCAAAGTGATTTAATCCAATATTTATATTCATGAAATTTTCTCATTCAAGTTGATTCTAAACTATTGCAACAAGTAGATTCTCAAAATAACAAGTGTAAATCCAAAGCATAGAACATCAAAAACCTAGGCTAATGCATCGTACTGAGTTATTCTCAAAATAACAAGTGTAAATCGTATGAATCTAGTATAACACGCACGCGCGATGCGCCTGCCTTTTCGTTTCAACTACAATCCAATATTTGGTTACTTAACCTTTCAACCAAAAATATTTATTTACACACAAAATAATTTCAACTAAAATCAAATTTCTCATTTAATAATTTTTCTCATTCAATCAAGAAATTCTGCGAAACTCAATTTCCTCTTCAGAACTTTCCAACTTTTGATGTTTAGCATGTTGAATGAGCCTTGGCTTCTACGGAGGCCCAAACAGAAGTTCTATTTTTCATCGCTGCTATGTATACATTTGCAAAAGATAGTCGCTCAGCTAAGTTACATTCATACATAAATAAGTATGTGAGAAAAAATTCTGAAAGAAAAAGGACGACATCTGACCTTTTTTATTTTCTGGTTGGATTAGTTCACGACGTTGAGCATGGCCGATTAGTCTCGGATTTTTGCAGGGTCTGGAGCTAGACGCCTGGTTTGATCAAAACTTATAAAAACAAACCCTAAAAACAAAATATCTAAAATAAAATCGTCTTCTTTCCGTTCTTTTCGCTTTAATCTTTCGCTCCAAGTCTTTACGAAATCACCAAACTCCTTGGCTCAATTTTCTTTATGATCCAGAACCTGTAGACAAAAGATAAATACCCAAAAACGTAAAAAAGAACAAAAATGATAAAAAACTAAAAAAATAAATCTAAAACCCTAAAAACAAGTCCGCGTCGTGCGCGCAAAAATTGATATGATTTTGAAAGTTGTTGTAGAGTGGTAAGAAAGATGTCGTTCCTCTCAGACTCGTGAAGGATTTTTTAGATTCAAATAAAACTAGAATACTCTGACAAAGATGTTATCAATATTAAAAGAACACTGAGGCTAAGATTCCACTATTTTCCAATTTCAAAGTGATTTAATCCAATATTTATATTCATGAAATTTTCTCATTCAAGTTGATTCTCAAAACAACAAGAGCAAAGCTACTACATCCTACATGTGTTACCAAATTTCATACGATTTTTTTTTTTTTTTTTTTTTTTTTTTTTTTTTTATTTTTGCTTGGCACTAGTAACGTCCGGTAAAAATTAGTAATCCTTTACGGGACCTTGTGATAATGATAACTATTAGCCTAGGTCTTATGCCAAAAATAATTTCTCACGATGTATCTAGACACCTCTAAGGTGGTGGATACAAGAAGCACAAGTGAATTTCATATGTCATAAGCGAAATCTGTTTGCTTCCTAAAAAGTTGATTTTCTTGGTTCTAGAAATCATTTTGAAACTTTGGTCCAACTATTTTTTAACATTTTTATTTATTGAAGCTGAAAAGTAATTTCTTAAATGGTATCTAATTAGACTAATAATCTTACTAACCGCAACAATAGTGTTGGAAAATTGATCCGATTTTCTATTTATGAATGGAAAATTCATTGAACTAGTACCATGTGGATTTGGGTGTTGGGCTGGTTTAGTAGTTATGGGCTTAATTCTAATTTGGCATATTAATTAGGTTAAGACAGTTTCAAGTTTTGAAACGGTGAGAAACCTAAAACAGTGAAGAGAAACAACTCTTCGGGAATTCAAGTTGGAATTCTAAGAGACACACCCCATGAAGAAATCCTTGAAGAATCATGATTCTTCATTAAAGAGGTACTAGTAATTCTATAAATACCACCGCACACACTTAGAGATAGTAATAAATCGAAACCCAATTTTCATTCACTTGCATTCTAAAATCATTAAGGTTTTGTAAAAGAGAGTTCATCACTTAAAGTTTGGTTCACCGTTTCTCGAAGTTTGGAGTGCTACTACATCGAGAAGAAAGTCGTTGTATCACGGGAGACAGACATCGATAATCCGTAAGCACCCGGTCTTGGGTGAATCATGCTTAAGGCTAGAGGATATAATCCTTGCCTCGACTTTGATTTCGTCTAATTGGGTTTGCGTTTCTCTTCTTCTTTGTTTGTTTTATTGCAGTACTTACACAAGATTGCCAACAATCTTAAGACAGAGTATTTTCTTACTCTCTTGTGTGTACTGTAACGTAGATTGATTATTTTCCTTTCCTTTCAGTTCCTGACGGTACAAACGCTAATAAAATTTGCTTGCTTAGCCTGTGTACAGGTCTGCACAAAATTTTAATCGGTGTAGTTTGGCACAGGTTGACACTCATCGGTCAAACTATAATCCCGTTGGATTGATAGTTTAGTGGTTTGATAAATTAATCATAGTTTACAGGTTTGATTGGGAATCCAATATTTAATTTTGATTACTGTACATCTTCTTTGTTCTGTCCTTAGTATTTGAGATATATAGTTAGGCTTCATACTATATTCAGAGTACGTTATAAGCAAACCACCACTTTGTTTATCATTAACAGTGCCTTTGAAACTTCGTCTTTAGTGCATGTGTTATATAGTTGGACGTTTACAGGGACTATATTAACGAACCTAACAGGCACGAGTTTGTAACTTTATCTCAACTCATCGAATTTGCGGAAACAAAGGGGTCAATGGAACCACAACGTTGCATGGATATGACGGATGTGGTATCGGAATCCAGTTTGAATGGAAATGTTAGAGAATGGTGGATCGACAATGGAGCTACTTGTCACATTTGTACCGATAGGAACATGTTTATGTCTTATCAAACCGTGGACGATGAAACGCATTTTATGGAAATTCTACGACAACAAAAGTCGTCGGAAAAGGAAAAATCAGCCTCAAAATGATTTGGAAAAGAACTCACTTTGAACAACGTTCTACATGCGCCGGGTATGCGAATTAACTTAATTTCGTGTTCCTTATTAGTTAAGAATGGCTTTAAAATTGTATGTATGTATGAAAAAGTTGTCATATCAAAGAGTGATATGCATATTGGTAAAGGATACTTGTGTGATGGGTTGTTTAAATTAAACGCACTCACTGTGATTCCTAAAGTGAATAAAAAGGAAATTGCTTCTTCTTATTTGGTGGAGTCATCAAATATATGGCATGGTAGACTAGGCCACGTTAATTATGGTTCGATTCGAAAATTAATTAACATGGATCTAATACCGAAGTGTCACATTGATATAAATCATAAATGTGAAATTTGTGTAGAAGCAAAATTAACAAGGTCATCCTTTCATCCCGTTGAAAGAAATACGGAACCACTAGATTTGGTTCATACCGATATTTGTGATTTTAAATCGGTGCAAACAAGAAATGGGAAAAAGTATTTCATTACTTTTATTGACGATTGCACTCGATATTGCTACGTCTATCTAATGAGAGGGAAAGACGATGCAATAGATATATTTAAGCACTATAAAAATGAGGTAGAAAATCAATTGAATAGAAAGATTAAAATTCTGAAAAGTGATAGAGGCACTGAGTATGATTCACCGTTTGCGGAATTCTATTCGGAGCATGGAATTATCCACCAAACCACTGCTCCTTATAATCCACAATCAAACGGTATTGCGGAACGCAAGAATCGTACATTGAAAGAAATGATGAATGCTCTATTACTAAGTTCGGGATTGCCGGATAATTTGTGGGGGAAGTCATGTCCTTACCGCAAATTATATCCTAAACAAACTACCTCATAAGAAAAGGAAAGTACCCCTTATGAATTATGGAAAGGCCATAAACCTTCCTATAAATTCTTAAAGGTGTGGGGGTGTCTTGCAAAAGTGGAAGTTCCTTTACCTAAGAAGGTAAAAATAGGTCCAAAAACCTTCGATGGAATTTTCATTGGATATGCGAAAAATAGTAGTGCTTATAGATTTACACATAGATCGGAAATTTCGGATATTCACACAAATACGATAATTGAATCTAGAAATGCCGTATTCTTCAAGATATCTTTCCATGTAAAGATAGGAATAAAGGTGTGAGTGTAAGTGACTCAAATGAACTATTGAGTAACAAGAGAACTTTTGATCGATTGATAGAAATCAATCTGGATCAAGATAATTCTAACTTACGATTAACGAGCCTAGACGAAGTAAAAGAATGAGAAAATCTACATCTTTTGGCTCTGAGTTTGAAACATTCTTGTTAGAAAGTGAACCTCAAACCTTTAAAGAGGCAATGTCGACTCCTAAGCACCTTTCGGAAAGAGGCTAGAGATAGTGAGGTTCAATCTCTTTTGCAAAATCACACTTGGGAATGGGTGGATCTTCCCCCTGGCTGTAAGACTTTGGGCTGCAAGTGGATTTTTAAAAGAAAGATGAAACCAGACGGTTCAATAGACAAGTATAAGGTGAGACTTGTAGCAAAAGGTTATAAGCAAAAGGAAGGATTAGATTATTTCGATACATACTCTCTGTAACGAGAATAACCTCAATCCGAGTATTAATTGCAATTCTTTGCATTATATAACCTTGAGATACATCAAATGGATGTTAAAACGGCTTTCTTAAATGGTGAATTAGATGAGGAAATCTATATGGAACAACCCCGAAGGTTTGGTAGTTCCGGGCAAGAAAAGAAAGTCTCAGAAATTGGTAAAATCACTATATGGGTTAAAACAAGCGCCGAAGCAATGGCACCAAAAATTTGATAGTATAATGACATCAAATGGTTTTAAAATAAACGAATGTGACAAGTGTGTCTATTTCAAGCATACACCAAAGGGTTGTGTAATTTTATGTCTTTACGTTGATGATATGCTTATCATGGGTAATAACATGGAAGTTATTAACGATACAAAGAAACTTCTAAAGAGCAAGTTTGATATGAAAGACCTAGGTGTTGCTGATGTTATTTTAGGAATAAAGATTTCTAAGGCATCAGACGGCTTGGTATTATCTCAATCTCATTACATTGAGAGCATACTAAGTAAATTTGAGAAGGATGATGGAGGTGTTTCAAAAACACCTATTGATCCAACTCTTCATCTAGCGAAAAATCGTGATCAAAGTATATCACAAGTAGAGTATTCTCGTATAATTGGCAGCTTAACGTATTTGATGAATTGCACTCGTCCGGACATAGCTTGTGCGGTTAATAAGTTAAGCGATTTACGAGTAATCCGAGAAAAGACCATTGGAAGGCCATAATCGGGGTATTAAAGTACTTGAGATATACCCTGACTATGGATTACACTATACGAGATATCCACAATTAGAAGGATATTCCGATGCAAATTGGATATCAGATTCTAAAGATGTTAAATCCACTAGTGGGTATGTATTTACAATAGGTGGTGGAGCGGTATCTTGGAAATCTTCTAAGCAAACCCTTATAGCTAGATCCACAATGGAATCTGAGTTTATTGCTTTAGATAAAGCAGGGGAAGAAGCAGAGTGGCTTCGAAACTTTTTAGAAGATATTCCGATATGGCCAAAACCCGTGCCTGCAATTTGTATTCATTGTGATAGTCAATCTGCAATTGGCAGGGCAAGGAGTGATATATATAACGGTAAGTCTCGACATATAAGATTGAGACATCAGACCGTGAAAGAACTGCTCTCAATGGGAATTATTACGATCGATTATGTGAAGTCCAAGGACAACCTAGCGGATCCATTTACTAAAGGTTTGTCTAGAGAGCAAGTCTATAGATCATCGAGGGGAATGGGCTTAAAGCCTACAGGTACCGAATCGTATTAAGGGAAACCCAACCTAGTTGACTGGAGATCCCAAGATCTAGGTTCAACGGGACAACAGAAATTAAGGACGATTCACACTAAGCACTGGGGAACATGAATAGAGATATGTTTCTACCCATTCCTATGATGACACAGTGCTGCCTGTCACGTAGTTGAGGATAAGCGATGCTTTTAATGATTCCTAAGATTTGGAAATTCCAAATAGAGTATGGCAGGATACTCTTAAATAGGAAATCACCTATATGAAGTGAGAAGTGTGGCCGCTTCCGTGAGAACCTTTGATAGGCTGGGTTCATCTAAAAGCGCTTCATGAATTCCAGGAATTGTTCAGGGCCGAAATGAACACAACCATGAGAACCAACTTGGTGAGGAAATAAATTGTGTGATAGTTATTGTCTTGGTTTACACTTAAAAACTGACAGTTCAAAGCCTATGGCACACTGACCCAGTAGTAAGCCCGATAGCTATTCACTAAGGAAGGTTCAAGGCGAAAGCTACCTATCCCCATGCAATTTATTTCCGTTTGAACTCTCTTTAGTGTCTGTCTGCATTTTCACTCACATTGTTAGTCAATGAATCTTCATTCATGTGGGGGATTGTTGGAAAATTGATCCGATTTTCTATTTATGAATGGAAAATTCATTGAACTAGTACCATGTGGATTTGGGTGTTGGGCTGGTTTAGTAGTTATGGGCTTAATTCTAATTTGGCATATTAATTAGGTTAAGACAGTTTCAAGTTTTGAAACGGTGAGAAACCTAAAACCGATGAAGAGAAACAACTCTTCGGGAATTCAAGTTGGAATTCTAAGAGACACACCCCATGAAGAAATCCTTGAAGAATCATGATTCTTCATTAAAGAGGTACTAGTAATTCTATAAATACCCTGCACACACTTAGAGATAGTAATAAATCAGAAACCCAATTTTCATTCACTGCATTCTAAAATCATTAAGGTTTTGTAAAAGAGAGAGTTCATCACTTAAAGTTTGGTTCGCCGTTTCTCGAAGTTTGGAGTGCTACTACATCGAGAAGAAAGTCGTTGTATCTGGGGAGACAGACATCGATAATCCGTAAGCACCCGGTGCGGGTGAATCATCTTAAGGCTAGAGGATATAATCCTTGCCTCGACTTTGATTTCGTCTAATTGGGTTTGCGTTTCTCTTCTTCTTTGTTTGTTTTATTGCAGTACTTACACAAGATTGCCAACAAATAGTTACCTTGAGCAGCTATGGTGGATGGTCACCCACCAATTTGTTTTGCATCTCGCCATCTCCAGTGTGTGTTATATGTACATATTTTCTGCCGTCAATTCATGACAATTTTGCGTGCAGCGGAGATGGGTGATACAAAGATGTCTGTGCATGTGGAGATGACTTATTGGCGAAATCCAAGACCACCAAAGTTGATAGTGTTTTTACTTTTTTTTTCACCACAACAGTAAATTTGGTCAGTCTCGGTCGTGGTAACATTTCTTCACCAAACGCGTGTCAGAAGCTTAAAGACTTGAAAGCATATATGGAAACTTATTTGCTGCAGCATCAGGGTTAGGTGAGGGCTAATTTTATGAAAGATTAATTTTCTCATAGCATGCGAGCATGTGAACCTCACTTCGTCTTTTTTCCGATTTTGGAAGTTTGATGTTGGTAAAGCCGTTGCAGAGGAAATTTCGTCCTGTCTTTAAATGTGACACTGCAGCTTCACGTGTAACAAAAAGTAAAACAGCTAAAATCTCTGGTCAATCTGAACACTGAACTACCCCACACTACAAGTAAATGTACTACTTCAACTACTTGAGGTGTGCAACTTGGTAGTACTTGTAGCTCCTGCAACAAGGAAGAAAGTGAGGAAAAGAAAGCACACACATCTGGTTCAGAGATTGAGTTCTTTTTTTCAGACTTACCAAAGGAGAGGATCGATCTTTAGTTAGCAGGGTACTTGGAATCATAATCATATATGGATCAGTGGATAGAAGATGTTTCTGTGGCCATTGTTTTCTCCGTCTTGGGTGCAGTTGCTGGATTCATCTTTTTTATTTTATGCGTGATAGTCTTGAAGTGTATACGCTGCATGTGCCGAAGAATAATGAAGATTTTTAAGAAAAAGCCAGAACAAAGCAACAGTGACAGTGGAGGACATACTGTGGCGCAGGTGGATATGGAGATGGCGGGGAGGAGGGGGGAAGCATGATGCTTTAGTTTAACAACTGTGTCCGGTTAAGATTTTAGTTATGTACTTAGTATATGAGATCTTCCAAGGTATGGACGTTAAAAGGAGTTATTATATTTACTAAGAAGACTTTATGGTTTAATTAATTAAGCTTTCTTCTGTTTAATCATTCCTCATTTATGTCAATTTCTCTTCTTTTTTTTTTTTTTTTTTTTCATCTTGTTATGTGCTCTGGTTTGATGATTATGAATGTCAGATCACTACGTACTCCCTAAATCTAGATCAGTACAGCCCTCCAGTAGTTTCCTTTTAAGTGTTTGGGTGAAATTTTTCTCTGCCGATATAACTCAGGCCTGGCCAGAAAACAGTAAAAGCACGAATCCCCAACACACCCAGCTGAGTCAGCCAGAAAAGTAAAAAAAAAAAAAAAATGGCAAGAACATGCAAGTAATGTCTAAAAAATTAGAAGCTACAGGTTAATGGTTACTATGGTATAGTTCAACCACCCAATGTATAATAAGTATGACTTGGCCTTGGTGTGCTGGGTATTCGGTATTTTACTGTTGTCTACCCGGGCCGGAGTTACACCGGTAGAGAATTGTATTTTTTACCCAGTCATTTTTCACCAAACGCATGTCAGAAGCTTAAAGACCTAAGAGCATATATAGACACTTATTTGCTGCTGCATCAGGGGATTAGGTGAGTGAGGGCCAAGAGAGTTAATTATCTGAAAGAAATTAATACATACATACAAGATTACTTTAAATACTTACAGCCTGCGAGCATGTAAGCCTCAGTTTCTCTTTTTTCCCATTTTGGAAGTTTGATTGTGGCAAAGCCACTGGTGAGGAAACTCCATCATGTCTTTAAATGTAAAATTGGAGCTTGACGTCTAACACAAAGTAAAAACAACAAGGAAGAAAGTAAGGAAAAGAAAGAGAGGTTAGCAGACACATCTAGTTCAGAGATTGAGTTCTTGTTTCGTTTGAATTATTTCAGATTTAACAAAGGAAAGGATCGATCTTCAGTAACTAATTAGCAGGTGGTACTTGGAAGAATATTCATACATGGATGATCAGTCTTCAGATTATGATGGTGTGGCCTTTCTCTGCATCCTCATCTGGTGTGCGATTGTTGGATTCATCCTTTATGGTTTATGCGCCATGGTCATTGAGTATATGTGCCGCGTGTGTCGAAGAATTATGAATATTTTTAAGAAAAAGCCAGAAGAAAGCAGCAGAGTCAGTGACGACGGAGGACATACTGTGGTTCAGGTGGATGTGGAGATGGTGGAGAGGAGGTCGGAAGCATGATGCTTTAGTTAAGAAGTTGACTCAAGAGGAATACAACTACAAGTAAAATAATTTATCGTCATGTTGATTTGAAGTGATGTGTGTTTATAAGAGTGATTAGGAGTGCCGGCGACAACTGTGTGTGCTGGTTAAGGTTAAGACAGTCTTAACTAATATTAATATTCTTAAATAATTTATTTATGTTGATTTCATCTTCTTCTTATGTATTCTGGTTTGATAATTACGAATGTTAGATCAGTTCGTACACTCTGATGCTAGATCCGTACTCTCTTACAGCCCACCAGCAGTTTCGTGCAACTTTTGTATCTTGATCAAAACTTGTAAAAACATTTTCGCCACAATTTTGTTTCAAACTATTAATCTCTACTCTAGGAGCCCGCCAACCCGGGGTGGGTCATTTCAGGTTTCTGAGCAGGGGGTAAGGTTGGGAAAGGATTACAACACAGATGGAAAGATTGTGGAAAATGAGATTTAGTTCACTTAAAATGGTGGGGCTGTTTCTTCTTTCTTATTTTCCTCTTTCAGCTGCAGTTCCAAATGCATGCATATTTTTTTCTTCCATGGAAAATGCATTTCTGATCATCTTTTAAGTGTTTTTCTTGATGGTGAAAATTTCTCTCTTCTTTGAAATTCAAATTAAATTTGGGACTTAAGATGGGGTCTTTCTTATGTCTTGCTGATTAACTCAAGACTTGTGGTTTTGTTTTTCAGTCACCTCTTCTTTTTTAATGTTGTAGTAATTCATTTCCTTATCCTTAATTATTGTTTCGTAATTTAGATAATCTTTTACACTTTGTTCTAATAGGCCTATGGTCAAGATTTCCAGTACTGAACCGATTTCCAGTTTGTGCCGCAAATAAGGTTAATGGAATTTTTATTTTGGGGATTGGGGGAAAACAGGGACTGTCCTCACATGTTCCTCCAATTCAACTACTATAGCATTACAAAATTTTAGCAATCGAACCTACCCTGCTAAACCACTAATCCCCTCCCGGGATCAATTAGGGAGGTAAAGAATTCCACCAGACAGAAGCATTGTACAAGATGTTACAAGCCTGATTTCATATACATGCTCTTATAATAACACATGAGCGCAAGAACATGTAAGGAAAAAATTGAAAAATTAGAAGCTACAGGCTAATGGTTACTATGGTACATTTTTGAATTGCAACTACTTCCAGGACCCAAAACCTCAAGATTATTTGCTGTCGTGGCTTGTCTTGGACCAAATGCATTATGCAGCAGCTCTTCTGCCCGCAAATTTCCCGAGCAGTAGTTGGCTGTTACATCGGTAGTCTGTTAAGTTGAGCAACTGCGGGTGGATGGTCACCAACCATTTTGCTTGGCACTTCAAGTATGTGTTCTGCTGATATTTTCTGCAGACAATTTATAGATCTTCCGATGACTATGTATGCGTTTAAGTTAGTGTAGCCCCCTGAACTGAAGAACCCGTTTCTGAGTGTAGCGCAGATGGGTGATACGATCTCTGTGCATGTGGTGGTGGTGGCTCATTGGCGAGACCCAAGACGGCCAAAGTTGATCTGTTTTTATTTTTTCACCATTACAATTTATTAGTCAGACTCGATCATGGTAATATTTCGAATTCAGTAAAATGTTTTCCTTGTCAAGAACTTATGCATGAGAACATTCAAATGGTCAAAACCCGCCATCATTTTGACCATAAACACTCCACAGACAGCATGTGCAGTTTTTTACATGGGGAGTCCAGAGTTCTCATCACGTTTTGGAACATCCACCACTCTTTGTAAACATGTACTCACCCTAAAACCCAGGACTTGCACAGGGAAACTAGTGACAATTTCATTTCCACGAAATAAAACACGATCAGAAACTTTAGCCTCTTCCTACCATATGCTGATGGGCAACATCTTTCATTTTAATAGTTAGATATTTCAGTGTAGAGGTACAATGATATGATTGATTACCTTGGCAGTGTGGATCTTATACTAGGTTGATTGGCATGAGAAGCAAGACCAGCTCTGAGGTTTGCATGCCTATTTAGCGTACTCTCAAGCTGTGGAGGAGGTAACTGCAAGAAGTAGCACCATTTAAGGATTTAAGACACAACAAAAAGATAAACAAAAAGAGCCCATCATCCAAAAGCAACTAGATGAGTTACCTGCAATAACACGCCGAAAGAATGCGGCTGGGTTTGAGATGCACATTTTAAGAATCCTACCCACAACTTTGGCATCTTCCAAATCTAAAGCCAAAAGTAACAATCAATACCTCACCAAACATCATTCACAACCTGAACATATGCAGAGACAAACATTGGCAAAAGAACAAGACAATGGTTTGAACCTCAGTACCTGTTTATTGACAAGTTTGGTGAGTATCTCCATCACAAAATCAACCTAAGAGGCAAAGAAAACCACATTAGTTAATAACCGTCTGATCTAACCATGTTGTAGTCAAAGATAAAAGATGTGCGCCCTTTAGAAAGTGTAAACGGGTCACAGTGGTCGAAATACATGAATACTCAAAGAGATGGATTCATTGGTGTTACTTATTGGCTGTAAAACAGCCAATCTTCGTCATGGCTACATAATTCATACATCCATTGTCTTTGAATGGCGAGATTATCCTACATGGTGCATGTGGTTGCACAATCACACATAATAGGTACAGGATCTCACTCCATCTTATGCTACCGCAACTTCAGTGGCAATGGCAATGATTTTCCAGACTTGCCCACTAATTTAGAAAAATGGATGCTCAACAGCAAACAACGGATAGTTTAATTACCAGAGTTGGAAAAGCATCAATAGCTTGAATAACTGTTCTCATGAATAGCAAAGGAAGAGGTGTCTGGTCAACCTGAAAAGGAATTTTACGACAGCATCAGTGCTAGAGTGCAAAAAGGAAAGATATAAAAATTAAAATAGATCTATAAATTGAATGCACAAGTAGAGAATCAACACACACCAGCTGGTTCAAGGCCTTGGCTAAGACCTGCTGTGTAAAGACCGTTCGCTGCTCAAAACAAGCTGTGCAAGCATCTGTTATCTGTAACCACCGAAAATTACATAAAATTAGTGATATGAGTGGTTATTTAAAACTATAATGTGTTTATTGAGTTTCATTTTTCACTTCTTTCTTCAAATTTTGTTCATTTTGACACTCCAAAAATTCTTGCTAGAATAAGGTTGTATGTAATAGTAACAGAACAACTAGACATGGTACACCAGAGAGAGAAAAGAGAGAACGATGCATGCCTTCTTAAGTGCAACTCCATCTCTTTCCGGGCGAATCCCATGGATGGCAACCAACACTTCTGCTGGTGTTAAAGCTGGACCAGTATGAGCTGACCCCTGTAAATGAACACAACTAGAACACTGAGAGATCATTCATACAAACTCTTCAAATTTTAATAACAATTTACACCGAGCATGTACCTGAAGAATACGAGCCAGTGCTGCCTGGAACTTTTCTAAGGGAAGGCCAACAAGCTGGGGGAAGATAGGCAACACCTGAAGACACGCAGCAGTTCCAAATCCAATACTCAGTTAATCATTCATGAAATCAAATTAAAGTTTAGCTGCCTTAATTTCTATCTAGTGGTCCACAATTACCAATCAGCATGAAGGATAAGAGACTGCAGTAGAATTGTCATTTTAATTTATAAATAGTAACATATTGGTTTATTATAATCTCAGCTATACTATAAAAAAAAAAAGGTAAGAATCCAGTATAAGTGAGTTGAACAGCTTAACGCAGGGCTCATATAGAGATATAAGGATAGATTGAATCCCTGAGCCCCATTATTCAAAAGCATCAGCTTACACACACGTGGAAGTGAACTGAACACACATATCACAAAAATTGTTCTCAAGTTTGACCCGTCTCAAGGATCCCATAACCTAAGTAGGATTAAAATTAAACAGAACAATATCTTTCTACTCCATTCATCTTCAGAGAAGAACATGTTATGAAACACAACCCGAGGTATGGTATGTGAATCAATTGACAGGAAGAGCACATAGCAAAGAGAACTACCTCGTCTTTGGGAAGTGAAGACAACATTGGTATAAGAATCGCCGCATCCTGCAAGGTAAAAAGAGTCAATGCAAGAACCATACCAATAAGTGAGCCAATAGAGATTGAAAATTAGGACTGAAGGAAGCTGGGAACCTTTAGTTTTGTTTGATACAGATGTTTAACAGTGGCAATTAGATCAGCAGAAGGAGTAGTTTCTTCAGTCAATACTTGTAACACCTTGCCATAAATTAGGAACATTATCAATATAATTCATAATTAGTTAAAAATGGACGAAGTAACAATATTGGAAAGAGGAACCTAACAATACCAGCATCAAAAGATTTTCGCTTCCTTGAGGAGGATCAGAAATTATTCGCAGGAATTCAGAAAACGATGATCCAAGATTCCTCACAAGATTCGGGATATGCCGATGGACAGCCTGTATCACCTTGATTAGTTTAGAATGTTGTTGTAAAAAAATAAAATGCAACAATGACAGACAAAAAAATCAAGGTCATCTGAATTTTGCAATAGGTAAACAAAACAATGGAAAGACCTGCTTAACAGTCTTCGGAGCCCGTCCATAAACATCAAATACAAGTTGTAGAAGACTAGGTTTCTGCAGAAAAACGATATACAAAATTATCAAAATCGGATCACCTAATCAAAACGAAATTATTCGACTTATGCAGCCTAAATGGTTTACCTTTGTACATAGAGCAAAAAATAATGACATGCACCGCTGGGCTTGAGACAGTGATACGTTAGGAGCAGTCTGTAGCACTGGGTGCAGATCTTTCGCAAGCTCACCCTCAGGAACAACTCCAGGATCTGAATTTTGAGAACCACTAATAGACGTTTCCTGAACTCCAACCTGTAGAAAGAACGCATAAGAATGTGAAATATTTTAAATAATATGAAGGATAATAATGACCAAAAAACCTTGAAAACAGGTCTAGCTTACATTTATATCGGGGTTCGATTCAGTGACACCAACTTGTGATGACTCTGTATCCGGAATCCGTTGATCAATAACTGACAACAGCATATTTGTTGCAAACTCTTCAACTTTTTCTGATGCGTAGCTAAGACGGTAGAGTTTGTTTGCAACCTAACCAACAATAAACAAAGATGTTAAAGCAATGCCCCATTCATAAGAATATCTTTCCACTTGGATGGATCCGAAGAAAATTAGAAGGAAAAAAACTAAGACTACCCAGCAACTTATTAGTAGGATTTAATAATAGATAAACAAAAGTCAGCTTGCTTACCAGACGGATAGCCTTTGCACGTACATCTTCTTGCGGATGAACAGAGCACTGCAATTGAAATAGAGAACCATAAGCGAGCCATACAAACAGTAACTGTGTTTGTGTGTGTGTGAGAGAGAGAGAGAATTAGTACGTTGAAAGCTATAGTCAAGCAAGCCTCCCTGTTAAGTGGACGGCCCAATATCAAGCTCCATACAGCACCAAGGCCCTGAGTGACACGGTCACCATCACGAACATCTTTCCCGAGGTTGTCAAACCCCTCTGAACAACAAAGGTCTTCCAGCAGCTTCAATGCAGAATCAGGCAAAAGAGGAACTTCACCAAGAAATCTGCTGAATGACTTATCTGAAGCCGGCAAAGTATCTCGCAGAGATTTGGCCTACATAAAGAGACTGTAAGACTTCAAAGTAAAATAACAACAACAAATAGATAAAAGTCTAGAATAACTTACAACTGCCAGAAGAAACTTTTCGTATACACTCTCAGCAAATGATGAGAATTCATCTTCGCAGGAGATCACCACACTGCGCAGGTGATAGAGTACATGCATTGCAAGCTCATGTCCCTAAAAATTGAAGAAGATGCCACAATGAATAAAAGGACTTAAGAAAGTTGTCAAGTTCTGGAATACGAAAGGCTAAACTAGATGTGCATACCTTCTGGTGCTCATAATCCGAAACTATATGCTTTTGCACCATTGAAATAATATCTTGATCAGCAGCAGTCTGCCAACATAAGGAGAGACTCGCATTACAAAAAACGTAAAATTTATTCCATAGGTATCATATAAACTGACTGTAAAGTATATTTCAAAGATAAAGCAATCCACCATGAGTAATTTCAATTCAAGCAGATAGTCTCTATTTGCATCATATAAACTGACTGTAAAGTATCATATAAACTGACTGTAAAGTATATTTCAAAGATAAAGCAATCCACCATGAGTAATGTATCAAAGACATGTCTCAATTGATTTCCCAGGATACTGAGATGAGATGCTGACAGACTAATATTGTTAGCGTTGATTTCACATCACATGTCAAAGCCAGTGAAACATAGTAGCACTGCAGTCCTATACAGGAAGCCTGAAGACTGTCTAACTGTTGCTGACACATTAAATAAGCCTCCCCAGAAGTATGGAATGCCTTCTGGTATTTTGGTCATCGCATTCCCCTGTTTCGTGTAAGATGCTTAATTGATTTCCCCTGTTTAATGACAATCCAGGTCCTGCTTATGTAAAACACTCTCTAAACACAGAAGTGTAACTGCTCTCTAAGTTTGTCAGGAAGTTAAAGCAGGAAAGAAAAACAGACAATGCATTTCAGATACTGTTTTCAAGGTCCATGGCAAAATTTGGTGAAATCCATTTTAGGACCTCTGCAGATGGTTTGGTTTCAGATAAATTGAGTTGATGGAACTGAAGCTAGACAGCCTTTTGGAGAATAACAAAGAACTAGCTGCAAGGTTGTATATGATTCTCTGCCATTCTTTCACAAACATCACCGCCGCAGTCTGTGGATGACGATGTGAACAGAAAGTTCTCTTTCATTACTCTGTCTCATTATACTGTGAAATTGTTTGCCTAACAGAAGTTCATCCAAGGATTTGGTTCACAAATTTCAACAACATAAAAATCATCATTATTCACGTTAAAAGGAGGCATCTCCTTAAAGAATTCATGTCGACTGTATAGAGATAACAGAAAAATAAAATATAAACATAACTGTTGTGAAGAGAACAAACCAAATAATATACATTTCATCACTACCTGCAAAACTAAGCGTGCAAGTAATTCCATGCATGTCCGACTACAGCCTGTTGCATGTATCTGTCTGCTTGATTCAATAAGACGCCCAACTGCCAAGTTACTCAAGCGGTTCTGCTCTTCTCCTGTCAACTCAATATATGATGGGACAGGTGGTAACTCACGAAATGTCTCTTCAGGTGCAGATGTGCCTGGAGAATTCTGATCAAAATCCATCATATCAGAATCCTGCAACTCTGGTTCCAATACAGAGAAATCTGGTTGTTCTGGAGATAATACAGGTTCCAGATCCATGATGATGTCAGAAGGTGGAACATCTGAAGTTGTATTATTAACCTCTGCAGATGGATCAATAGTGAGAACTTCTTCGTCTACAGGCCTGATTTCTTCTTTGAAAGTATGTTGGTCATCTAAGTGTGTAATGGAATTTTCAAAGAACTCGGTATCACTTTTAGACACCAAAGGATCTATAGCATTTTCAGCCTTTGGGACCACCTGAACTGGGACAGGACTACCCATAGAGACTGAAGCATCAAAAGCAAACCGTGAATCGGTGATCTCCTCCTTCGCAGGCAGCGGTTGCACAGCTGCTGCAGGTGCTGGTGGACGCCGCGGATCTAGGCGACGAGGGTCCTGAATAATAAACTAGAACAATTACTAATTGACCAAAAACAGCTCAAAAATCACAAAATAATGTAAGCAAGACTGTAATAAAATGGTTATTTACCCTTCTGGGATCACGTTTAAGATCTGCAGGAAGAGTGGAAGCCGAGCTCAAATCAGCAGAAGGTGCACCCACTGCTTTTGTGGAAGAAAAATGAGTTACAGCTTGTGATTGGAAGAGAGTAGACTGCTGAGAAGTAGTAGTTGGAACATTTGGTACTGCAACTTGAGCAGTTGTAATTGGACCTGATGGTGAAGGCAGTGGCATGTTCCCTAATCTACTTGATAATGGTGGTGAGTTCTTAGGTAAGTGTCTCATATTAGCTATAACAATGTCAGCCATCAAGTCAGGCTGGATTTGCGAGATGAGAATTTCAAGTGATTTAGCGCCTCTTTCTCCTTCTGCCAACAGGGCAGCAATCATGGCAATCATTTGTTCAACAGGAGTCAACTCATTTTGCATTAATGGTACCTTAGTAGATACTCCATTAGAAGTAATTCCATCATGCCCAGAATTGTTTTGAACTGGTAAGGGTGCATTTCCCACAGGAAGATAGCGAGTCCTTTTTGCAGGCAGCTCATCAGTATTGACTGCACTGTCAACATCTGGAAGCATGGACCTTTTCTTATTCAATTCAGAAACAGGTAAGAAATGGTTTGAAGATTGATCCTCCTGACGATCAAAACGCAAGACAATCCTAAGCATTAGGGTGTTTGAACAAGAAAAAAAAAACAAAACAGATGGTCGATATAATGCTATGAACAATAAGATCCACGAGAAAGTGCAACACTAGAAAGGTTTGTTACCTTGTTAAATCGAGCATCCCGAGAAGCACGTTCAGTATTCTTTATTATTTTATCGACTTTCCTAATAACTTGATCAGCAGCATCCCCTGCATTCATTGCCCGCAAAGCCCTAACCAGTCTATCCCGCGACTGCCACATAAGTGCATTTTGTGTTGGACATTCATAGTTTCATTGATGGTGAAGTGTAAAGGGAACTTGGAAGCAAGGAACACTTATCACTGGAAAACTAAACAAAATGTACTGAAAAGTTTACCTCTACAATGCAGGGGTGGGTACACCTTAAGAAACCCAGAAAGGCAGTCCTGAAAGAGTACTGGATACTTGCAGTATGACTCCCAGGTGTCTCGAAATTTGGATCAAACCCAATTAATGCTGAAAGAATATCAGTGTAATGCATTGGCCGTTTCCTTGCAATAGCAGCGAGACTGTCAAGCAGAAAAGTCATGTCAGGCCACTAGACAGATTTTCCCAAAGATATGTACTAGCATGTAAAGCATCACAACATACTGTAAGAAATTATTATCATTTTTGTCGAAGATCAGCATCAACAAAGATATGAAACCAGAAGGCAATATACCTGTCGCATATGATAGTAAATGCATAGAAAATAAAAAAACAGATACTCATGCACCTAATGACAAACAAGTTATTAAAATGGCTCCCCAGACAGGAATGCAGCAAGGTTGACATAGGATAAAATCCATAGCAAGTAACAGAAAAATCGGTAGCAGATCCAAGCAATTTCTGCAATGCATTTGCCCCAATGGAACTTTGAAGTCAAAATATGTGACCTCACATAAGTATACAATGACTATAACACCATCAGCCTCGGTCTCATATCACATATTAAGGCACTCTTGTAAATTGACAGAGAAGCAGATCCATCCCAGCACCCGACGAACCTACTATACTGCTGAGATAAATATACAGCAACATTAAAATAATTCTAGCCAGACAGATAAAGTCAAAATCTTCCTCCACATCAACTAACTGAACCGTGACAAAGGAAATGGTTCAGCTTTTTCCACCGGGAAATGGTTGTTATATCTATGTATGTGGCAGAAGCGAAACACGTTAGGTAAACTACTCTACTGCTTTGTCAGTGGTAACCAGTCTAGACGAACTTTACGTGACGGATGATAAGCAGACTAGTATTTATTTCTAGCATAACCTAATCTGCAGAACTGCACAGTAACGAGACATACTTCGTTTTTAGGTAATCACACTTCAGACAAGGGAAACCCTGTAACACCGAAAGTTTCCGGTTTTAACCTCCCTAGCCTTAAAAATCTAACAGATCCTTGCAATGGATGTCAAAAATTCAATCACTTTTCCAAACTAGGTTACTGGATAAAGTAACTGGGAGGATCTGCAGAACTGCACAATAATGAGACATACTTTGTTTTCAAGTAATCACACATCAGACTGGGGAACCCTGTAAAATCCAAAGTTTTCTGTTTTATTCTCCCTAGCCTTAAACTCAAAAACTCAATTGCTCTTCCAAACTAGATTCCAGGATGAACTGGGAGGACTTGCACCTTGTCCCAGCATGAGAAAATACAATAGACGAAGAAAATTTTGCGATGAATTTTCTCCCAATACCGAGTTAAGTTTGAAATGTACTGATCAAGCATGTTATGATTTATTAAATGTCTAGACTAGTTGGGCAGATATCCTTAATTAGTTGCAAACGTCAAAAAGAATATCAGAAACTCCTAGGTCACGTCTGTTGTATAAGACGAACTTCCCACAAACTGTAGAAATGAATTTGAACAATTCAGCCCTGAAAGTGATTAAAGTTGTGCATCAAAACTGGCGGCAGAGTTTTCTTTAGTTCTATAATATTTCAGGTCTGACAGACTCTGGTTACATATAAGTTGCGAACCATTCTTACATTTTGCAGTGTAGTGCAGATTAACATGTTTACCTGTACCCGATGCTAGTGATAAATCAAAAGCTTGAGAAAAAACTATACACATGCCAATACCCAACATTTGGTTTATACCATTCCATTCACAAAGAAACTGAGTGCCTTGGAGCACAAAAATGTCATCTGATCCTTGAAAATATCCTCTGACACATACCAACCAACAGAGATGTTACTAAACCTACTAAGTGCAGAAATAAGCAGAAGAGAGAAAATACAGCAAGTATGTTCAAACTTTAGATGCCGATAGGCGAAACCGAAGGTAAATGGAAGAAAAAAAATATTCAACCACATCTCACACAAAAAACAGTTGGGTGATTCTTCTAAATCTCTATATTAATTATATATACGTTCTAAATGTATATCAACAATATATTACAACTTGAAACAACAGTTTTCTCTAGAGATAGTCTGGTATGATTCTGAAACAGTTTACAACAGATAAAATGCATCAAATGGCAACTAAATTCTTTTACTATAACTGGTCAATGTGCTGGCATTGATGCAATCAAGGTCCAGTTTTATACTGCCTATATTATCTTCAACTATTTAATCCATTGATGCAGCAGCGATGTCAAGCACAAATCCATATTTGGTAATCACCAACCCCGCTGTTTAACTCCACAAATAGAGTTGGTCAGCATCCCGAATAATTCCTAGGAGACAGCTGAATTAGAACCTGTTACCAGCTCGAGAAATCCCACCAAACTTTTAAAATAGTAAAGTTGGGAAGACAATACAGTAGCAAATGCATATGCATGGATAAAAAGTTAAGGCTTCGACCCTTCTGATTATTAATCAGATGAAAACATGAATCATAATGGTACCGCAGTAAAAAGAATGTGATGTGAATAGAAACGAGGCCAGAAATCGAACATCACATCAATTCACCGCGAAGGAAAACAAGCCATTGAAGGCTACACCTTATAACACAGAGTCGATGCATATTTATTCACCACTATTCCTGTAAACTCTAAAGTCAACGTTGGTTTCAATTGACTAATATTTCCCTAATGATAGCTTTAGTTGCTCGGATCTTAAGTTTCTATATAAGCAAGATATTAAAATAGTAATCCAACTGAACTTTGAAATCGGCCATCCAAATAATCCATTGGCTTTAAGAAATGTGCAAAAGGGTGAAGCCAGACTCACCAATTGATAACAGTGATTGTCACACAACCAGGGAGTGTCTTTGCTGAGCGCAACATATCCAGTAAATATCCAAGACTCCTGTTCGCTTCCGAAGTGAGCAAATCTGGATCCAGTATTGGATGACCTCCAACCACCCATGAGATATTAAAATTTTGACCCTTCACTGTAGAACAAAATGACCGCATCAGAAACTAAAGGAACTTCAAGCAAGCAATCGCCATAAATCAACTACGAAACACACAACAAGAATAGGCAAGATGATATACCTTCTTTAGAGGATGTTTCATCATCATCGGCATCAGACATGAAAAGTAGAACATACGTTTCCAAAAACTTTATCGCAAGCAACTTTGTTCCGATAGGACCAGACTACAAATCAGCCAAGTCAACAAGTGTGAGCATTAAAAAATTTGCACTGTCTACATTACTAAAACATATCGATTAAGTATTCTTCACTGAAAGGGATTTGTATATCATCTGATAATGCCTACCTCCAAAGCAATTCCACAGATAGCATCCTTGAACTTCACCATCCAACTCCACAGCTCTTCAAGCCATCTCTCCACCTTACCAGATTGATGATACTGTGGTTTTGCAAAAGGAAGTATATAAGTAATAAGTATTAAAACTATTTAAACCAAGAACAGCGATGAAACAAAGCTTGTTAGGAAGGATGCATATGAATAACAAACCTGTAATGCCATCTCTTCCAGAACGCTGCAAAAGAAGTTTGTACCACTAACAATAGACTGTCGTACAACAGATGAAGCATCATCTTTCAAATACGCCAAAAAAACGGGCATGAATACAGATGATTGATCCATCACCTTCAACCCAAGCTCTTCCATCAACCTGCCACCACACACAACCCCATAAGAATCAAAATAAATCAAATTGTCTTACTGCATGTCTTCAATTAGCCCTAGAAAGTAATATTATTAGTGGGTGACCTAAACTAATCTTAACCTACAACCCCCAAATTGGTGAAACCCTAATTCAAGACAATGTAACAATTAGGTTAGAAATCAAAGACAAAATCAAACATTAACATGCAAAAACACACAATAATCAAACATTATAAGGAGATGTCAGTACTAAACTTATGAATTTCACTTTACAGCCTCCAAACAGTGAAACCCTAATTCAAAAATCAATCTAATTGACCCAAAATCGAACACAAAATTCCACAATAACATGCAAATTAATCAACCCCCATTCATCAATAACTTCAAATTAACCCAAAAAAATCAAAACTTTACACTTACTCTAACAAAATCTTCCGAACCAAAACTTCATTAGAACCCTGAAGTTCAACAATATAAGGAAAAAGCTCAACAACCAACGAAGAAGGTTCCACAGACAATATAATATCTTTGGCTTGTCTTAAAGAAGACAATTTAACAGCTAAATCTCCATGGTTTTTTACAGCGGAGAGTAAAGAAAGTGTCTGTTCTCTTGAGGTAACTCCTCCTCCTGCCATTGCTGATGGTTTTTGAATTAAAAAGAATGGATAGGGGAAGGAACTAAGGGGTTCTTTCTAGGGTTTGTAACATTCCAGAGGAAAATTAGGGTTTTCTGCAATTTTGATGGCGACGACGAGGACGAAGAAGAAGAGTTCTTCGATGAAGAAAAGAGATGATGAGAGAGTGAATTCACGAGGCCGCACCAGTTTTTTATTTGGTAGGTTGTTTTTGATATGATGGGCTTCATAGATTGGGCCTACTTATGTGGGTTTTGATAACTTTCCCTATATTCTAGAAACACAAAAGGGAACATTATCTATATACCCCTACTATCAGACCCCTTGCAAAAATACCCTTATCAACTTTACAAATACCCCTAAGACTACTACATTACTAAAATACCCTCTTTTATATAGTGTATATACAAAACCACCACCACCAAAAAAAAAAAAAAAAAAAAAACTGTAATGCCCACACCACTGTCCACCGCCAACCACCACCACCACCGTCCACCGCCTCCCACCACCACCAACCACCACCACCGACGACCACCACCACCCACCACCACCACCCACCACCACCATTGTCCACCACCACTGTCCACCACCACCGCCACCGCTAACGAACACCACCACTGTCCACTACCACCGCCGCCGCCAACAACCGACACCCATCGCCGTCGCCAACCATCACCGCCGTCAACCACCATCGCCGCCGCCAACCACCACCACCATGTGGAGTCAACTTGCTGAAGTTGTGTCCATATCGGAGGCAACTAGCTCAAGTTGTCTTCAACAATAAAGGCAACTAGCACAAAGTTGTCTTCAAAAAGTGAAAGCAACTAGCCTAAGTTGTCTCCATACATGGAGGCAACTAGCTCAAGTTGCCTCCAATCTGGAATCAACTAGCTCAAGTTGCCTCCAAAAGTGAAAGCAACTAGTTCAAGTTGTCTCCACATATGTAAGCAACTAACTTAAGTTGCCTCAAATCTTAGTCAAGACAATATCCCACATTCAATCAATATCATATAGCATTGAGCGACAAGCTTCTCATAATACGGACCTCGGCAGTTTGTTATTACAGAACTCTTGCGTGCTCCAGCCACTTTGTAAGTACTAAAAGCTAAATAGACTCGAGTAAGTCCATCTCGACAACTGATTCAAATCACATACAAGTTTCTCCGTATTATCTGCTTACCTCCCTCCACGAATACAATCAGCTCAACCACATTAGCAAACTCCGGATACAAAACCTTGACTTCCTAAGCACTAGCCACAGCAAACTCTTTTCATTTTGTACACACCTTCAGCAGTTATATAAGTAATGAAAAACGTCAATAGACTAACAACACTAGCTCAAAAGAAATTTTTGAGAGCTTGGGATGATCAAAATGTGGAAGTTATTAACCATTTCACAAATAGTTTAGTGAGCGATAATAAAATTTGAAGGTAGTGGTGACTCACCCAATAGTCCTGCAAAAGAAAGGGGATCAATAGGCACTCCCACCCCTTCGACTGCAACAGTCAATACATTTCCTAGATCATCTGTGTATGTCCCTATCACATATTGAATTAAAGAAAGCAATGGGTTGTTATAATAGATTTGAGGCCTTATGAACCCGCAAAACGAAAAATCAAGTGTTAAAGCGGATGCAAGAGGATCATCTTGAACAAACGAAAAAGAAAAGAGTTACTCAGAAACTCGAAATATCTTGACTCATGACTTCGCCCAACTCTCTTAAGAATTATACTAGTCACCAAGACAATCATGTAACTGAGGATCATAACTTAAGCAAGGGGATTCTCAGATGACTTACAAAGCATTTTCCCCACCATTGAAGCTGTTATCAGTGGCAAAAGCTATAAGTGTGAGGGCTAATGAAGTCAAATATACACTAGCTATAAATATCAAAAAGAGCATTCTTATTAGGGAGGACAGACTCATACTTGTTCATCACCCCTAAGCATCACTCTCAGCACCAACCACTTCTGACTGCCTTTTACATCCTTGTCTTCTCCTAGAATCATCAATTTATAATCTTCACAATATCATCCACCAAAACCTTGAATATCAACAGCTTCCATCCACTCTAACTGCAATTCCAACACCATTTTATGTATCTAAGAACTGCATATGCATCTTCTTTGCAATTTATATCAACATTTATCACCACCACAAATCAATCTTCTCGTTTTCGCCATCACAGATCCTTTATCCTTATTTCTCATATAATCTTAGCTTCTAATTCCTCTTCTCGATTCAAATCAACAACACCTGGGTTACCTGAGATAAAACCGATACTCTCCTGTAATTCCTCCATAAACCCAATCAAATCAAACCCCTTTCTCAATTTTCAACATAAAGCCATAAACCCAACTTCTAACTCTAAATCACTCCAACACTACTGAACTTCTCTGAAATTTTGATCAATTTTTACTTTTTGATTTCATGGTTTCGTACACGCTAGGTGAGGCAACAAAAACCTAAATCAAATACGTTGATAAATAAAATCGAAAACCTAAATCAAAAATGCAAAAAGTCAAATCGATGAAAATCAGAAAATAAAATCGAAAACTTAAATCTCTATCTCTATCGACTGGATCTTCAATTGACATTGAATTACCTCTTAAAATGAGAAGAATACGAACTGTTGATGGTGTTTACGGTGGCAGAGAAACGGTGCTGATGGTGGTGGTGATGATGGGTGAAATTGGAGGAGAGAAACGCAGAGTGATGGAGAAATCTCCGATCTCAAATGAAAAATGAAACGATTCGATGATTTTTCTTTAAAACTGAATGGGTATTTACGGAATTATAAAAAAAAAAATTGTTTCCTTCTATAAGGTGAAGGGTATATATATAATGGATAAGGGTATTTGTGCAGGATCCATGGATACTAGGGGCATAAATAACATTCCCACAACACAAAACTAGGTTATTTAACTCTTTATGTAAGAATTAATATGGGTATTATTGGAAAGATTTTACTCTCTCTGATATTTCTTAATATCCGTGAAAAATCCTATAACGTCAAGTAAATCGGAAAAATGGAGTTGGGTTTAGTGAACTAATATTTTAGAACCCGTTTTTGGGGACTACTCAAAATGGGGGGATGTTTGTGAAACTGCTCTCAAGTTTTTGGGGTGGTTATTGGTAGTAATTCCAATCACCCCTTATCTGATTTTTTTTTAAATACCTACTCTACCCTTAATGATAAACTTAGTTAGTGTGACGATTAATTAGTGTTAGTGTAATGATTAGTAACTGATTAGTTAGTGATTAGTGAGTTATATTAGTGGGATTGTTTTGTTATAACATTATTATTGAGAGATAAGAAGAAGAAGTAGAAAATATGAAGAAGAAGATGGGTGAACCCAAAAAATCTTTTTTTGAGTTTAATAATTATGATTTGGGTGATTCATGTGATGATACCTCATCCTCAGAATTAGAACCCCCTTTACCACATAGTGTATTTGTCAATACTTTCAATGATCAGGAAATGAGTTATTTGTTAGATGATGAAAGCTTTTTGCCCCAAACTCAAGCTAACCAAACAAATGATGGATTTTATCAGCCACAACCTGAAGATGAAGCTATGGGTACTCAAGTATGCCTCATATTTAGTTAATGTAGCTTGAATTCTGCAAAAATTTGGCCAAACTCAAAATTTCTGGAAAACATTCGTTTAGGTCAACCTAGTTCGGTTACCAAATTTAGCTTGCGAGGTAACCGAACTGTTCTGAATGTGTAGTTCGGTTACTAAATTTAATGTACGCAGTAACCGAACTACATGTTAATGGTGGTTTTTTAGACTTGGTTATGTTTTTCCAAACATGTAATCAATTATTTTTATAGAGTTTACAAAGTGCATTGTTCGGTTGAGTCGATATCGGCACTTTTTTGTTACCGAACTTTATGTTCGGTAAGGTCGCAAAAATATAAATACAAATAGTTTCTAACCGAACCTTCGAGTTCGGTTTAGTCGAGTTTTTCGGTTTCATTGCCGAACTTTTACATAGAAAATCTAAAGATCGAGTTCTGTAAGGCCCCAATTTATTTCTGGAAACTACATAACCGAACTTTGTGTTCGGTAGGGTCGATAAAAAAATTTACATTACCGAACTTGTAAGAAAAGTTTTTATGGTATTGTTGTTGTGCTATTACTTGTAGGTTCCATGTGCTCCAATAGAACCAATGGAAAACAAACCTCCCCTAGTTGGTATTTTGTACGATGACACATCCCATCACTACATGAATGACTTGGTATTCAAAAATCCGGAAGATACAAAGAGTTGGGCTAGACAACATGCACAAAAAGACATGTGTGTATAAGTATTGAATGGGAGAGAAAGCAAAACTCGCTTTGAAATGGTTTGTGAGAGAAGCGGTGATCCCGATAAAAGCCACAAGAGGATGGGTTATGTTTATAAAGGAAAGACAAATAGGAAGAACAAAACTTTCTCAAAGAAGATTAATTACATGTGGTCACCAAACGTTTTTGTGGAGGCTCATAGCCAAACTGAGCATATATACGATTCCAAAAACACTCCAAAACAAACCTAAGAGTTGGTTTATGTAATTTCTGCATCAAGAGAATGAGTTTTCCAACATGTGCAATAGCAAAAATTTGAGTCTCCAGAGAAGATTTCGGTGACCTAACATATTATGCTCTGTTAACCGAACTAATATCTTATCGATGAAGGCTTACTGCTTCATCCTACATACAAGTTCGGTAACCAGTGAAAATTTTGCGAGGTAACCGAACTAGGACTTCGGAAACCTGATAGAATTTTACCATTTCTTTATAAACATAACCCATTTGCGGTTGGAGGCGTCATGCTTGATGAAGCGTTAGTTTTAGTGGATTTTATCGGGTTCGAGGAAGCGAGAGATATGTTCACGTGCATTTCCAGTGCCATCATGCAGGGTGAATTAAGGAGAGGAGTATCCTTTTGGGAGAGGAATTCTTTGTATTTCAGATGGGTAAGGAGGTTGATGTTGATGCTTGTCTATTTCATCATTCTTGACTCGATTCCGAAAAAGTTGCTCCAGATCCTCTCGTGTGACAAAATTGGATGGCTGACTTCTTTCCAATGGGGATCTGGCACGAGTCTCGTCGTCCGCGGAGACGCGTTCCGCCGAGGCGCTAGCGTCGAGGGAGTTGGAGGCGTTTCTAAATGGCTCTAGATGGCATGACTCACGTGGCAGCCGCCCTGTCAGGGCTTTGGGAAAGACTAGTACTTCTTTCTGCGTCAAAACCATATCCGTCTGGGCTCTGGCGCGAACCTCCTGTTGTTCCATCAAATCAGCGATGGTGATATAGGGTCGGCTTCCTCTGGTACCTCCGGTTTCTCGTCCCATTGGTGGGGTAGTTGGAGTCTTAGTGGAGGTTGGAGGCGTCATGCTTGATGAAGCGTTAGGAATGGTAGCGGTAGCTCTGGCCCTGGTGACTGGCGGCGTTACAACTGAATGTGCGCTTTGATCGCGGGATTAGCGAGTTGCGCGAGGATGTTAGAGGCGCAGCTGCTCCGGCCCCGTAATAATCGGCGGCGTTACACCCGAAGGGGTGCTTTCGGTGCTACTGGGGTCAGTAGATGGCATAGTGATGTTGTTGGAAGTAGCGTTAACACCAGGGACAGATTCTGCGTTGGTGTTCTCGGCAGTTGATCCGGATCTGAGTTCCACCATGTCGGAGTTGTAAGTGAAGGGTGATATCGGAAATTTGGAAATCGATATTTCAACCGATAGATTGATCTCCCACTGTGGTCGCCAATTGTTTATGGGTGAAAATGGTTTCTGCTGATTTCGGTAACTTCGGTTGTGTGGGTGAAAAACAAATTTAAACCCTAAATAATGTACTGCAAGAGAGTACTTTAGATTCGAGAGATAAATCTGTACAAGTCCGGCCTAAACCAAGAAATGGCCGTTCCAGACTTGCTTTGGTCACAAATTGGAGGAGAATTGGTTGGTTTTGGGGAGGGAAGCAAGGAAAGTGATGAGACCGAATAGTCGATTCTGGAAGAGTAGCTGTGTTACGACTTGTATCAGAAAGTGGGAAGCTAACAGATGGGAAAGCTATCCAATGTTTTGTGGTGTATCCCCCTGACTGAACTTGTTGTTCGGTGGAAATAGGTAAGATCTATTTATACAAGTCCAAGTGAAACGTACTCTGATCTCATTAAGGAATGGAAAAATGGGTGAGTAAATGGGAGGAGGTGGTAACAGTTAACGCATGGAATTGATGTTCCATGAAACCGTTAACGCATGGAATTGATGTCCCATGAAACCGTTAACGCATGGAATTGATGTCCCATAAAACCGTTAATGCATGGAATTGATGTCCCATAAAAGAGCGTTTCACCATTAACTCCTGTATTTACTAACCGCCTCATCCTTATGACAGGTGTAGTGTACGCCGCATGCTGTAAACCGCCAAACCAATACCCAAAGAGGATTCTCCAGTTTGTGATATGTGTTGATGTCTCGACTGTTTTTTGTAGAAAACATGTAGTATATTGTTGTTGCCTGGTAAGTCGAGCTTGGGAGACTTGCTAGCTTGGTGACCTTCGACGGTCGAGATTTTGCATCTTAAGAGGAAAGGTAGTCGTTGATCGTTGCACATTTTCGTTTGTTGGTGGCCGCATATGGAAGGCCAGCATGGTATCGCGACTAGGTTGGCATGCCATTGGCATGGCATGGTGGTGCGTCTAGGTTGGCGTGACCAAACTAGGGTTTTGGGTCAAAGGTTACCATGTGTTGTCTGGTAACCTTGGACAGCTACGATTTGCTCCTGGGATTGAAAGACGACCGTTGATTGTCGCACACCTTCGTTTTGGTAGCCCGCGAAGGCAGGAAGGCCAAAGCATGGTGGCGCGGCTAGGTTGGAATGCCATTGGCATGGCATGGTTTGAAAACTTAGGTTTTTCGGGTCAAAGGTTACCATGCGTTTCGATAACCTGGATGGCTAGGATTTGCTCCTGGGATTGAAGGGCGCTTGTCGCACGCCTTCGTTTAGTAAGGAGGGAAGGCCATTGGCATGGCATGGTTTGGCATGGCATGGTTTGGCCCAAACTTAGGTTTTCGGGTCAAAGGTTACCATGCGTTTTCTGGTAACCTTGGATGGCTAGGATTTGCTCTTGGGATTGAAGGGCGGCCGTTGATTGTCGCACGCCTTCATTTTAGTAGCCGCATAGGGAAGGCGAGCATGGTGGCGCGGCTAGGTTGGCATGCCGTTGGCATGGCATGGTTTGGCGTGGCCAAACTTAGGTTTTCAGGTCAAAGGTTACCATGCGTTGTCTGGTAACCTTGGATGGCTAGGATTTGCTCCTGGGATTGAAGGGGGGCCGTTGATTATCGCACGCCTTCGTTTTGGTAGCCGCGTAGGGAAGGCCAGCATGGTGGCGTGGCTAGGTGCGTTTGGCATAGTGCGGTTTTGGCTTGGCATGGTGGGGCCAAGGGTTTGGCACATGGCGCGGCTAGCATGGCTAGGGCCAAGGCAATGTGCGGTTTGGCTTGGCATGTGGGGCCAAGGTTTTGGCGTGAATGGTTTGGCTTGGCATGGCGGGGGGCATGCCATGGGTGCATGGTGTGGCTAGCATGGCTAGGGCCAAGGCAAGGTGCGGTTTGACTTGGCATGTGGGGCCAAGGGTTTGGCGTGACCAAGCTAGGTTTTTGGGTCAAAGGTTACCATGTGTTGTCTTGTAACCTTGGACAGCTAGGATTTTCTCCTGTGATTGAAAGATGATCGTTGATTGTTGCAGGCCTTTGTTTTGGCAGCCAGCGTTGTGCATGGCGTGTTGGGACGGCAAGCATGCTTGGTATGCTCTAGCGTGGAGATGTAGTTGGCACGGCTTGCCATTGGCACAGGGGTGCGACTAGCATGGTTGGCATGCCTTGGCGTGGTAGGTGTGGCTGGCACGGTGGTGCGGCCAGCATGGTTGGCATGCCTTGGCCCGGTAGGTGTGGCTGGCACAGTTTGCCATTGGCACAGGGGGGCGGATAGCATGGTTGGCATGCCTTGGCGCGGTGGGCGTGGGAATTAGGGTTTTGGCCTATCGAAACCCTAATTAGTAATTAATTAATAAAAAAGGTACCCTGGTAATTTTCTCGCAGACATATTAAAGGGTTCAATAAATGCGTTTAAGCCCTGTGACGTCACTTTCTGACTAAGGTTTTACGATTTTAACCCCAAGCTAAAAACCACCATCAACATTAAGTCCCCTGCTTAGCTCGGAACATGGGCGTTGTTGCGAGGTAAGCATAAGATGGTGACAGACAAGGACAAAATCAAAATGGAAATCGTGCAAGATGATCAGGAAGATCCGCCTAACCTTTTCGAGAGGTGAAGAGAGTTTGTGCTTCCCGTGTTGGCGGCCCTACATAAATTGTGTTGGAGATGCAGACCGTGGAGTGGTGAGACGAAAATTGCTGGCTTGGTCTGGCCTTACATCACCTTGACTAGGCTAGGGAATATCATGACGCTGACTTGGCGGATCTGTTGGTATTGGAAAGTCGTGGCGCGGACGACTTGGAGAGGCAAATCACATGCGAACGGTTTGGAGAGGCAAAGCACGGAAGACGGTTTTGGCATGATGAGGCCACGACGATGGAACAAACAACTCGGCGCGGTGCGGTTATGGTACGATGCGGTTCGGTGAGGTGTGCGCGTGCGGCTCGGCGTGGTGGTGATTTGTCTTTGCGGGACCGATTGCCTCTCTTCTTGTGTAGCTTGAACTGAGAACTTTTTTTTTTTTGTTTTTTTTCCAAAAACCGAGAGTGTTATGTCCTTCTTCTCAAGTTACGTTGTCGGTTTTGTTCCCGAATCTCGATGTTGGTGGTCATAAAAGCAAAACGCAAGCAAGCACGTTTCGAACACATACTTCCGCGTTTTCTCACCAAACCCTTATTATATCGCATATCCAGGCACGAGACTTTCCCTTTTTATTTGCTTGGTAGAATAGGGTTTAATTAAGACCGGACATCATGCCTTAATTCTCAATTAATAGAAATCTTTCCTTTTCGGGATTGCGTTATTCTGCCGATAAGAGACGATGTTGGATCCTTCATTCGCATAGTTTATCTAGAAATCGTGCTCGCCCTCCTTGCAGATATGGTCTCGTGTTTTCTGGTTTCCGTTTTGTCTTCTTCCTTATGTATGCTTCCGGTATAAAATAGGGTAAAAACTTGCCTAATTTCTCTGGTTTTGTAGTGCACAATGGGATCTTCCAGAGGCAGCTGTACCTCTAACCCTTCGGAGAGAAGCTTTGGAATCGGCGAAAGACAATTTTCTTCTTATGAGGAGGCATTAGTGTACGCCGCACGCTGTAAACCGCCAAACCAATACCCAAAGAGGATCCCCCAGTTTGTGATATGTGTTGATGTCTCGAATGTTTTTTTGTAGAAAACATGTAGTGTATTGTTGTTTCCTGGCAAGTCGAGCTTGGGATACTTGCTAGCTTGGTGACCTTCGACGGTCGAGATTTTGCATCTTAAGAGGAAAGGTAGTCGTTGATCATCACACGCTTTCGTTGGTTGGTGGCCGCATAGGGAAGGCCATCATGGTGGTGCGGATAGGTTGGCATGCCATTGGCATGGCATGGTAGTGCGTCTAGGTTGGCGTGACCAAACTAGGGTTTTGGGTCAAAGGTTACCATGTGTTGTCTGGTAACCTTGGACGGCTAGGATTTGTTCTGGGATTGAAGGGCGACCATTTATTGTCGCACGCCTTCGTTTCGGTATCCGCGTAGGGAAGGCCAGCATGGTGGCGCGGCTAGGTTGGCATGGCATGGTTTGGCGTGGCCAAACTTAGGTTTTCGGGTCAAGGTTATGATGCGTTGTCTGGTAACCTTGGATGACTAGGATTTTCTCCTGGGATTGAAGGGCGACCGTTGATTGTCGCACGCCTTCGCTTAAAGTAGTCCACTTAGGACCAGGTTTCCAGCTCGGAGCCACTTTTTGTCTCGAAGATGCCAAAAATGGATATGTTCAAAATTTGGGGGGAATATTCCTATGGAATCTTATATATGAATCGATGGATTCATCGTTCTTTCGAAGTTTTCTACTTATAGTAGTCCACTCAGGGCCAGGTTTCTAGCTCGGAGCCACTTTTTGTCTCGAAGTTGCCAAAAAGGGATGTGTTCAAGGTTTTAGGGAATATTCCGATGGAATCTTAGATATAAATAGATGAATTCATCGTTCTTTCGAAGTTTCCAGCTTAAAGGAGTCCACTCGGGGCCATGTTTCGATCTCGGAGCCACTTTTTGTCTCGAAGTTGCCAAAAAGGGATGTGTTCAAGGTTTTGGGGAATATTCTGATGAAATCTTAGATATGAATCGATAGATTCGTCGTTCTTTCGAAGTTTCCGACTTATAGTAGTCCACTCAGGGCCAGGTTTTGATCTCTGACCCAGGTTAAGTCTCGAAGTTACCAAAAAGGGTTGTGTTTAAGGTTTCGGGGAATATTCCAATGAAATCTTACATACGAATCGGTGGATTCATCGTTCTTTCGAAGTTTCCGACTTATAGTAGTCCACTCAGGACCAGGTTTCGATCTCAAAGCCATTTTTTGTCTCTAATTTGCCAAAAAGGGATTTGTTCTAGGTTTTGGGGAATATTCCGATGGAATCTTAGATATGAATCGATGGATTCATCGTTCTTTCGAAGTTTCCGGCTTAAAGTAGTCCACTCAAGACCAGGTTTCGACCATGGAGCCACTTTTTGTCTCGAAGTTTCCAAAAAGGGATGTGTTCGAGGTTTTAAGGAATATTCTAATGGAATCTTACATATGAATCGATGGATTCATCGTTCTTTCGAAGTTTCCTGCTTAATGTAGTCCACTTAGGGCCAGGTTTCGAGCTCGGAGCAAGGTTAAGTCTCGAAGTTCCCAAAAAAGGATGTGTTCAAGGTTTCGAGGAATATTCCTATGGAATATTACATTTGAATCGGTGGATTCATCGTTCTTTCGAAGTTTCCGGCTTAAAGTAGTCCACTCAGGACCAGGTTTCGATCTCGGAGCCACTTTTTGTCTCGAAGTTGCCAAAAAGGGATGTGTTCAAGGTTTTGGGGAATATTCCGATGAAATCTTATATATCAATCGATGGATTCATTGTTCTTTCGAAGTTTCCGGCTTAAAGTAGTCCACTCGGGACCAGGTTTCGATCTCGGAGCCACTTTTTATCTCGAAGTTTCCAAAAAGGGATGTGTTCAAGGTTTTGGGGAATATTTCAATGGAATCTTATATATGAATCGATGAATTCATTTTCTTTCGATGTTTCTGGCTTAAAGTAGTCCACTCAGGACCAGGTTTCAATCTCGGAGCCACTTTTTGTCTCGAAGTTGCCAAAGATGGATGTGTTCGAGGTTTTGAGGAATATTCTGATAGAATCTTAGATATGAATCGCTAGATTCATCGTTCGGATCAAAGTAGATCACTCATGGCCAGGTTTCGAGCTCGGAGCCAGGTTAAGTCTCGAAATTGCCAAAAAGGGATGTGTTCAAGGTTTCGGGGAATATTCCGATGGAATCTTACATATGAATTGGTGGATTCATCGTTCTTTCGAAGTTTCCATTTTAAAGTAGTCCACTCAGGACCATGTTTCGATCTCGGAGCAACTTTTTGTCTCGAAGTTTCCAAAAAGGGATGTGTTCAAGGTTTTGGGGAATATTCCGATGGAATCTTATATATGAATCGTTGGATTCATTGTTCATTCGAAGTTTCAGGCTTAAAGTAGTCCACTCAGGACCATGTTTCGATCTCGGAGCCACTTTTTGGCCCGAAGTTGCCAAAAAGGGATTTGTTCAAGTTTTGGGGGAATATTCCAATGAAATCTTATATATGAATCGATGGATTCATTGTTCTTTCGAAGTTTCTGACTTAAAGTAGTCCACTCAGGGCCAGGTTTCCATCTCGGAGCCAGGTTAATTTTCGAAGTTGCCAATGAGGGTTCATGGTTTGTATGCCATTGAGCCACATTCGAAGTTAGAAGGGACACATGAGCACCATCTTTACGAGTTTCTACGATATATCCTGCTAAATTTGGAGTTATATAACCACTTCAGACACTGAGGCTTCACGGTTTGTATGCCGTTGAACCAAATTTGAAGCTAGAATTGACACATGAGCTCCGTATTTACGAGTTTCTATGATATATCCTGCTCAATTTTGAGTTAGAACCACATCGGACACTGAGGGTTCATGGTTGGTATGCCGTTGAACCACATTTGAGGCTAGAAATGACACATGAGCTCCATCTTTACGAGTTTCTATGATAAATCCTGCAAAAATTGGAGTTAAAAACCACTTCGGACACTGAGGGTTCATGGTTTGTATGTCATTGGACCACATTTGAAGCTAGAAAGTTCATATTCTTCTCAATCACCTCCACGTCTCAGTCAAAATTTTCGATGGAGCTCTAAATGCATTGATGTTTCTTTTATTATCCTTAATCACCTTCATTTATCATTTTCCCGATTCATTCTTATACATTTTTTGGATTTTTTTTATATCAGAATGTCGATAACAATGTCCTAAATTTATTAATATTTTTTTTTGGATTTTTTTTTTCGTGTTGAAGGTTGATAAATGAAACCGAATACATGAGTTCGTATTAGCACAAAGAGAAACACACATGCTTCTCAATCCATATGAGCATCCCAAATACAATATCAACCGTCTCCAGATCCTTTCTTAATCCGTATGATTCGATCAAACGAAACGTGGTCTGTCCATCATTTTCATTCGGGTTCACTCAAAATTTTTTTTTTGGAATCATTTTTTTATTCACTCATTCTTGGTTGTATCACCAAACCCTTCCTCAACTACTCGAACTCTAATTCTTATTTGTTTCTCTCTTTCTTCCTCCATCACCACTGCTCTTCCTCTTCTCCTGAAGAACACCTCTCCTCTACATATGACCGTCGGCGCTCCATCACCACCGTTGCTAATTCCAAACCTTGATTACAATCACAGAGAAGATGCTTTTCAGAGAAATCGCAACAATAGTGAAAAACAAAGCAATTCTCCCTCTTTTCTTCTTTGTTGTAGTATGTTTCTTAATCTTCGATTCTCATGAATGTCAAGATGAAGAATCCATTACCGTTGTTAGTTTAGAACCTCAACAGTTTTGATAATTCCAGATTCAAAGTATTAATAACCCTAATCAAGCAATTTCAACAACAACATCATCCATCCGTAGAAGCCACTGCTTGTTCGTATACTTTAGCAATCAAAATTAGTTGCTCTTCAAAAAGTTTCACTAGAGACCAGATCAGTCTTGCTTTTGGTGATGCTTACGGAAACCAGGTCATTTCTGAACTCTTCAAAATATATTTCCTTTGTTTTCTAGGGTTTAAAAAAAATAATCAAATTTCAACATTTTTTTTTGAAGCAAAATTTCAACAGTTGGGTGTATTTTTAGATTTATTTGCGATTTTGTTGAGTTAGGTTCTTGCACCGAGACTACATGATCCATCTTCAATGTCCTTCAAGAGATGTTCAACTGATACGTATTACTTTTCTGGACTATGTACCTACAGAATTTGTCACTTGTATCTATATAGGTAGGATCTGATGGCTGGAAGCCAGAGAATGTGATCTACACTCCTTTCTCAAGGATTCAGTTGATGCTCTTGCCGTGGAAGATGATGGGAATTTGAAGAATCAAGTTTGACTTTGAGGGTTTGTCTTGGTAATGTCAAAAGCCAAATATAAATTGATTCAATTACAGGCCAAAAGCTGCAGTTTGACGTATATAGAACTACAAATGTAAATCTTATTATTTCAGTTTCAATAGTACCTTAACCAAATAATCTTTGTTGATTTTGAACTATGAATTGATTCAATACATGCTAGGATTTGTTTTATCAAACGTTTGGATATTGCGACATTTAATTTTTTTTGATATTCAATGAAAAATGTCCCAACACACATAGGGTGGGACTTGGGTTGGGTTAACCCACCCAACCCTTGCCCAACCCGAACATTGGGAGGACATGGGCAACATGTTTCAAGACTTTGGGCAAGCTTGGGCATAAGATTTATAGACCCGAGTTAAATTTGGGAAAGCATGGGCACAATATTTCTAACCCAAGTAACCCGCCCAACTGATAGACACATTTTTGTGTCTAATTTGTTCTCAATACTGTGTATTGTTAGTGCTCGATTTTGTACTTATTTGATCATTTTATGTTTTTGTATGTGTTTTTGGAGAAATAGGCTTTAGCGGCAAAATTGGCTCGGAAACGCGATAAAGGCACCCAGAAGTTTTCACTATTTACAGCCCAAGGAATTACTCTTCGTACCCCACAAATTGCTATTCGAACCCCAAAGATTGCTAATTGTAACCCTAATTGCTAAAGGGACACCGAAACAGGATAAGGGGAGGTCATCTTCTCCAAATTGAATTCCAAATTGGCGGGAAATTTTTCGTTTAAGCTGCGGATTTAGGGATGATGATTTGGACCAGTTTCAAGGAGATTGAATCGCTGGTTTTCATGGGCTAGGCCTGTTTTGGCAATACAATGCTGGTATGGATGTTTAGTTGGGCTGGATTGGGCTAGAACTCGAGTTGGATAGAAACAGAGGTGGAGTTATACACGGACCCTGTATGAATTGGTTTTTGGTATTACAGGGAGACTAAAGGCGAGATATTATTTCCTAAGATGAGTTTCTATCTAAGGAAGATTTGGGGAGGAGTTGGAAAGATCAGAAAAGCGTGAAACAAGTAAGGGAAGAAATTATTGCCATGACTTCCACGAAAAGAAAAGAAGAAATTTATTCGGGATTTCAATAATGTTGAAAAAAGTTGGAAAAAGTTGAAAAAAAAAAGAGAGAGAATGAGACCAGACCGTCAGACCAACGGGAATAAATTCAATAAAGTCGACCACTGGAACCCTTGTATATGCCAATTGAGTTGACCTAGAGTTAGGATTATCGACCGGTGGTTCCCTTGTATATGCCAAAGTGTGTTGATATTAGTCCGTACACTCAAGTATCTCACCCATTAGGATAGGTTTCTTTTGGCAAAATGGCCTTCGACAGATATGGGAAACACCGTTCACCTTAGTCAACATCAAAACCATCTATGTTTTTCTATATCCATTTCTTAATCTATCCATGTAATTGGTTGACTCGGTTATGATGTCCAAACTATCTGAGTAGAGCTCTGTGACTTATATATGAATTTTAGTATGCTTGAGTGCAAACTCGTGTACAACAGTTGGAATTTCGCATCAGGGTACTTCCTACTGTAGTCAATAAGTATGCCATCCAAGGAGATTCTTTAGTGCCTTCCAAGGTTCTGTGTAAATAGCTAGGGTCTGGAGTGTAAAGGTTTTGTGGGTATATCTCTTGTAAGCCCTCCCGAGACTATAACTCGGCCACTAGGGCCACCTAGGGGTTTAACGGCTTATTGCGCTAAATGCAATCGACGATTCCTGCGACAGTGAGTTAGGATTTTATTTTGTAGATTTGATTTGCTCGGGACTAGCAAATAATAAGTTTTTGGGTATTTGATAGACACATATTGTGTCTAATTTGTTCTTAATACTGTGTATTGTTAGTGCTCGATTTTGTACTTATTTGATCATTTTATGTTTTTGTAGGTGTTTTTGGAGAAATAGGCTTTTGCGGCAAAATTGGCTCGGAAAGTACCCCCGTAGAAAGTATTAAAGGCACCCCAGAAACGCGATAAAGGCACCTAGAAGTTTTCACTAGTTACAGCCCAAGGAATTACTATTCGTACCCCACAGATTGCTATTCGCACCCCAAGGATTGCTAATTGTAACCCTAATTGCTAAAGGGACACCGGAACAGGATAAGGGGAGGTCATCTTCTCCAAATTGAATTTCAAATTGGCGGGAAAATTTTTGTTTAAGCTGCGGATTTAGGGATGATGATTTGGACCAGTTTCAAGGAGATTGAATCGCTGGTTTTCATGGGCTAGGCCTGTTTTGGAAATACAATGCTGGTATGGATGTTTAGTTGGGCTGGATTGGGCTAGAACTCGAGTTGGATAGAAACAGAGGTGGAGTTATACATGGACCCTGTATGAATTGGTTTTTGGTATTACAGGAAGACTAAAGGCGAGATATTATTTCCTAAGATGAGTTTCTATCTAAGGAAGATTTGAGGAGGAGTTGGAAAGATCAGAAACGCGTGAAACAAGTAAGGGAAGAAATTATTGCCGTGACTTCCACGAAAAGAAAAGAAGAAATTTAATCGGGATTTTGAGGTTGCTGAAGTGTATAAAAGGCTTTGTCGAGTTCCAGAGTAGGGTATTGAAGTTTAGAAGAAGTTAGGGGAAGTTTAGAACACCACAGAGCCGAGAAATCAAAGTTGCAGGAAACCGGGTTTTGCTGCTGCTGCTGAAGAACACGAAGAACATTAGACCCTTCAAAACAGTCTTTTATTCTACAACATATATCTACTATCGTTTCCTGTAACAGTTCATATTGTAACAGTGCTCTGTAACAATCATTTTGTAACGCCCGTTAAACGTTGCAAGCTGTCTGCTTTATTAGTTTTCTCTTGCTTTTCATCCTTTTGAGATATAAACAACTATTTTGAGCACGTGAATAATATGAGGAGCTAAACCCCTTAGCTGAGGCGACGGAGGAAGCTATTTTTCCAACAATCATGTGGTAACAATTATTTTGTTAATTTCTCCAATTCTTTTTATGATTATTTGCATTGAATCAAAATTGAAATAATGATTTTTATTGACTTGTTGTGTTTTCACTTGATGGTGCATGCTTAGCTTAGGGCTCTTGATGTTCCATGCTTGAGATTAACAACTAGTAATTTGAAAATCTACCATTGATAATATTTTAGAATCACAATTTCTTTTGGAGCAATACTGTCTAGAATTGCATGATAAGTATAAATATTGAATCACATGAAAAATTAGAAAGTAGTGGAATCCATAGTCTCAGTTTTCTCTAAAATCTTGATAACAACTTCAATTTAGTTTTCTTTATTTTTAGTTTTCGAAACTTAAGTCTAAAATCAAATCTCTACAAGTCTTTAACGAACCACTTTTCTTACCATTGTAAAAACTACATCACCAACCCGAAGAACTATGATATAGTTATATAAAACTATTTTTATAATTGATATTATTATCTATTTAGAGTAATTTTGGATATCTATGAATTGTACAATGAATATTGATTTTTAAATAAATGGTCATTTGGATTTATGTATGCAGGTTTCATTCCATTATAATTTAAATAAATTGCCATTTGAATGAATGTAAATGTGTTACACTAGCAGGTTAATGTAAACGTGAATTACTATCGGCAATTCGGTTTCAGCTCTAATTTTTTTTCCAAAACAATTTTATCCACAAATCCTAACAAAAGTGGTAGTTACACATTCAATCTACTTGAAAACAGAAGTTGTTACTTCAAATATTACAACCTTTAAGGATGTTGTGTTAGAGATTATGACTACATCAGACAAAGGTTGTGAAAAGAGGTTATACTACACTAACAAAGGTTGTGATACGAGTTTCTGCTACACATACCTTTGATTGTGAAACAAGAGTTGAGTATGTCATACAACTAAAATAAGAGTTGGGAGAAGAGTGTATACACAACTGTTAGTGGAGTTGTGTTAGAAATTTCTAAGACATATAACTTAGTTGTGGAACTAATGATGACAACTGCTTGAAGAGTTGTGTGAGACATTTCCCAGTAATTTAGATTGACTTTCACAACTGAGCCGAGCGTGGTATACAATGGAACGACAACTGTGTTTACGACTATTATTGAAGAGTTGCAAAGAATTGAGGACCTTCTACAAGCTCTCGGGTGCAACCTATAGATAAACGTCGTCTTATATTGTAAGAGCAAATCCTCTTTCAAATGAAGGAGTGCAATACCAATTAGACAAAATTAGAGGCTTTTATGGGTAGTATTTAGCCCCCTTTTCACCCAAACACGTTCATGCACTCGTTCATTTGAACGAGTGGTTAGGAGTGGAACACTAGACGGGACCCGTCCCCGTCATGCAAAATAACAAAAAACGGAAACAATGTCCTGTTAGTAGAAGAAAATATGGGTTGGACGGGGGACAATCCCCCGTCTATAACATTTTTCACTATCTCACGGGAGACTGTCCCCCGTGAATGTTTAAATTCTGTTTTTTGAATGTTAAGGTTTCCCTCCCATTCTTATGTTATTATTAAATTTTGAATTTTTTTTTGTTAACGGTGGACTGTCCCCTGTTTTGCTTCAAAAAAAATTTCTCACGGGACACCGTTTCCCGTGTAGTGCTCTTTTTTCTTTTGCCCATAATGGGTTCACTCTTTCATATGAGCGAGGGGGCCTTCATATGGGCGAGTTAGTCTCCAAATGGAGACTACCCATAGGATATGCTCTAAGACAACTAATTCCTGGTGTAGTTGATCGTATATTGTAAAACTTGGCAGATTGGGTCGACCAAATACGAAAGCAAAAATTGAAAACATTTTTAGTTACTTGGCGGAAACCATAAGTCGTTTCCAACTAGGAATCGACTCTATAATCGAAGATTCTCAACATCCAGATGAGATATTGAATTAAGATGCAGAATTGACGGCTGACTTATTTCTTTTTTGGTACAGTGGATAGTCAACTTGAACCGACCACACCCCTTGATAAACAAATTGACAGGCCAGAATACATGAAGCATCATCTCTATCAGGAAAAAAGGAATGAGACTCAAGGATCGGCAAGTTCACCTCCCGTTGATAAGCTACACAAGTGGGATGAATTTAGGAATGGATAGTAAATGTTCAATATGTCAAATTGACCATAAAGTTTTTGATCCAAATAACATACTCGCTAAGATGACAATTATTCAAGAAAATCCAAATAACATACTCGCTAATTCCATATCAGACATGCCTGGTCTTCATACTGAATCATACAAAACTAAAAATCATGATCTAAAACATAAGAACAGATACCATTGATCGATGATCACTAGATGACAGAAGAGATACGTAGAGAAGAAACCCTAACCTGAAACGGCCATAGCTAGCCAAGGGCTTCTTCACAGAACTAATAGAGCCGAAACCGCATATATATATATATATCTGCACAAGGCGCTAATAGTAGTTAACGGCTGGGTCAAGTAAAGGTGCACAAAATCGGCCTCCACAGGACCACAGGCACAATATATGTTGCAAATTAGGGTAAACCAATAATAGACCTAAAATCTATATATAGCGAGAGAGTTAGTGAATGCCGCAAGAATTAAGAAAAAGAAGACAAGTTATAAGATTTAATTCGAAGTCGTCAATGGAGAAGTTACCATTAGAAATCGCTGAAAACATACTTTCTACCATACCAATGATCTTGCGGTTACAATGCAGACAAGTATGCAAAAAATGGCGAACTTCGCTGCCTAAACCTAAGTTAGGTTTACTTTACGGGGTTGTACGCCGCAAGACAACTGAAACGGAAGTACAATTCTACTTTTCTGATCAAAATAGTTATAAGCAGGTTACTGGTACTAATCATGTCAATGATGTTGATGACTACTCCAAAACACTTACAAAGTTAGACCACAGCTTAATCATCCCAGGATCCGACTTCATAGGTTTCATTGTTGGTTCTTGCAATGGTTTAGTTTGTTATGCTGGTACCGACGCCAGTTCAACAACAAGAACGATCAAAGTCTATATTTCCAACCCTGTCACTGACGAACACATTCAACTTCCTTTTGTAATACCTGATAATGGCAAACCAAGAGCGTTTAAGACGTTTGGATTTGGTTACCTTTGTTCAAGTAATGAGTACAAGTTTGTTAGTATTTGGTGCGAATATCCTTTCAAGGTTGCTGGAAACGTTCAGGTGCATACCCTCCAGAGTGGTGGTGGTACTGGGTGGAGAAACAAAAGTAGTGTGATTAAAGAATGCTATATGTCGCAGTTGAGTTTTTTACCATCATTGGGTGTTTTTTCAGGCGGGGCTCTTTATTGGATGGATCAACCCAATACACTACAATCAAAAAGGATTCTAGCTTTTGATTTGGAACATGAGACATTTGATTTGCTCCCAATTCCTTCTGTTGTCACTGACTCTAGCAGTGTCAGTCTCATGGAATTGAGAGACAAGTTGTGCGTCATGGAAGTAGTTCCAAATAAACATATGGTTATATGGGAGTCAAGGTATAGGAAGACTGTCAATCATACGCATGCGAATTGGCTTAAGAAGTTTAGTATAGCATGGGAAGACTACGACGGCAGGTTTGAGCCATTTGCACTAACAAATAGCGAAAAATGGTTGTTGTGGTACAATGTGATTCCATCTTGTTATGACCCTGAAACTAATACTTTTAGAAAGCCGGATGAGATTTTGAAGAAAGTACTCAAGGATGATTTTACCAAAAAGGTATATACCAGCACTCGAGCAACTCCTCACATGAATAGCCTTGTTTCATTGAAAGCACTTACTGGGCAGAGAGAAAAGAAATGCTCCGGAGGAAATAGAAAAAGAAAAACTTACTGCTAGCTACTAGGTACGAATTAAGTTATCTTAAAATATTTTTACTTTTATTTTTTTACTTTTTCAAATCAGCATATCGAGTTCAATGGTAAGCCGGGAAGATATTCATAATAATGAGAAACAAAATCTCCAATGGGAGTTTACTCGTCACAGGTTAAATAGAATTCCGAATTCTGGTAAGATGCTCTCTGCTAGCTGAATTGAATGTGAGTCTGCTTTTCAAATTACACTTTATAGCATGCTAAAACCAGGTTTAAGACTTAGCATTACAGACTCACTACGTGTTTCTAGAGTGCGAGAATATTTAGCTACCGAGATAATCCACTGTAGATAGCTTTGTTATCATTCAGCAAGCTAGACAACTTTTTCTAGACAACCACTTATTGCTTCCCATTTGATGGCTTCTCAGCATGCCTTGGACTCATATCTTTTTGGAAGCATCTCGTCCCCCCCTGCGAATCCTCATATCCTTCCATTTCTTGTGCAACCATTTCTTTTAGTCTCTTGTCTTCCACGAGGGAGATGTCATTTTATGTAGTTATTTTGATATCTTCTAGTTCAACTTCAAACCAAGGTTTATAACCTCTTGGCGCAACATCAAAATCCTTCTCCTCCGTACCAGCTGCAACTTTAATTTCATCCCATGGTTTTTCAGCCTAATCTCTTTCTAGCAACTTAACACTTTCGCTATTAGTATAACTGAATCTTGTTGAATAAATCCGACCCTTGGAAATCAGTGTAAGCAAATGGTAACTTTTCTTTGCTACAATGCCTTGGACAGTTGGACTTGATTATCATCATTCATCATCCTTTCTTGTACTTGTTACTCTTACAAAATCCCAACATTGATACTTTTATACAAAAAGAAATCCCTCATCAATTGCGGCATAACAAATCCAAATGCTCTCACTATTCAAACGGTACCATGGCTAAAATCATCAGAAGCACGGGCCCGGGGGACCTGAGCCTGAGCAGGCCAAACCTCAACATCTTTTGCCGACATGCCACAACGGGCCTCCACGTCTGACCCGAAAACAATTAGGGTAATAATAAACCATTAGATACATAAGCCATTAGATACACTCGTGATGAATGCGGCAAGAATTCAATGGAGAAGTTACCTTCAGAAATCACTGAAAACATACTTTCTAGCTTCCCGATCCTCTTACAATTACAATGCAGAGAAGAAGTTTGCAAAACATGGCAAACTTCGCTGCCGAAACCCTAGATAGGCTTACTGCACGGGAGTTTCACGCCCTAAAACACCTGAAACGGAAGTACAGTTCTACTTTGCAGAGCAAAATAGTTATAAGAAGTTTAGTAGTACTAATCACGTCGATGATGATGGCTTTTCCGCAACACTTACAAAGTTAGATCATGACTTAATCATCCCAGGATGCGTTATTTTCCAAGGTTTCATGGTTGGTTCTGGCAATGGTTTAGTTTGTTATGCAGGTACTTGCCCCAGTTCGAAAACAAGTACGATTCAAGTTTATATTGTTGGAGAAAATGAGTTTTAATTAAAAGGTTTTATGGTATTGGTGTGGTTTGATCTAATGACCTAAGGGTCTAAGGATACTCACTCATTTTTGGGTGAATGAAGTGGAACCTTTAGTCCCACATTGTGGAAAACTAAAGAGGAGCTCCACTATATAATCATACACATATGTATGAATTGTAAAACGTGGGTGCAGCGGGTGGGAAAAAATACATATTTTTACCCATGTGATATGCGCGTATGCCATGCACCAAGTCCCTTTTTCTACACGGATTTATTTTTGGGCGAATTTTTTCTTTAGGAAATTAATTCCAAAATTATTTCTTAAGAGTTTTATTTTTGGGTAAATTCCTTTTAGGTGTTTTACTTGTTTTAGAAGAAAACCAAAACCTAACTTGATTTGCAAGTATTTCATCCTATAAATACAACTCGAAAATCTGTTTTCAATATACCGAAAAATTCTTCTTTTATTCTAGGGTTTCTTCATACGTTTTTACATCCATCCCGTTGCTGAGTTCGAAGAGAGGGTAACTTGCATTGTGCTAACTCAAGTTATATCGGGCAGTCTTATCCTGGACACATCTTCGCTGTGAGGGGTTTAGCATTATTCAACTCGAGTATACCCGCGAACTAATGTGTTAAGGACAACTTGTTGAACCTTTGTGATTCGCCTCGTCAAAGTTATTTCGGTAGAGTTGTTTCGCATTAGTTCTTTACATATTATTTTTGATACATCTAACTTGCTGTTCATTGTTGCAAGATTCAACAATCTTAACACATTAGTATTCCTTGTAACAATGGGAAACAACGATGTAGAAAGACCACAAAAGTTTAACGGAAAGGATTTCAAGAGATGGCGATCCAAGATGCTTTTTATTTTATCGAGCCATCATGAGCTGGACTATGTCTTTTGGTTCCGGTGATGACTTGTACAATGCTGAAAATTTGACGAGGAGGAGGTCAATATTAACACGAGGTCTAATTTTCTGGCTAAAAATCATATCATGAATGGTTTGGAAGATGCGATGTATGATTTTTACAATGCTAAAGAGAACTTGACTACTTCTGAGTTGTGGATTGCGTTAGAAGCAAAGTACCAAGTCGAGACTCAGGGGAAGCAAGAAATTTCTCAGTCGCAAAGTTTATGGAGTTCAAGATGACGAATGATAAGTCTTTGTTGATCAATTCCTCGAAGTTCAACAAATCATTAACCGATTCTTCTTTGAAGGTATGGTCGTTGATGAGACTTTTCAAGTGTCTCGGTGATTGAGAAGTTACCATCTTCTTGGTCGGAGTACAAGAAAAACCCGAGACATGAAACTGGGAGATCAACATGGTTGAATTGGGAAAGAAGATTCAAGTGGAAGAGATGTTGTGCACCAAAGACAAGAACGTGTCATCTGCAAGGGACATGTCTAACAAAGCTCACATGTCTGAACATAAGCCATCCAAAACTGGAAAAGGTGACAACAACAATCGCAACTCGAAGCATGGACCTAACAAGAAAGGTACGTTTCGTAAACCAGAATCTAGCATTACTAAAATTAAGGGTCCTTGTTGGTTGTGTGGAAATACTAGTCATATGGCAGTTCACTGTAGACAACGTAAGGATAAGAAGAATAATGCTAACTTGGTTGAGAAAAGCAAAGACGAGTTTTCTGCTGTGGTGTTTGAAGTTAATCTGGTGACCAATGTGATGGATTGGTGGGTAGACTTTGGAGCTACCAAGCATGTTTGTGGGAACAAAGACCTGTTCACCTCCTATCAGAGGGTAGGGGAAGGCGAGAAACTCTATATGGGTAACTCATCTCCGCATCGAGGTTGCGGGAAAAGGAAAGGTCGGTCTGAAGCTCACATCCGGAAAGACTCTCACATTGAATGAAGTTCTTCATGTTCCAGGACATCTACAAAAATCTTGTTTCTTGTTCTTGTTTTAGATGATAAGGGTTTTAAAGTTACAATTGAGTCTGGAAAACTTATAGTAACTAAGGGCAATGATTATGTGGGTAAGGGTTATAAGACCTGGGGTCTATATAAACTTAATGTAACCTGTCCCTAATTGAAATTGAATGATTCTTACGCTTACATGTGTGTGTCATTGAACGTTTGGCATGGTATACTTGGTCATGTAAACTATAAATCAATGCATAAATTGGCTAGCGTAGGCTGCATACCCAAATTCACTTTAGATAAATATCATAAGTGTGAGATTTGCGTAGAATCTAAGCATGCTAAGAAATCATTCAATAAGAATGTCCGAGAGAAACTCTAAACCCTTAGATTTAATCCACTCGGACCTAGTTGATATGAAGTCGGTTCAAATAAGAGGTGGTAAGAAATGGTTTATTACTTTTATAGATGATTGTACGAAATCATTGCCATGTTTACTTACTTAAAGGGAAGGATGATGCCTTAGAAGCCTTTAAGATATATAAAAGTGAAGTCGAAAACCAATTGAGTACTACCATTAAAACTATTAGGTCTGACCGTGGTGGTGAGTACTGAGAATTCCTATAGGAGATTTACACGTGAAGAACATGGCATAATACATGAGGTTACCCCTCCTTATTCACCTCGGTCCAATGGTGTAGTGAACGTAAGAACCGTACCCTTAAGGATATGATGAATGCCATGTTGATTAGTTCGGGATTACCTTCGAATTTGTGGGGGAGGCTATCCTCTCACCAATTACATCTGAATCGAGTACCCTTTAAAGGATTAGATAAAACTCCATATGAGTTATGGAAAGGTAGACAACCATCTTATGATTACTTCAAAGTGTGGGGGTGCTTGGCAAAGGTGGGCATCCCTCCTCCTAAGAAAAATAAGATAGGACCCAAAACTGTTGATTGTGTTTTTATAGGGTATCCTGAGCATTCTAGTGCTCATAGGTTTATGGTTGTGAGTTAAAATTTCGACATAGGGTTGAATACTATCATGGAGTCTAGGGATCTTGAGTTTTTGAAACTTTTTTTCCTTTGAAACGTGATTCTCAAAAGAGATGTTTAGATGATCCCCTAGATGTTCCTTCAACTAGTCAATTATTACCTTTAGAGGAAGATGAACCAAAAGTGGAACCTAGAAGAGGTAAAAGGGTTAGAACTGAGAAAACCTATCCCCGGTTGCATTACATACCTAGCCGAGTCGATCCTCGAGACTTATAGAGAAGCCATGACTTGTCCGAAGCTCATGGTGGAAAGAAGCTTCCATTAGGGAAATGGATTCCCTTCGAGAAAACGGTACTTTTGAACTTGTAGATTTACCTCCAGGGTGTAAGGCCATAGGTTGTAAATGGATTTTCAAAAGACAACGTAAGATAGATGGAACTATTGAAAAATACAAGGCTAGGCTGGTAGCTAAAGGCTACAGACAAATAGAAGGTATAGATTTCTTTGAAACATATTCACCAGTGAGTAGAATTAGCTCCGTTAGGATGTTAATTGCTATAGCTTCTATCTATAATTTAGAGATACATCAAATGGATGTAAAGACAGCGTTTCTTAATGGTGAGTTAGATGAAGAAATTTATATGGAACAACTTGAGGGCTTTGTAGTTAAAGGTTGCGAAAAGAAATTGTGTAAACTGGTTAAATCTTTGTATGGATTGAAACAAGCACCTAAACAGTGACATGAAAAATTTGATCATGTGATGATATATAGTGGTTTTAGAATTAATGAATCGATAAGTGTGTTTATACTAAACTTGTCAAGGATGCCCGTGTGATTGTATGCTTGTATGTTGATGATATGTAGAAATGTTTCAATGGAATACCGAGTTCGGATTCAGTGCCGATAATTCGAGTTCCTATAGGAAATTTTCCGACATAACGGTATCGGAAATCGGTAATGGAAAAATTATCGGTAATTTTTGCCTTATTGGAACTAGTATCGGTTTAGGCACTTACCGTTCCATTAATTACCGTTACTGTAGGTATCTATTGTCACACATGTATATTATAGTGTTAGTATTACCCGTTTTTGAATTTCTTTGTGTTTTTTTTTTTTTTGCAAGAACATATAACTAAGAACATTGTGTTTTGCATGGATTTGGAACCTAAAATTTCTTATTTTGAACTAATTTTTAGTATGAGAAATAGGTTATGTATAATATTGTCACTTAACGGTATTTATCGGTAAAATTACCGATATCCGTTAACTTAATGGAACGGTAGCGGTTTTGATTTTTAAAATTTCGCCGGAAATTATCGGTATCGGAATTCCGGTAGGAAATATCGGTAACGGTAATGGAAGAGCTAGTTACCGTTCCAATAGGTTCCATTGACAGCCCTAATGATATGCTTATACTAGGTACAAACATGGATGTTATTAATTCCACTAAGAAACTGTTGAATGAGAACTTTGACATGAAAGACTTAGGCCCCGCTGATGTCATATTAGGGATGAAGATTAGAAAAACTTCTAATGGCTATAGTCTCAGTCGGTCTCATTATGTTGAATCCATACTTAAGAAATTTAATCAGTTTAATCAGAAACTCGTGTGTACTCCTTATGATTCTAACGTCGTCTCGAAGAATAAGGGTGTAGGAGTTAACCAACTTGAATACTCGAGAGTCATAGGAAGTCTGATGTATTTGATGAATTGTACGAGACCAGACATTGCTTATGCTGTAAGTAGGTTAAGCAGGAATAATTGTAATCCAGGGAAGATACATTGGGATGCACTTATTAGAGTGCTAAAGTACTTGAAGTACACAATGACCTTTAGTTTGAATTACAAAGGATATCCGCCGTCCTTGAGGGATTTTGCGATGCAAATGGATAACGAGGATCGAGAGGATTCTAAGTCTACGAGTGGATATGTATTCACTCTAGCAGTGCGTCGTATCTTGGAAGAGTTCCAAGCAGACATGTATAGCTCGTTGCACTATGGAATCGGAGTTTATTGCGTTAGATAAAGCAAGAGAGGAGGCCGAATGGCTAAGAAACTTTTAGAAGATATTCCTCTCGGCATAGGCACATGCCAGCTATATCTATACATCAGTGATAAGAAATCTGCGATAGGTAGAGCTAAGAGTTTCTTCTACAATGGAAAGTCTATACATATTCGTAGAAGACATGATACTTTGAAAACATTAATCTCAACGGGCGTTATTTCCATAGATTGGATGCAGTCCAAGGAGAATATCGCGGACCCTTTGACGAAAGGTTTGTCCAAGGAGATAGTTAGTAAAGCATCGAGGGGGATGGGGCTTAGGCTCAATAATTAAACTTTCCATGAAGGATACTCAACCTTGCTAACTGGAGATCCCAAGATCAAGGTTTCGAATGAGACAACTAATTTGTGGTGGGAGAAGGTAAACACTATCGAGAGAATTTCATTCTCCGTCCCTTCCCTATGGTGTTGATGTGATAGTGTGATCGCATGTGAAGGATGACTTTTAAATAAGTCTTAATGAATTCCATAGTTTCAATTTAAGATTGAAGTGGGGTGTAGCAAGAAACACTCTTGATGGAACTCACCTATCCGAATGTGGAAGTGGGGCCGCTTCCTATGAGAATTGAGCCAATTCTCTAGAGCATTCTCGAGAAACAGGATATGTCCAGGGCCAAATTGGACAAAACGGCACGAACTTAGCAACACCAGGAGAATATCATGTGTGGTTGTTGTCGCGAATTACACCAACGCTATCGAGTTCAAGACTAGGTTCACTTGTTTAGCTAGTAGTTCCTGTAACTTCTCACTAAGTAAGGGTTCAAGACCTCATGGACACCTTTGCCTAAATGGTATTTTCCTTACTCGATTTTTCGTTTTCCCGAGATTTCATTCATGTGGGGATTGTTGGAGAAAATGAGTTTTAATTAAAAGGTTTTATGGTCTTGGTGTGGTTTGATCTAATGACCCTAAGGGTCTAAGGATACTCACTCATTTTTGGGTGAATGAAGTGGAACCTTTAGTCCCACATTGTGGAAAACTAAAGAGGAGCTCCACTATATAATCATACACATATGTATGAATTGTAAAACGTGGGTGCAGCGGGTGGAAAAAAATACATATTTTTACCCATGCGATATGCGCGTATGCCATGCACCAAGTCCCTTTTTCTACACGGGTTTATTTTTGGGCGAATTTTTTCTTTAGGAAATTAATTCCAAAATTACTTCTTAAGAGTTTTATTTTTGGGTAAATTCCTTTTAGGTGTTTTACTTGTTTTAGAAGAAAACCAAAACCTAACTTGATTTGCAAGTATTTCATCCTATAAATACAACTCGAAAATCTGTTTTCAATATACCGAAAAATTCTTCTTTTATTCTAGGGTTTCTTCATACGTTTTTACATCCATCCCGTTCTTTGAGTTCGAAGAGAGGGTAACTTGCGTTGTGCTAACTCAAGTTATATCGGGCATCTTATCCTGGACACATCTTCACTGTGAGGGGTTTAACATTATTCAACTCGAGTATACCCGCGAACTAATGTGTTAAGGACAACTTGTTGAACCTGTGATTCTGCCCTCGTCAGGTTATTTCGGTAGAGTTGTTTCGCATTAGTTCTTTACATATTATTTTTGATACATCTAACGTGCTGTTCATTGTTGCAAGATTCCAACATATATTTGCAACCCTGTAATTGATGAGCAAATGCGGCTTCCAATTGTTATACGGGATGATGGTAATGGTCGGACAAGAACCGCGATTGGATTGGTTATGGTCCTTCAAGTGACGAGTACAAGTTTGTTAGTATTCTGTGCGAGTATACTTACAAGGCGGCTGAGAAGGTTCAGGTGCATACCCTCCAGGGTGGTGGCGGTGGTACTGGGTGGAGAAGCAAAAGTAGTGTGATTAAAAAATGCCACATGTCACGCTGAGTTTTTTACCATCTGTGGGTGTTTTTGCAGGTGGAGCTCTTCACTGGATGGATCATTCCGGTATACTAAAACCGAAAAATATTCTGGCTTTTTATTTGAAAAATGAGACGTTTGATTTGCTCCCAGAAATTGTTGGGATTATGCCCAAAAACAATAAGTTTGACGCATTTTATTATTATCTAACAGTTCATATGTAACATGCTACGTGAGACACGGTCGAATATATTATTTGTAATTTATACAATGGGAGATATAATATATTGGTGACATTTATTTGTTCGTAATCTGTGTGAATTTTATTCATTGTTGAGATTATAACTTGCGATGATAAATACGTATGTATTATGATGAATCTCAATCATAGAAGTAGTGGAGACTTTTGAATCTAGCAGGTTGATGTAATTGGATTACATCGAACCGGTAAGTTAGTTCTGTTCGTTGTCAGCTAAATGAATGGATCTAAGCTACTACTTTACGTAGGTTCTTAAACCCGAAATTATGTATATACCTTACGTGTATTTCCGGCTATCTTGTCTTACCAAGCAGTAAGGTCATTAGGTTGGATCCAAAATCTGGGTAAGATGGATACTTGTGAGTGCGCAGTAAGAATATACATATTCAATATGGTATCTGCCTCGGATGTGCATGCGCAGTAAGAATACACATATTCAATATGGTATCTGCCTCGGATGTGTATTCCCTTGGATTATTGTGCGGGAATTATTATTCTAGACTGGCCAGTGGTCACTTAAATTGTTTTAAGTGATTATTAGAATAATAATAAGAAAAACACATCAAGGACCAAAATATAAATTCTGCATAGGAGCTGATGTATAATTGTTACACGCCTATGAGAATTTATGAATACCGGTATTAGTGGAGGGACTTACTGTAAGAAAGCAGAGGAATGGTTTTACTTTTATTATAACAGACAATTTTAGAGTGTTTGCCAATTACAAGACTTTGGTGGAATGACTTGTAATTTCTTAATCGTATTTGGAATTGTGTGAGATGCATAGAATCCTATATGGTTAAAAAAAAAGCTAAAATTATTTGTAGCCCAAGAGACCTAATTGTATTTGGAAAAGGTATTTGAAAGCAAGAAGGATAACTCCTAATATGAAAACTATATAGGGGAGCAAGCTATCAAAGCTAGACACACGGAAAGCTAACAATAGCCAAGCCTTCTGCTTTTCCGGTCCCTTATACAATTAAGTTTATTGTGAGAATCTCCTTAAACCAAAAACGTGTCTTTCTTTTAGGGAGACAAAGCAATTGTTGTTTTTGTCTTTGGTTTTTCCAAAAAGCTACAGAAGCTTGTTTTACATTCTCTTCTTCAAGGTTACCATCGGTACTTTCGAATCAAAGCAACTGTTAGTGGAAGTACAAACAAATCAAAAGGAGTTTGGATTCAAGTAACTAATTAAGTTTGGGTGAATATAAACAAAGCTCCAGGAGTTGTTCTTCATCCTTCCGTTTCGGTGATTGAAAGCTTTGAGAGAAGAAATTCGTTTGTGGTTCTTTTTGCTGTTCTGGGTGATTTGGATTAGCGAGCTAAGGTACACAAATCTCTTAATCCCTGTATGCTATTATTAACATCTATAAACAACGTTGGGTTTTGATTTGAAATTTTTTAAAACCTATTTCCGCTGCGTTTTTGATGTGGAAATTTCCAAAGGTGTCTAGTTTTAATTAGTTATTCCCAAAAATGTTGTAAATTTCCCAACTTACCAAAAATGTTTGAATGTGTACCCATTGCTTGACATTGTGTACCCAATATGATGAATCCACACCTATAATGTGTTTACATTATACCTTTTTTGAAATTTTTAAAAAACTAGACATTTTTAGTAAATAACTTTCTGCAGGGTACACTTTTGGGCATTGACCCGTTTTTGATCGATTCTTAACAGAAATACCTTTTGTTGTCAGTGATGCTAGCCATGTCGGACTCATGGAATTGGAATTTGTTTGTATCAGAAGTATTTCCAAGTAAACATATGCTATATGCTATATGCTATATGGGAGTCATCAAGTGTACACCATATTGGATTAAGAAGTTTAGTATAGCATGGGAAGACTACCACGGAAGATTTGGGCCATTTGCTCTAACAGATGGCGAAAAATCTTTGTTATGGTACAATGTCCTTCTTTCTTGTTATGACCCTGAAGCTAATACTTCAAGAAAGCTAGACATGATTTTGGAGAATGTACTCAAGGATGATTTTGTGAGAATGGTATATACCACCACTTGAGCAACTCCTCACGTGAATAGCCCTTGTTTCGTTGAAAGGGCTTAGTGTGAGGTAAGAAAAGATATGCTCTCGAGGAAACCAATACAGAAAAACTTGCTGCTACTTGGTAATAATCAAGTTTGTTTCAATTGTTATTATTTATTTATTTTACTTATCAAATTACCATTTACTGTTTAACTGTAACCTACAAAAAATTCATAATATCGAGAAACGGAATCCCGACCGAGATCAGTTTACTTGTCACAAGTTATACATTTCATTTTTCTGGTTGATGTGCATGGAATACCTGTAACTAAGCTAGTAGTCTCTGTAAGCTGCATTGTAAAACAGCCGCGGTCACATGTACATCTAACTATCCAAGGCATTCCCTTAAGCTAGGGTAAAACAAGTTGAAAACCCAAACACAACCATCAACAAGCACCATATAAGAAACTGAATAACCCCAACACCAATTACAAATGGCCATATCAAACTACAGACACCCTTGATTCTTGAAAACAAGCATCTTGATTTGACGCTATGGCAAGCTGTTGAACTTTAGCATACTTAGTCTATATTGTTATCAACATATTAAACATTGAACACCGGCAAATGCCATAGTTGAGTAATATTACCACTAGCTCAATAAGATCGGATCACCATTAGAGTATTTTAACCATTTCAGGGATGGAGGAAACCAGGGGTACGTGATTTTTTTTTTTTTTTTTTTGTTACTTACATATTATGCATGACATCTAGTTATAATTAAAACTCGTATAAAAAGAACATGGCTACAAAAATGAGTCAAGGAAAAGTAAACTCGATGGCTTTCCAAATCTCTGCTTCCTTCTGAACTTGCAGGTTTTTGTGTCTCTGAAAGAAGATGCTCAGAAGTAAATCATAGTCGAAAGTACCCTTTAAAGTTTGAACAGGGGCAAACCTACGTAGAGGCTATTGAGTTTCAAAAAAAAACAAAAAAAAAAAAAAGTAGAGGCTAATTGATGTTCAAGCCCGGGTCTGCCCCTATGTATACAATCCGAATTTATGACTTGCATGTGAATGTAAAACCCAAACCAAACCTAAAACACCCAAACCTAGAAAACCCGAACCTAAAACAAAGTGGTTAGAGTAATATAAAACCTATATATTTATAGTCAGAAACTCGTGGTGAAGAAGAAAAATTCTAAGAAGAAGAAACAAAAAAAAAGAAAAGCTTTTAAGAGATTCCATTCATGGAGATATTACCTTTTGAAATCACAGAAAATATACTTTTTAGGTTACCAATAGTCTCGCAATTGCAGTGCAGAGCATTATGCAGAACATGGCGAACTTTGCTGCCTAAACCAAAGAAGGGTTTGCTCTACGGGGAATCAGTTTATCGCCGCAACGATAAAGTAGTAGAATTTTATTTTTCAGAAGAAAAAAGTGATCAAGTAGTTAATACTACAAAGCTAGGTCATAGCTTAATCAAATCACCATACTTCTACAGAAGTTTCATGGTTGGTTCTTGCAATGGTTTGGTTTGTTATGCGGGTTACGATATCAATACTTATAGAACAATGAATCAACGTGAAACAATTGTCTATATTTTAAATCCTCTCACCGGAGAGCACATCCAATTACCGAGTATTATATGTGCCTATAAAGATTATTGGAATAGTACGATGATTGGATTCGGTTACGTTCATTCAAGTGACGAGTACAAGGTTGTTAGTTTTCGGTGCGATAATTGGTGTGGAAAGGTTGATGTGTATACCCTCCGGAGTGGTGGTGGTGGTGGGTGGAGAAACAAATCTAGCATTATCAAAGAAGACCTTATGCCATACTTCATCCGTTTACCATCAACGGCTGTTTTTACAGGTGGAGCTCTTCATTGGTTGAACCTGGACCGTCATAAACCAACCCCTGTAGCTTTTGATTTGGAACGTGAGACGTTTGAATTTATCCCATCCTTACCTTTCGATATCACTGACAATATCCACGTCGAACTAATGGAATTGGGAGGGGATTTGTGTGTTATGGAAGTAATTCCAAGTAAGAATATCACTAATATATGGGAGTTAAGGCATAGGAAGATTGTCGAATATGAACCGTGTTGGCGTATGAAGTTTAGTATAACATGGGAAGACTATCTTGTACGAACAACAGATAGCGAGGGATGTATGATGTTGTGGTACAATGTTATTCTGTCTTGTTATGACCATGAAACTAAAACTTTGAGAAAACCAGATGAGACTTTGAAGAAACTCATCAAAAAGAGAGTGGTATATACCACCAGTCGATTAACTCCTCACGTGAATAGCGTTGTTTCGTTGAAAGCTTTTACTGGGCGGCGCGGAACCAGAAAGAATAGCTCCCGAGGAAAGAAAATCTTAGTGCGAGGCTAGGTAATAATCAAGTTTACCTTCTATTGTTATTTTTTGCTTTTTTACTTGTCAAATTAGCATCGTGAATATCTAAGACTACACAGAATGTTAAAACTCCATAGATATACAGTTTAATTATCATCAGACAATCAAACATAACCACTTACATGTTAATAGTGTGCCATGGGTACCCGTCTCCTCTAAATTAGCACCAAACCACTAGCTAGTCTAAAAAAATTGGTCCAGCTGCAAGAATATCCTCTGACAATGTACTGCCTTTTCCAATGTTGTAGTTAGCAAACACATCAAAATTCTTCTTGAATAGACCTGGCGCCAGATTCAATAATGAATCCTTCTATGATTGTTTAATTATCTTCCCACTACAATATATGAGAGAAATCAGTTTATCAAGTTAGCAATGTTAGTGTGAAAGATCGAAAAGAAAAATGAAGTGTAAGAAATTAAGTATGTTCAAACTAACCAAATTAATCGGATTCAAGATTATTCTGAAGGAACCCCTTGAAGTGCAGTTCTCCATCCTAAATACTCCGGCCTTATTATCGTTTGCCTCTAAAAGACTGCTTTACATTCTTGTTAGTGCCTTATAATCATCATTCTTGCAATCAAAACCAAACCCATGTGCAAGACAACAATAAGGTTTTGAGTAGGCCTGGGTATGCAGATACTACTTGCAGGATATGATTCAATGCGAACTTTTTTCTTGATAGAAAGAGAGAGATTTTATTGAAGAATAGGAATGTACAAACTAGCTACAAGATGTAGCAAAGAAAAAACAAATAAACTAAAAACAATTAGTAAAAGCTTGCATCCCAGTTATCATGCACCAACTGTAACATTATGATGACCAAAAGCTGTAGCCCAGGCAGTAACTATAGAGTTATTTTGCAGATTTTAAGGAGAAAATATAATCACTTGACAATAATATGGAAAATAGCAATCTCACCGGCAAACAAAATCTTTGTAGCAAGAAGTTAAAGATAGAAAATAACAATCTTTCCAACCAAGTTTCTGTAATTTAGTCACTTCGAAGCAGAATAAGGAAAATGTCAAACTTAACAGAGGAAATCATAGAGAAGAACATTCTCATTAGTCAAACCCATTTCAAGATTCATGGCAGCTTATATTTCAAAATCCTATATTTATTAAAAATCATCTCAATTCCATGTTTTTCTGAACAACAAATTCAGCATCTTGGTTACCAGCAACAAAGACATTGATATAGGAAGAGACGAACCTTATCTCTATTCTATAAATTATAATGTCGTATCATCATCACCATTATCAGGCCATCATGCCATGCAGTTAATTATGTCTCGAGAATGTATGCTTGCAATTCTAGGTTCTTCTAATAGTTTAGTTTGCATAGAATCATATCCTAGAATTAGTATCGGCATATTTGAAACCCGGCTACCTGAGAATGTAAACCAACACCAGTACCCAACACCAGTACCTTGAGCCTAGGCACACCAATTTTCGCTTAGCATGAGAAGATCGCTTAACTCAAGCTTGGTAAATGCGCAAATTTTCAATCATGCAGTTGAAGAAGGAAGTCATATCAAACGTCTATTCAAGGTAATTAAGTAAGAACACCAGCTGAAGTCTATAATATGTTTGGAGACTTGAACCACTAGAATATTGCGGTCAATGTTGCCTAACTTTGTGTTTGGGTCGAGCACTTAACTCTTACCCAAAATAATAAGCTTCCGACCAAACAAAGTTTCCTTTCTCAAGATTACATTGTTTTATATATATAGACAGACAGAATTTAAAAGAAAGAAAAAAAAAAACGTTTCAACAGATTCATTCAGCTCAATGGAGAATTTACCTTTAGAACTAATCACAGAAAACATACTTTCTCGCATGCATATGATCTCACAATTGCAATGCAGAGATGTAAGCAAAACATGGCGAACTTTGATGCCGAAACCCAAGATGGGTCTACTTTATGGAGTTTATCACCGCAAGGCAACTGAAACTGAATCACAATTCTACTTTTCGGAAAAAAGTAATAGTGACGAGGTTAATACTTATAAACATGCCGATGATGACTACTTCGGAACACTTACAAAGCTGAACCACAGCTTAATCATGCCAGCATCCGTTTTCAAAGGTTTCATGGTTGGTTCTTGCAATGGTTTAGTTTGTTATGTTGGTCATCCGACTCCCCCCCGAAAAGCCAACGGGGAAGTACGAACATGAAATAGAAGTCTATATTTGCAATCCTGTCGCTGAGAAGCACTTTCAACTTCGGGCTATCGAATGTGCTTGTAATACTTGGGCAAGAATGACGATAGGATTTGGTTACATTCGTTCAAGTAACAAATACAAGTTTGTAAGTATTCTGTGCGACTCTTCTCGCCACCCTGAAAAGGTTCAAGTGTGTACTCTACGCGGTGGTGGTAGTACCAGGTGGAATTACAAAACTATTATGTTCAAAAAAGACCTTATGAATATGATCAAATTGGATGATCTTTTACCTTCAACGGGTGTTTTTGAAGATGGGGCTCTTCACTGGGTGGGTCAACCCGGTGAAAAACAAAAGATTTTACAATCACCGGGTGTTTTTGCAGGTGGAGCTCTTAACTGGATAGGTCAGTCCGGGAAAAAACCAAAGATTCTAGCTTTTGATTTGGAACATGAGACTTTTGAATTCGTCCGAGCAATACCTTTTGTTGTCCGTGACACAATCCGTGTTGGACTCATGGAATTGGGAGGGAATTTGTGTGTCCCAGAAGTAGCTCCAACTAAACATATCACTATATGGGAGTTAAGGTATAGGAAAACTATCAAATATGCACAGAACCGCAAAGCGGACCATTCGTATTGGTTCAAGAAGCTGAGTGTAGCATGGGAAGATTACAGCTGCTTTGAGCCATATGCACTAACAAATAGTAACAAATATTGTTTGTTGTGGTACAATGTGATTCTCTCTTGTTATGACCCTGAAACTAATACTTTGAGAAAGACAGATGAGATTCTGAAGAAACTCAAAGATGATTTTACGAAAGAGGTGTTTACCACCAGCCGAGCAACTTCTTACGTTAATAGCCTGGTTTCGTGCTCGTGAGGAAACAAAAAAAAAAAAAGAGGAAAACCTACTGCTACTACTAGGTACGTAATAGTCTTAATGAATTGATGTTATCTTGTCTGTGTACTCTTCTCCTCTGTCTGTGTTCCAAACACTCTAGTCGACTCCCACGCTAACTTCTCTGGGGAAAATAGGTTTAGGTCAAAGCCGGTCTATGGTCAAACACTCAAATTTTATCCAAACACTCAAATCTTATCCAAACCTAAAAACTCTTATCAAACCTAAAAACAAATAAACTCTTATCAAACCTAAAAACTCTTATCAAACCTAAAAATAAATAAATTAGGGTGATGAATCTGTTGATAAGACACTCGTGAATGCCGCGAGAATTGAGAAGAGAAGAAAAGGTTCAAGAGATCATTTAATTCAATTCGATGGAGAAATTACCTTCAGATGTCACAGAGAACATATTTAATAGATTACCAGTAATCTTACAACTACAATGCAGAGAAGACGTATGCAAAACCTGGAGAACTTTGATGCCTAAACCCAACATGTGTTTACTGTATGGGGTTCCACGCGAAACTGATGCAGAATTCTACTTTTCAGAACAAAATAGTGCTAAGGGTAGTGCTAAACGTGTTGATGATGGTGACTACTTCGGAACACTTACGAAGCTAGATCACAGCTTAATCATGCCAGCATCCGTATTCCACAGTTTCATGGTTGGTTCTTGCAACGGTTTGGTTTGTTACGCGGGTCACGCCAGTTCTTCTTCAACAACAACAACAACGAATGGATGTGAAGCAAAAATCTATGTTTGCAATCCTATCACCGGAGAGCACGTTCAACTTCCGACTACTATTAAATGGCACAGTAATTGTTGGGAAAAAAAGACGATTGGATTCGGTTACGTTCCTTCAACTAAAAAGTACAAGTTTGTTAGTATTTTGTTCGACTGTTCTTTCCAGGCTGCATGGAAGGTTCAGGTGTGTACACTTCAGAATGGTGGTACTGAGTGGAGAAACAAAAGTAGCATGATTAAAGAAGGCGACATGCCTTACTTGGGATTTTTACCGTCAGTGGGTGTTTTTGCAGGTGGAGCTATTCACTGGATGGATCAATCCAATATACTACGACCAAAACGGATTCTAGCTTTTGATTTGGAAAATGAGACGTTTGATTTGCTCCCATCAATACCTTTTGATGTCAGTGACGCCAACCATGTCGGACTCATGAACTTCGGAGAGAATTTGTGTGTCATAGAAGTAGTTCCGAGTAAACATATCGCTTTATGGGAGTCAACGTATAGGAAGACTGTCAAGTATACACAGAAACAGCGCAGGGATCACTCGGATTGGCGTAAGAAGTTTAGTATAGCATGGGAAGACTATGGATGCAAGTTTGATTCATTTGCACTCAAAGATAGGGAAAAAGGTTTGTTGTGGTACAATGTGATTCTTTCTTGTTATGACCCTGAAACAAACACTTTGAGAAAGCCAGATGAGATTTTGAAGAAAGTACGCAAGGATGATTTTACGAGAACGGTATATACCACCACTCAAGCAACTCCTCACGTGAATAGCCTTGTTTCGTTGAAAGCGCTTAGCGAGAAAAAAGGTCGTAAGAAAAAAAATAGACTAAGTTGCTGCATATTAATGAGAAGCTAGAGAAATCTCCATTGAGAGTTTACTAGTGGCAGGTTATACTTTTCCTTCTTATTTTTGATTTTTAGTAGAATTCATGTATGCTAGTAGTCTCGGTTAGCTGCATTGTTTTTATAATTACATCTGAGCCATTCCCTTTTGCAACGAAAAAACAATCCAAAAACACACAAAGATAAGAATCACCTATTGAGCCAATCACCATATTGTGCCTCCATCTCCAAGCTGTCACATGTACATCTGAGCCATTCTCTTTGTCAATAGCCTATAATGCGAGAAAAACAATAAACAAACACCAACTATGTACAAACTGAATAATCTCCCAGCACCGATTACAAATGGTGAAGGTATCAAAAATTCAATTTTCACCTTTAATGTGAGTAAGCTTTACAAATGGAAAAATCAAGGCCAGTATTCATGGCGAACACTGGAACTTTAGCATTACTAAAATGTTGGCCTAGTTTCATTCTCAGTCGAAATGGTCAGCACTATCAAATGGATGACATCCAAAGATTGCATTAAATCGGTGAAAATCAGTGACATCTAAATTCCTATGAGATTATTTTCAAATATAGAAACCCAGCACGTATAGATATTCAACCGATTAACCAACTGAGATTAGCTAGGCCGGCCAGTTGGGTAGGGGATAAAGATGGTCGGAAGCTTAACTCTTCCAAACCTTTTTTTCTGTGTTGCTGGATAAACATATATGGCCCGCCCCTGGAAAACCCCACCCACACCGGACTTCCCCGGGTTCCCCCTGAATTTATTTTGACAATAACAACGGGCCTCCACCACCGCCCCTAAATCAAAGAAGGTAATAACTAAACCTATTTAAGGTAAGAACTAAACCTATATTAATAGTACTGCAAGAATCCAGAAGAAAAAATATAGAGAAAAGTTTCATCGAGAGATCAATTCAAGTCAATGGAGAAATTACCTCTAGAAATCACAGAAGACATACTTTTTAGCTTACCTATGGCCTCACAATTACATTGCAGAGAAGTATGCAGATCATGGCGAACTTTGCTTCCCAAACCCAAAAAAGGTTTACTTTACGGGGATCCATGCCCTAATAAGGCAAGTGACGAAGTTGAATTTGAGTTCTACTTTTCAGAAGAAAAAAGTGATAAAGTAGCTAATACCACAAAGTTAGACCACAGCTTAATCATGCCAGCATCCATCACCGATTGGTTCATGGTTGGTTCTTGCAACGGTTTAGTTTGTTATGCAAGTACAACAAGAGGAAGCGATGATCAAGATGATACAGATGTTTATGTTTGCAATCCCGTCACTGGGGAGAACATTCAACTTCCGAGAATTAAATGGAACGGTGATGGCTCGCTAGGAACGTCGTCAATTGGATTCGGTTACGTTCATTCAAGTAAGGAGTACAAAGTTGTTAGTATTGAGCGTGGTGGCTACGTTCAGGTGTATAACCTTGGGAACGGTGGTGGTACTGGTTGGAGAAACATTACGGTTAAAAGAGGCATTATGCCCGTCTTCACTGCTTTACCATCATGTGGTGTTTTTACCGGAGGAGCTCTTCACTGGATGGATCTCAACAGTGTTAAACTAAACCCAATAGCTTTTGATTTGAAACATGAGACGTTTGAATTGCTCCCAACACTACCTTTTCGTAAGGATGACACTGACACTGTCGGACTCATGGAATTGGGAGGGACTTTGAGGGTGATACACGCGGTTCCAAAAAGAGAAATCACTGTTTGTGAGTTAAGGCAAAGGAAGATTGCTAAACATGGACCGTACTGGCATGTTAAGTTTACTTTAGAATGGGAAGGCTACAGCTGGTTTGAGCCATCAGTTCAACTAGATATATGCGACAAATGTTTGTTTTTTTGCAATGTTATTCTCTCTTGTTATGACCCTGAAACTAACACTTTGAGAAAGCTAGAGGAGACTTTGAAGAAACTCAAGGATGATAAGGTATATGTTACCGATCGAGTAACTCCTCACGTGAATAGCCTTGTTTCTTTGAAAGAGATTACTAAGAAAAAAGACCGAAAGAAAAGAAAAGCTCCCGAGGAAACAAAAAAGAAAAACATTTCGAGTTATTAAATTTGGATCACCAAGATATTTCTGTTAATAAGGAAGAGAATCCACGTTGAGAGTTCACTTGTCACAAGTTTATTTCCCTTTTTTTCTATAGGGATCATCAACAAATATGGACATTTTTATTTTAGCAAAATCCCTTTTTTGTGAAGCAAAACTTTTTGCTATCCGCTTCTAAGAGCAAGTCTTATGGTGGAATCCATCCATCTTCCATATTCCACGCCACCTCAAAGACTTGGAAGTGTGGATGGAGAAGCCAAGTGTAATGGTGGAATAAGCGAACGCAATTCTCAAAGCGCTAAAAAAACGCCATTAACAATGGCGTTTTTTTTCTCAGCCGTTAGATTTCAACAACTCGTTTCAAATCTACGGATAAAAAAAAAACGCAGATCTTAATGGCGTTTTTCTAGCGCTATTCTTATTGGCGTTTAGCGCTATTCTTAATGGCGTTTCTATGGATTCCACGAACCCTTCCACAAAATCATGGAAGGTTGCTTGGATTTTCTGTGGAAGACCCCAACTTGGAAGCCATTAGACTTGACATTCCATGGATTTTCCACACTTGGAATAGCTTGGATTCCACCATAAGACTTGCTCTAAAGTTTGAAGAGCTATTTTTGGCTGCCAAACACACACGAGTCCCAACTCTTGTAACTTTCGTGGGAATCAAGAAAAGTACCTAAATTTGGGTTTTTCGTGGGAATCAAGAAAGGTACCGAAATTTGGGTTTAGGTGAAAGGCGGTCTTAGATTGTCAAACACTCGACTCTTAAATTAAGAAGAAATCAAGAGGAAATTATTTCCTTCACGTGAATATCCTTGTTTTGTTGAAAGCGATTACTGAGAAAAGAAGCGGAAAGGAAAGAAAAGCTCACGAGGACAACAGAAAAAGAAAAACTTACTGCTACCAGGTAATAGTCAAGTTAGCTTCAAATGGTGAAGGTATCAGAAATCCAATTTTCACCTTGAATGTGAGTCTGCTTTTCAAATGGCAAAATCGAAGCCAGTTTTTCGTGGGTAACTGTGGAACTTTAGCATACTAAAATGTTGGCCTAGCTTCATTCTCGGTCGAAATTGTCAGCAACATTAACCACTGTCAAATGGATTAACCAACTGAGATTAGGCCGGCCAGTTGGGAAGGGGTTAAAGACGATATGGGATGGTCAGACGCTTAACTCTTGCCGGAACCTATTGGATGGTCAGCTCTTCAAAGCAACATGCAACAACGGGCCTCCACCACCGCCCCTATAACAAAGCAATTAAGGTAATAACTAAACCTATATAAGGTAATAACGTACTAAACCTATATTAATAGTACTCATCATATACGCCGCAAGAATCAAGAAGAAGAAATATAGAGAAGTTTCATCGAGAGATCAATTCAAGTCAATGGAGAAATTACCTCTAGAAATCACAGAAAACATACTTTTTAGCTTACATATGGCCTCACGATTAAATTGCAGAGAAGTATGCAGAACATGGCGAACTTTGCTTCCCAAACCCAAGAAAGGTTTACTTTACGGGGTTCCATGCCGTAATAATAAGGCAAGCGATGATATTGAAATAGAATTCTACTTTTCAGAAGAAAAAAGTGATGAAGTTGTTAATACTAGGAAGTTAGACCACAGCTTAATCATGCCAGCATCCATCACCGACTATTTCATGGTTGGTTCTTGCAACGGTTTAATTTGTTACGCAAGTACAACAACAGCAACAGATATATACGACACAGATGTTTGCAATCCTGTCACTGGGGAGAACATTCAACTTCCGAGAATTACATGGAAAGGTTATGGTTCGCCTAAAACAGCGTCGGTTGGTTTCTGTTACATTCATTCAAGTAAAGAGTACAAGGTTGTTAGTATTCAGTGCGGCTATAATTACCGGGATCAAAAGGTGGTTCAGGTGTATAACCTCCGGGGTGGTGGTGATATCGGGTGGAGAAACATTACGGTTAAAAGAGGCATTATGCCCAACTTCAGTGTTTTACCATCAGCGGGTGTTTTTACAGGTGGAGCTCTTCACTGGATGGATCTGGAGAGTTTTAAACTAAACCCAATAGCTTTTAATTTGAAACATGAGACGTTTGAGTTTCTTCCACAACTAGATTTTGATAAGTATGACACCGACACTGTCGGACTCATGGAATTGGGAGGGAATTTTTGTGTTCTACAAGCAATTCCAAGCAGAGAAAGCAGAGAGATCAGAGTATATGAGTTAAGGCAAAGGAAGATTGCCAAATATGGACCGTACTGGCATACGAAATTTACTTTAGCGTGGAAAGACTACAGTTGGTTTAAGCCATCCGTTTTACTAGATAAATGCGACAAATGTTTGTTTTTTTGCAATGTTATTCTCTGTTGTTATGACCCTGAAACTAAAATACTGAGAAAGCTAGAGGAGACTTTGAAGAAACTCAAGGATCATGAGGTATATATTACAGATAGAGTAATTCCTCACGCGAATAGTATTGTTTCGTTGAAAGAGATTACTGAGAAAAGAGACCGAAAGAAAAGAAAAGCTCCTGTGGAAAAAACATTTCGAGTTATTAAATTCGGATCACCAAGATATTTTTATTAATAACAAATAGAATCCTCGGTTAGAGTTTACTTGTCACAAGTTTACTCTTCCTTTTTTTTTTTTTTTTTTTCTATATATGGATCATCAACAAATATTTAACATTTCTTATATCTCACTTGAGTTTTTGCCCATCAGTGGGTGTTTCTGCAGGTGGAGCTCTTCATTGGATGGTTGAATCCAGTAGACTAACACAAAAAAAGGAGAAAATTTTTGATGGGGGCAAAATCCGAAGGGGGCGTGGGGGACCAATCACAAGATGACATTTTTCTTTCTATTTTTTAATAGATTCTAACGAATTTGAGTTTTAGTTTTATCTTCCCAATGTACCCTTCCCTTAAGCGGAACTAAATCTTGTTAGTTATTTAAAAATATTAACTAACCTAAATTAACGTAACACAACCCGATTGTAAAAGGAAAGAAGAAAAAAAATGGTCTCGCCTAATAGCATCTAAATACCTAGATTTGCTACGGTTCTTCAAAGTGCTAGAGATAAGTTCTTGATCTAATTTTCTAATACCAATTAAACTTTAATTAGTAATCTAAAATATATTGGACCCTCCTCTGTTACAGTTCTTTAACAAGTGCAGCGTAGTATTGGACCCTCCTCTACTAAGATATATTTGAATTCCTTGTTGAGTATATCGCATATTAACATACTGAAGCAATGTGCTTTGATTTTTTTTTTTCGTTTGTAATCGTGAGTTAAAATGCAGTCCGAGTGGCTCAACGACATGATCTTTTCTAGCTATTTGCCATTACTAATGGCAACATTTGGAACTGGCGAATGTGTTATTGCCCACTTTTTTCCCATTAAAACTTAGTTGTGTCATTCTTGAACCATTTTTATTTTTAAGAAAAGTACTTTATCTGGTGTGATTCTTGAATTGCTCAGTAATAGAATTCTACTCTAGCATCACACTGTTATGGACTATTTGGAACACAAATTGCTATTATTATATGAACTTGTATGCTTTGGTTCCAATTACAAATTTCAAAATTTAACCAGTTGTAACTTTCTTTTTATGTCCACAGAATATGGAAAGTCAGGAGAAGCTTCATTCATTTGATTTGAATGAAACTGCTAATCCAAGGGAATCTATGATGGCGGATAACTACGATAATGAGATTGTTCGAACTAATGTGGAAGAGATTATTGTTACTGGGAAGGCTATGGAAGATGTCGAAACCATAATGGGAAGAACATTAATTCCGACGACGATGCACATGAATTTTATAATGCTATGCAAGGAGATTTAGTTTGTTTTTACCACCACCATTCATCCCACATTTTTTGTTTTGAAGATAACTGCAAGATTTTATGTACGTGGAGATCTCATATATTTATTTTGAATATATATTGTAGTTAAGATCATTGAGATTTTCTCCTTTTATATCGATATTTCAAAAGATATTTAAGGTGTTACGTTAGATTAAATATATATAGGTCGTTTCATAAGATTTTTTTAAAGCAAAAGGAAGGGCAAAATAGGAGCATCAAATTATAACATAATTTGGTTGGAATCTATCCAAAAATGGAAAGAAAAATATCAGCTTGTGATTGGTCCCCCATGCCCCCTTCGGATTTTGCCCCATCAAAAATTTTCTAAAAAGCTTTTGATTTGGAATGCGAGAAGTTTGAATTTCTCCCATCATTACCTTTTTTTGGTCTATGACTCTGAGCGTGTCGGACTCATGGAATTGGAAGGGAATTTGTGTGTTCCAGAAGTAGTTCAAGGTAAACATATCAATGTATGGGAGTTAACTGTAAGGAAAAGGATGACTATCAATTATACACAGAAACACCACGAGGACGACACGTATTGGCATAAGAAGTTTAGTGTAGCATGGGAAGACTACGGCTGGTTTGAGCCTTGTGTACTACTACCAGTAAGAGATAGCAACATAGGTTTGTTGTACTTGTAGTATAATGTTATTCTCTCTTGTTATGACCCTGAAACTAATACTTTGAGGAATCCAGATGAGATTTTGAAGAAAGTACTCAAGGATGATTTTATGATAATGAGCAACTCCTCACGTGAATAGCCTTGTTTCGTTGATGGCGGCTATGGAGAAAACAGGCGGAAAGAAAAGAAAAAGTCACTGCCTCTAGGTAATTCTCAAGTTGGGATTTCTAGTTTAACTGTAACCCGCCAACATAATCCTATTGATGAGCAACAAAATCCATATTAGGAGTTTATTTGTCACAAGCTATACTTTTCCTCTTTTTTTTTTTTGGAAAAAGCAAAATTCATTCAATAAAAAAGTGCTGAGAAAGCAATTGAGAGATACAACAAAAAGCTACAACACATACACAGCTGAAACCAAAAAATGGAAGTAGAGCAAGTAATTGAAGTACAACAATGGATTACCGAGTCCTTTCCCCTATTACAAATTGATTACCCATGGAGTTCTTAAAAATCCCCCAGTCGTGGATGAAGTCTGCAAACTTAAAACGTTTAAAAGGTTCATGAACACTAGCCCGAGAAAATAAACAAGCTTTCACTTGAGTAATAACTCTTTCTATCGTTTTTTCTTTGTTTCGGAAGACCCTTTCATTCCTTTCCTCCCACATTTGCTGCCATAAAGCAAAAGGCAAACATAATTTGAAGAACTCGATAGGTCATATTTTAGTTTCCTCTGCCATGAGACTCGGACAGGCCGGCGTAAAACCCATTTTCTACTCTTAGGAGATATTCTCTAGTCGCCCTGGTACTTGCTACAGGAAAAGACTTTGGATTTCGGATTTCGGAGTATTTTATTGGACTCCTGTGTAGTTATGTCTCTGCCAGCAACATTGGTTTCATAATGACGTGTAAAAATCAAGGATTCTACGTATTGTGGCAAATCCCGAGAGACACATCCCCCAGGGACAATAAAACATATTATTCATGGTATCTAAAACCAGCTGAACCACATTAGACTGGTCAATAGCATGTTTGGAGACAGACTGCCTACCCCTAATATTCGAACGACTTTAATCCATGACAAATCAATAAAAACATATGCAATGGGCAGGCACGGTTAAAAGAGAGATATGGAGATTTATTTTGCTGAATTTTGCATGCATGTGTATTAGTATACTTCGGAAGGTATAAGTAAGCTAGAGCTGTGGAGTGGTGTGTGGGACTCGTGTAGTATATATATACCGCTGTACTCCTCTTCAATGTGTAAACCAATATCTCTTCTACGTCTCCTGCTTTCTTTTATTTTTCAAAAGGTTTTGTAGGTGCTGCCAAGCTTAACTCTAACCCATTTTTTCTGACGCTGGATAGGTACGGAGTCTATGGGCCAGCCCCTGGAAAGCCCCACCCCGCCGAACCACCCCCCTGAGCAGGCAAACCTCAATTACTTTGATAACACGCCACAACCGGCCTCCACCTCCAACCCTAAAACAAAATACTCCTAATTAAGGTTATAATTAATACCGGATGAATCAAGAAGACAAGAAACAAAGAGTTCCAAAGAGATTCCATTCAATTCAATGGAGAAATTACCTTTAGAGATCACAGAAAACATACTTCTCCGCTTACCAATGGTATCACAATTACAGTGCAGAGAATTATGCAAAACATGGCGAAAGATGCTGCCAAAACCCAAGAAGGGTTTACTGTTCGGGGTTTCACACCGCAAGGGAACAGGAACTGAGGCAGAATTCTACTTTTCTGAAGAAAAAGTGATCAAGTAGTTAACACTACCAAGTTAGACCACAGTTTCTTGATGCCAGCATCCGTATTCCATAGTTTTTTGGTTGGTTCTTGCAACGGTTTAGTTTGTTATGCCGGTTACACAAATTCAAAAGCAACAAATCAAGATGAAACAAAAGTTTATGTTTGCAATCCAGTCACTAGAGAGCACACTCAACTTCCAAGTCTTATATTGCCGACCTTGACCGGTGATTATTGGCCAAGAAAGACGATTGGATTCGGTTACATTCGTTCACGTAACGAATATAAGGTTGTTGGTATTCACTTCGGCTATCCTTACCGGCTATACAAGGTTCAGGTGTATACGCTCCACAGTGGTGGTGGTTGTACTGGGTGGAGAAACATAAGTAATACGACTGCAAAAGGTTTTATGTCCCACTTTAATTATTTACCATTAGCAGGTGTTTTTACAGGTGGAGTTCTTCACTGGTTGGATCGAACCAATAGAAAAGCAAATATTGTAGCTTTTGATTTGGAACATGAGACATTTGAATTGCTCCCATCAATACCTTCTGATGATGTTTGTGACTCTAACGTCGCTAACCGTTTCGGGATCATGGAATTGGGAGGGAATTTGTGTGTTCTACTTTCAGTTCAAAGTAAACATATCATCATATGGGAGTTAAGGCAAAGGAAGATTGTCAAACATGGACCCTATTGGCGTAGGAAGTTTACGATAGCATGGGAAGACTACAGCTGGTTTGAGCCATTTGCACTAACAGAATATGACAAGTGTTTGTTGTTGTGCAGTGTTATTCTCTCTTGTTATGACCCTGAAACTAGAACTTTGAGAAAGCTAGAGGAGACTTTGAAAAAATTCAAGGATGAATTGGTATATAGCACCACTCTAGCAACACCTCATGTGAATAGCCTTGTTTCGTTGAAAGCGCTTTCTGAGAAAAGAGGCGGAAAGAAAAGAAAATCTCACGAGAAATCTGAAAAAGAATAACTTATGGCTTTGCAGAAGTGCAACACAAAGGTAACGCATGGGAACTCCAGTAGCAAGCTACCGTGATAGGAACTCCCCAGTGAAAAAAAAAAATATTTTAATGTCGTGTGATCTGGATCAGATATTATTTAAACTGATAAGACTCGAGTGAATTTCAATGGTCATTTTTATTTTCTTATTTATTGAACTCAGTTGTATAACTTGCCATGATTTTCATATGAATGAAAAACTCAATTGAAAACGAAGAATTACATTAGCTCAATGAATATGTTACAGAGTTGGGTGATCAACAAATATATAGGTGTTGTCTCATCTAATCCACCACTAGACCACTAGTATCAAAAAAAATGACCCGGCTGCAAGAATTTCCCCAGTCAATGTACTGTCTTTGCTGATGTTGTAATTAGTAAATCCATCAAAATTGTTCCTAAATAAATATGCCAGCTTCAATAGGGTATCCAAGAATAACGAATAAATTTATTCTCATTCGGGCAACTTTGATTTTGTCAAACGCTAACTCTTCCACAAATCCCTTTTTGGGATGATTGGTAATTTGGTATGGTCTTGTGATGCTGTATGAGGCTGCCCCTGGAAAGAACCACCCCACCGGATGATAACAAAATACAAGTACATTGAAGCCTTTCAAGCACCCAACTAGGCTATAAGCCTAAAACTCAAAAATTCTTTCTGATGTTTTTTCTTCTACTATTTCTCTCAATCCTGTTTGAATCCTTTTCCAATATGCCAAGAAAATTCATTTATTACTAACCCTAAGTCACCAAACAATAATGAATCAATTTATTCGTCGTACTGGCTTTCTCCTTCCGGCAACTTTGCTTTTATCAAACGCTCAACTCTGTCGTCCTTTTTTTTTTTTTTTACATCCTCCAATACCGCACCAGCAATAATATTTATAATGCCTAGCTATCTTATCAGCTGGCTTATTACATTGTCTCCTGATGAACTTGCTTTTAGACTTTTAGTATCCAACTCCCATGCTACTTTTTGACAGTTGCCAGCAACCACCAGTTTCGCATCTTAGTCAAAACAAGCAAACTGTAATTCCAGCTCTTCTCCCATTTTTGTGATGCGATGCGGGTTAAGTATGGTGTATGAGCCAGCCCCTGGAAAGACCCATCCAACCGGACCAGCCCCCTGAGCAGGCCTAACCTCAATTTACTTTGATAACACCCCAGAACCGGCCTCCGCCTCCAACCCTAAAACAAAGTAATTAGTTAAGGCAAAGGACCATATTAAATTGTCAAATATGGACCATATTGGCGTAGGAAGTTTACGATAGCATGGAAGACTACAGCTGGTTTGAGCCATCTGCAATAACCTCGACAAGTGTTCGTTGTTGTGCAGTGTTATTCTCTCTTTTTATGACCTCGAAACTAGAACTTTGAGAAAGCTAGAGGATACTTTGAAAATATTCAAGGATGAATTGGTATATAGCACCACTCTAGCAACACCTCATGTGAATAGCCTTGTTTCGTTGAAAGCGCTTTACTGAGGAAAGAGGCGGAAAGAAAAGAAAAGCTCACGGGGAGTTCAAAAGGAATAACTTTAACTGATAAGACTCGAGTGAATTTCAATGGTTATTTTTATTTTCTTATTTATTGAACTCAGTTGTATAACTTGCCATGATTTTCATATTAATGAAAAACTGATGTTACGGAGTTGGGTGACCAACAAATATATAGGGGTTGTGATGCTGGATAACTATGCTGTATGAGCCTGCCCCTGCAAAGACCCACCCCAGCGGACCAGCCACATGAGCAGGCCAAACCTCAGTTTACTTTGATAACACGCCACAACCGGCCTCCACCTCCAACCCTAAAACAAAGTAATAAACCTATATTTATCGTCAGAAACTCGTGATGAAACTGCTTCTAGAGATTCAAATCGATGGAGAAATTACCATTAGAAATCACAGAAAACATACTTTTTAGATTACCAGTGGTCTCACAATTACAGTGCAGAGAATTATGCAAAACATGGCAAACTATGCTGCCGAAACCAAGCAAGGGTTTACTCTATGGGGTTTCACGCCGCCGTAATACGGCAACGGAATATGAAACAGAATTCTACTTTTCGGAAGAAAAAAGTGATAAAGTAGTTAATACTACAAAGTTAGATCACAGTTTTAAAATGCCAACATCCATCTATGAAGGTTTCATGGTTGGTTCTTGCAACGGTTTAGTTTGTTATGCAGGTTACAGAAAGTTAACAGATCAATATGGTACAGAAGTCCATGTTTGCAATCCAGTCAATGGAGAGCACATTCAACTTCCGACTGTGAAATGGATCAATGCTCTTTGGACAAGCAGAACGATTGGTTTCGGTTACGTTCCTTCAAGTAAAGAGTACAAGGTTGTTAGTATTCAGTGCGGCTTATTTAACCGGGATCGAGAGGTGGTTCAGGTGTATACCCTCCTTCAGGGTGGTGGTGATACTGGGTGGAGAAACATAACTAGTACAATTAAAAAAGGTCTTATGTCCCAATGTAATGATTTCTCATCATCACCAGGTGTTTTTATACGCGGAGTTCTTCACTGGTTGGATGAATCCAATAGAAAAGCAAATATTCTAGCTTTTGACTTGGAACATGAGACGTTTGAATTGCTCCCATCAGTACCTCCTGATGATGTCTGTGACTCTGAAGTCGCTTACTGTTTCGAACTAATGGAATTGGGAGGGAACTTGTGTGTTCTACTTTCAGATCCAAATAAAGATATCATCATATGGGAGTTGAGGCAAAGGAAGATCGTCAAACATGGACCCTATTGGCGTAGGAAGTTTACATTAGCATGGGAAGACTACAGCTGGTTTGGCTCATCTTTACTAACAAAATGCAATGTGATTCTCTCCTGTTATGACCCTGAAACTAGAACATTGAGAAACCTAGAGGAGACTTTGAAAAAATTCAAGGATGAAGCGTCGGTATATGCCACCACTCGAGCAACTCCTCACGTGAATAGCCTTGTTTCGTTGAAAGCGCTTACTGAGAAAAAAGGTCGTAAGAAAAGAAAAGCTCACGAGGAATCAGAAAAAGAAAAAATTGTGGCTACCCCGTAAGGCTCAAGTTAGCTACATGCAATTGTTATTTTTATTCTCTTACTTATTAAATTAGCATTTCGAACTCTATTGTTACCCGCCAAGATTTTCATATCAATAAGAAGCTGAATTGAAATCGAAGAATTGCATTAGCTCAATGAAAAGTTTACATAGTTTGGTGATCAACAAATACCTTGTTATCGTTTTTAATTTTACAAGAATTGCTTTTCCAGGAAAAAAAATCAAATATAGCCATTGGGATGTAAGCAACCTTCCGTTGGCCCCATTAAGACCACTACAATAGGGGTTGTCTCATTCCACCACTAGCATCAAAAAGTTGGTCCAGCTGCAAGAATCTCCTCTATCAGTGTGCTGTCTTTGCCGATGTTGTAGTTAGCAAATCCATCAACGGCCAGAAGAAATGATTTTGTCCTAGGTATTCTGATCAAAGTTAGCGGTCAAGTCTTTGTCTCTAGGAAATCTCAATTGGAATGGTCCAAGTTTCTATAGTCGGTAAAAACAAATGACGTTAGCAATATTGTGTACTCAGGGATTCTGCACGGATCTAGCCTTAGCCCTGCAGACCCAACTCATGTTATTGAATAGTTGTTCCTTTGGAGAGCAGTCTTCTATGTTTTATTTTCTAAAAAAAATAAAAAAAATTTGATCCAATCATTAATCTTTAACCTAATGATGTTCGTCAAATCAGTATATATAATTATTCATCCCCAAATTATCCCCGGATGCAGCTCCAATAATAGGTTTGAAAAAAAAAAAAAAGGAGAACCTCAATAACTAAAGTTGATACCAAGGAAAAACCTCAAGTTTGTTTGGAAGCCCGCTGTCCCTCCTGTACATGGTAAGCTCAAGTCCTTGGATATATTACAACATATATTAGAAACATATATACAGGAATCAATTTGGTTCCATGTACACTCTGTGGAGACAGTCACAAGATCACACATCCTACTTTTCTCACAGTACTAGAAGATTTCTTACACTCAGAATACTTACTTGCTAGCTCACCTTGTTAGCTCTCTTACTTTTCTGACAAATCGTAGTAACCCAACTACTCTTCCAGAATCAACTATTCTGGTCTCACCACTTTCCTTGCTTCCCTCCCCAAAACCAACCCATTCTCCTCCACTTTGTGACCGAAGCAAGTCTGGAACGACCATTTCTTGGTTTAGGCCGGACTTGTACATTGATCTCTCGAATCTAAAGTACTCCCTTGCAGTACATTGTTTAGGGTTTAAATTGTTTCTCACCTGCACACCCGCAATTACCGAAATCAGCAGAAACCATTTTCACCTACAAACACCTACGTAAACTTTCTCTTGCACACCAAGAACCATTGCTTGGCCAGAACTGACATCTCAGTCCATCTTTCATGACATAGGATTGGCATAACCAGCAGCTTCATCTTCTTGCAGCATAGTTCTCCACCAAACCTTTGCATCACAACCAAGGTAATTGCCTGCGAGAGTTACGTTTTCTCCTTCCCCAGTTCCATTCGCCTCAAAGTATGCCTCAACGTCATACAAGAAATTATCAATTTCTCTAGCATTTCTGGAACGTGCGTAAATTCTTGGCTCGGAGACTCGATTTGAGGTTTCTCCATGCACGTTTGCCCCTACAAACATGTCGTTACTGATTAACCCGCGAATACTTGCCACTTCCTCAGACATTTTCTTAGCTAGGCTTGTTAGTATGGTCTTTATGTCACTGAATTGCACCTTCAATTCAGTCACTTCAGTATTGGTTTCGCAATTCAAAATGGTTGCATCAGACACCTTGTCTTTTACAGCACTTACCCTGCCATCAAATTCTTTAAACCAATCTGACGTTCTTCCTTAAAGTAGGTCTAGCCTGCCTTTATCTTCAGAAACAAGAGGGGTATCAATGACATCAGCACTGAAATCAATGGTTATATCACCAAGATCAACATACTCCTCAAGTTGATCAAATGTACCCGGTAGTTCTTCGTCGATCATCATGCCATTAGAACTCATTTCTAATGCAATACTCTGAAAATAACGCGCCACTTAGTTGCTCACAGGAAAATAGCTTAAGAGATAAAGAAGTACTAGTGTATTATCCAACAAATACACTCGAACTGTGTACCAAACACAACTCTGATACCCGTATTGTCACACCTCTAACTGCCTCTTGCAAATTTCTGTGAAAGTGCAACCCGGCAGTACAATGGTTCTGTGAATAAAGCTTCACCCACTTGCACTTCAGCCTTATAAGTTTGCACCTATGCAAACGGCCTAACTCTTCGTATACAAAATAATGCATTCAATCTTTGCCATACTTTGCTAACATAAATCAGCCAACCAAGAACACTTAGAACATGACACAATCAACTCTTTTTATCGCATCAAAGGGAAGAAATACAAAACTTAGCCCACTTGGGACTTACGCAGACTTGTTCACCTTTGAACCAAGCCTTAGTCTTACAAAAACTCTCATATTCACTCACATATGCAAACCTCACTCTCACATATGTTCTCCTTGCAAGCTTGTCGAATTTTTCCTCCTTAGGACTATTTATACAACAGCTTTTCTTGGCCAAACCATGCATAACTGATACACACGCATGGGATAGCCATCTGTCCCATAAAGCAGTTCTGTTAACCGCCAATAACTGTGCTAACTGGCCAGTTCTTCACCAACCCGCGCCAGCCTTCCAACACCTGTTATCTAGCAAGTATAACTCTTCTCCCACGCTTATAAACTCTTTTATAACCGCTCCTCTTCATCACGCATCATTGGCATGCTTTTGAAGCTCGTAACTGACTTGCAACCGTCACTTGAGCCATGTTGCGCCACTTGTTGTGGCATCGGATTCCCGCCTTGCGCCAACATTCACCCTGTTCGCCCTGCATGCTTATCATTATAAACTCATGCACGGACATTCCTTAAGCTTCAAACATCGATGCCAGCTCCTTAAGCTCACTCTAGTTAATCATGCGTCATATATGCTTCACTACGCCAATAAGGCTTGACAACAAAGAATGCAACTCTTGCATTACCAACTTTTTTTGCATTATTCAAGCTTTGGCCAACCTTGAATATATGCCATAGACCAACTCGTAGTCTATTCTTCACTCTTGCATCATCCTTGAGCTTGGGCCAACTCAATTCCATGGATATGCATCGATGCCAACATCGCATGTTTCATCTGCCACTTTGGCCATGTCTTGCCAATCCCTCAATGAAGTTGTATTGTGTCGGCCAATAAGCTTCATTACTTAGCCAATGTGCTTTACAGTGTAGCGCCACTCTTGCGCTTCACTGGACCTGCAGGGTTATGCCATTCTTGGCACTTGACGGTCTCTACGGAATCACTTATTATGGCTTCAAGCACTATTATTTCTTTGCATTACGCCATTACGGCTGAGTACTGACTTGGCCTGCAACTCGTGATGCACCATCATTATGCTTCACTTGCAGTCACCGTAATAGTAGGGTAGTGGAGTCCGTTATCGGCGATGTGGTTCCGCTTACCCAATTTTTCGAAAATTTGCAAGTCAAGCTCAGTATTCTTTCTAATCACCTCGTACAACAACCATCATCAACAACCAGACTTTAGTCGCATGTTCAAGATGTAGAAAAAGTATCTCAGCAATGGCAAATAGAGGAATGATCATAGGGTTTATAGTTGATGGACAAAATTTCAACTGCTACACCTTCAAAATTTCAGGGCCAAGACCAGTAAAAATATTTCAAAAGTCCAAGTAGAAAATGAACTGGTGAAATTGATCAAGATGTAAAAATATTTCTGAAGTAGTAAAAATATACACAACTTCACAAATTTCCAGCAGTATTGCAACTTAAGAAAGACTAGTCCACAAAAACTCCTTCCATAGTCTCTAACAGGATGCCCTAGCCAAGCTGGTTATCTACTATTACAACGGATCTTCTTAGTCATTGAGATGAACAAAAGAGCTTCAGTTCTGCAAAATATCTAAGAAACCAAGATTTTTCTTTCCTTGTATAATCTACAACTGATTCAACCATAAAGTGCTCAGAGACATACAAATCCAATTTTTGTTCACAAGAAAGGAAAACAAAAAGGTTATAGACGAATCTATGATACGGATGATAATAATCTTGCAGGTCCAAGCTTTTTGATTTTTGGTACTGCTGCAATTTTGCTTTAGATACTAGGTGTGGAAGAACGAAAATGCTTGATGGAAGCACTGCCATTTGTTTCATTTTATTTTTATTCTCATATACAAATCTTGGTCTTATAAGCCCTAATGAGGAAGTAGATCCTAACAGAAGAGGAAAAGCCTCATGGTCAAATATTACGACTGATATTAAGCCATTAGCTCATCAAAACAGAAAAGAACAAATGCAACGAAAAAAACAGACTAGTAAAGCAAGAGCATGTTCACCACGGATGGCTTCAAAGATTGAAATCTGTAAAATTAGGGCTCTTGAGGACATGAAGAAGGCAAAAATTGAAGAAAATGAAGCCAAAGATAAGACTAGAAAACAAACAAGATTTAGAGAGTTTTGCAGTGGTGACGTGTTCATACAGTCCTCAAAAGGATTTCAGAGATTCAATGCTGGAGATGATTGCAGACAATAAAATCCGACAGCCAGCAGAACTTGAAGAACTCCTGGCTTGTTATTTATCATTGAACTCTGAAGAATACCATGCTGTGATCATCAATGTTTTCAAGCAGGTATGGTTCGATTTGAGTCTATCTCAATTAAGTCCTGAATTAGGAGTCACTAACCATAGATATTCAGATTAATCATAGTGAGTTGTGAGCTCCAGTGTACATATATATATATATATATTAATAATACAAGCAAGCTAACGATGAGATGCTTGCGTTAATGTAATTTGTTGGTAAGCAAGCATGTTACAGTACATAAACTACTTTAACATGAGCAATGAAATACCTTGTGGAATTAGGTCATCTATGACTGCATCTCGTCAATATATCAGTTGATTTTTAAGCATGCAACCCATCCCCGGCCAAGAACTCATGAACTACTCCATCTACCTCTATCATACTACCACCTGGTTCCTTTCTTACTTTCTGTATTCGCATTTTCCTCCGCACTTCCCTAACATCATCCCACCTCTCCTTAGCTGCATATATATTTGATAATTGAACATAACTGTAACTATCCATAGGATTTAATTTTAAGATCTTCTCTGCTATAATCTCCGCTAATTCAACATTGCCATGGCTTCTACAAGCACTCAATAATGACTCCCAAACACCTACAGAATCTTCTTTTAAAGGCATTGTCTGAACAAGCTTCAGGGCCTCCTTTAGATGACCAGCCCGACCTAGTAAATCGACTATACAACCATAGTGTTCAATAGATGGTTTAAGTCCATGAACACGAACCATGACTTCGTAAATCCGATGCCCTTCTTCCAATAGACCAGAACGGCTGCAAGCAGAGAGAACACTAACAAATGTGATTTCATTTGGTTTACATCCATCATTCATCATTTCATAGAACTTCTCTACTGCCTCTTTACCATATCCATGAATGCTTAAACCCGCAATGACCGAATTCCATGTACTAATATCTCTTTCTTTAGTATTGTCATTAAACACTCTTAAAGCCTTATCTATGCACCCACATTTTGAATACATATCAACGAAAGCAGTAGCTAAGAATCCATGAATGTTGATGCCGTTTTTATCAACATAAGCATGAATCCATTCGCCTTGCTTCAAAGCTCCAAATTGGGCGCAAGCAGACAACACATTTACAAGTGTGTAATTATTCGGTTTCACGTTTGCAAACTGCATATCTTCAAAAAGCTTCAAAACTTGTCCGAATTGATTTGAATGTGCATATCCTGTAATCAAAGCGTTCCAAGAAACAACATCTTTCAATGGCATTTCATCAAAGAGAATTCTCGCTTCTTCAACCAACCCAACACCCACATACCCAGAAATCATAAAATTCCAAGATTCAACATTCTTCTCGGGCATTTCTTCAAACAGGTTCCGGCATTCTCCATTAAACCTCTTTCTGTATAAGCACTTAATATTCCATTCCACGAAATCACATCCTTTTGAGTCATTCTGTCGAGCAAAAGGTATGCATTATCGAAATACCCAGTTCTGGCATAAAGATTAATCAAGGAATTCTGAATGTAACAATCAAACCCATTTCCAGTTTTAAGAATTTGACCATGAATTTGTCGTCCTTCTTCAATACCAAGTAGAAAAGAGCAAGCTTTAAGAGCAAAAGTGTAAGTAAACTTATCTGGGTAGAATGAATCATAAAGCATTTGATGAAAGAGAAGAAGTGATTCTTCGGGGTTAGAACTGTTAGCATAAGACCGAATCATGGTGTTCCACAGATAAGAACTAGGGTTAGGAATTCTACTGAATACAGAGGAAGCATGAGTTAACGTTTTAGGATTAGAAATGGAGGTCGAAATTGTAGAGAAAGATATTAAACGACTAGCTGCATAAGAGTCATGAAAGAGACCAGTTTTGAGCATGTGTGCATGAGCTTGGTTGATTTCAGACAGAGAATTTGCTAGCTCTGTGAATGAAATTATTGAAGCCTGAGATATGGAAAACGCCATTGTTATTACAATCTTTTACTAAACTGGGAATAGTACAGAAGACTAAAAACTACACTTTATCCGAAACAGTATCTTAAAGGCAATGTTATTCTATTCTAAGCCCTAGGCAATGTTTATTTCACGTATTTTCTTGGTTTTTCTTAACTTATATACCCGTATACACGTTAAGGTTTAATAAAAAATTATTTTATGTCTTTGGAAATTGGGTATTTTTTGTCTTATTCTACTATAAATTGGTTTTTCTTGCACTGAAAACAATAAATTTTGTTCCCAATGCAAAGAATTGTTGTTTTCAATGCAATAAAACAAACAAATCTTGTTTCCAATGCAAGAATTTGTTGTTTTAGTGAACCTTAACATGTATACGGGTATACAAGATAAGAGGACCCTATTTTCTTCCGTTCCCTAAAAATCGAGTCCGGATTTGTGCACACTCCTTAACGAGTGTGCACGTAACATTTTAATCTCTACCCTCGATTTAATTTAGGAAGTTATGTAATGAGGGTAGTGATTCTAAACACGGAAGGTAATGGGGCTATCAGTTAAATAATCACCAATCAGAAGAATGTGTGTAAAGAAAAAAGTCATAATCCACAACCACATTTATAAAAAAAATCATCTCCAACCAATTGATGTGAAGATGATGTGGCAAAAAAAAAAAGTTAAGGATGTCTTCCCATCCTAGTCACACTTTTATTAATAAAAATCATTCAAAATTAAAAATGGAAAGGATTGTAACCAATTGTATATCTACAAATAAGTAAAAAAATAACAAAACTAGTCATAAAAACCCAAGGTGACCAAACTTGTGGTACAAAAACCCCACTCAAATGTTGGGATCCATTAAAACTCCATCTTAAACAAAATTGATACAAAAACCCCAATTTTTTAAAAATTGATACAAAAACCCCAAATTTCAAAATTGGTTTCATCAAATTCTTTGGGTTTCATCAAATTTTATGATGAAATTTGGTTTCATCAACCACGAGTTACTTTTGTTTTGTTGGGGTTTTTGTGTTACTTTTGTTTTGATGGGTTTTTTGTGGATGAATATTAACACTTTTGGGGTTATAACTCGCAGACCCAAAAAATAATAGAAAACTCTATGGATTGGAGATAAAATTTTATTTTTCCTAATATTTAGGATTTTATACTCAAAAGATATCTTAAAAGTAATGTCATATATGAAATATCCATATTAACCATTGGAGAAGCTCTAAAAAGTAAAAACTCCACTTCTTTTGCGGAGAACAGATGAACTTGAGATCTGGAAGAACAAAAAAAATTTCTAGATGCAGTAAATTGTTTTTGTATGTTATTTATTGATTGATGCTTATCCTCTTTAATAAATTGAAAATATAAGCGTCCTTTAATAGTTGAATGTTGTTAAATTTTAATTTAATTTTGGAATAAGGTATCTGATTTCGGTTAGCAATTCGTCGAATCATTCGCGAATTTTCACAAACGGTCGTCAAATTGAAACTACGAACTAAGTTCGTGTATTTTAGAACTAAGTTCGTGTATTTTATGAGATTGCCGATTTATTGGCAATTTAGCAATGCGAACTAGAATCGTCCGTAGTGATTCGGCCCATTAATACCGTCAACAGATAATGGGCTTACTTCTACTAAGGTCCAAGCGCTCATTTCTGTGTTTATCGAAAACATTTTAGGAACTGTCGGCCCATAACTCGTTGCACCAGCCACGCTCCACTGAACCAACGCTTTTTTGGTTGATAATTGAACATATATTTAAAATATATCCAATATTTATTACGAAAATCAATCCCCTTAACCATGATTCCTTTATATATAATTTTTTATCTTATTAAATATATGCCGAATTTTGTATCCCGAACTCATAACTTTAAAACGAATTATACACGTATGTATGTCGTTCCGAGTTACTACCTAACCACGAACCGTTGACTGGATTGTTGACCGAATTTGATTTTTACAAATCCGAATAATACCCGTATGTTTGTCGTTCTGTACGTATGTCGACTTCCGAATTGCTAACTAGGATCTGATGTTTTCATGTACATAATTGACAAGGATGAAAGATGAATATGGAGAGGAATAGAAGCGGGTCTAAGAGGATTTCAAAATTGGGATCTCCTGAGAAATGGAAAGTTCAAGAGATAAAAAAAACATGAGAGATAAACCACCTTCAATTTCATCTTTTTCCTGGGTTTGGCTAGTTTTGTTGTGAAATTTAAAAAAAAAAAAAACATGTACAGAATTGACTCGACCGCCCGGTCTAATTTGCACCGTTAGCGACCTAAACTCGACCTACTTCGGTCGGTGCTCTACCGTCTATAAATACCACCGTTCCACTCAGTTTTCATTCACAAAAAAAAAATTCTTTCCTTCTGTAGAGAGCAAATCGGAGGGATTTTTTGCTTAAAAATTAGTAGTTCCAAAACAAATAGACAAAGAAAAAGAAACAGGAAAGACAAAGGAAAATCTGTCATAGATAGTGATACGTATGGGTCCGGGATAAAGAAAAAGAGTTCGCAAATATTAGGCAACTAGTTGGACCTGGTATATTACCTACGCATTTATCTAACCATCACGAGCGAGTTGGTTTACCTAAACTAAGAGGTGGGTGGTCTGAGCTAACTGAATTTTTTGGGTTCCTCCCCGAAGTTGTTCAAAAATCCTTGCGAAGATATCCTTGGCAGCGTTTATATTTCATGAAAGGCAAAAACCACAGGACTCAAGTTGTGCGAGTTATAATAGAAAGTTGGTGGAACACTGCAAATACGTTCTTTTTCAAGGATTTCGATTGCGGTAAGTTCTATTTTTCCATTCAATGGTTCTATTTTTCCATTCAGTAGTTCAGAAACAAATTTTAATTTTTAGAGATTCAATTTTTTAGTTTGATACAAATTTAGTTCCACATACAAACTTTAATTTTATGACCATGTTGTTTTTAGGGTTCACACTGTTAGATTTGTATATGTTGACGGGAATAAAATGTGGGGGCAAAATAGTACAATTTAACCAAAACAAGTGGATATCAGAAGGAAGATGGAAACAACTACTTCCCTTGTACTCAAATGATACTGGAGGAAAACCAGAATCTAGACAATTACACTTATATGGAGATGACGGAGTTCCAGTCTCCAATTGTTTTCATGCCCCAAGATCCTGTAATTACTCCTGGTGGTGGCTTAAATATGGATGCATTTAGTCAATCCGCAATTTATACCCCAACTTCAGCATTTCACCGATTCCAAGCACCTCCAATTCAACCATCTTCGGTACCATATCCAGGTTATGAATCGCCTTATGCTACTCAATTTGCTATTCTTACACGTATGTTGCAGGTGTAAGCAAGGAAATATGGAGCAAGACAAATGCCGAAGGGTCTTAGAATGAAGAAGTACTTCGTTGAAGGACCTGATGGGACACGTATTCATGATAACTAAATTATAACCGCCAAGATTTTCATATTAATGAGAAACTGAACTGAAATCTAAGAATAGTTGAGTCATCAACAAATTAGAACATTTTTATTTTTACAAGAAAACAAATCGAAGATAAAAAATTGTTTTTCAAGTAACAATCAAACATAAATGTAAACAGCGCACTGTGGGTTCAATTAGGGATGAACATGGTTTCGATTTTCCGCCGGAACCGAACCGAACCAGACCGATAAGGAAGAAACCGAACCAAACCATTTACTAATGGATTGGTTATGGTAAAAAAAATTGAAAAACCGACATTATTGGTTCGGTTTTGGTTTGACCTGAAAACCGAACCAAAAACCAATGGAAAACCAATAAGTATGGTCCATTGATTAAAATCAGATAGATTTAATCTACCCTGTCCATCTCACACTTTGAATATGGAATTTGGAGCATGCAGAACTTGGAGTTTATGTATTTTGAATCTGTAATGTTTATGTTTTGAACTATGTTTATAAACTTGAGTTATGAACTACGCTTGTGTGTTAATTACATTTTGCAGGAAGGTTAAAAAAATTCAAATGTTTTATTTATTTTTTAAATATTTGAATCGGTTCGCTTTAAATCGACATACGATCGATTTCCATTAACCTAATGGAAAAAACCGAAACCGGCTAAAACGATTAAGAAACCGAACCAATGGTTAATGGATTGGTTTGGTTTAGATTTTTAGAAACCGATAGTATTGGTTTCGGTTTCGGTTTGGCTAGAAACCGAACCAAAACCGACCATGAACAGCCCTAATTAAGACCACCACACCAGACCACTAATAGTATCAAAAAACTGGCCCGGCTGCAAGAATCTCCTCATTCAATGTACTGTCTTTGCCAATGTTGTAGTTAGTAAATCCCTCAAAATTGTTCCTAAACTTATATATCTTTGAAATTGAATGGATCATCATAATTTTGGGTTTCCTATTTTTCTTTTTATTTTAGATATCTCTTAAGCTTCTTGATAATTAATTTCCTTTAATAGCATCCTCTATAGATCATGGATACTTTCAAATCTAAATAAAACTTAACTTTTGTCGGGATGACTCCACAGAGACATAGAAGATTAAGGGAAAAAGTTAAAAATTAAAAATTAAAAAAAATTAATTTTGGTTGAGTGAACCAGGTAAAACCCAGCCGCGTCGGCTGGGTCACTGGTTGGACCAGACAGTTCAATCTGTTTACTGTTTATTTAACAGATTTGTGGGTCAAAGGTGACCCAACCCTTTTTCTTACTGGGTTACCGGTTCACCGGTTGAACCGGCCGATCCAGTCCGGATTTCAAAACATTATACTGGGTGGAGAAATTTTACGGTTAAAAGAGGCATTATGCACGACTTCACTGTTTTACCATCAGCAGATGTTTTTATAGGTGGAGGTATTCACTGGATTGATCTTTACCGTTTAAAATTAAACCCAATAGCTTTTGATTTGGAACGTGAGAAGTTTGAATTGCTTCCACAACTACCTTTTGGTAAGTATGACACTGACACTGTCAGACTCACGGAATTGGGAGGGAATTTGTGTGTTGTTCACTCATATCCAAGTAGAGAAATCACAATATATGAGTTAAGGCAAAGGAAGATTGCCAAATATGGACCGTATTGGCATACCAAGTTTAGTATAGTGTGGAAAGACTGTAGTTGGCTTGAACCATCTGTTGTAGTAACAACACGCGACAAATGTTAATTTGTTTTGGTGCAACGTTATGATCTCTTGTTATGCCCTGAAACTAAAACTTTGAGAAATCTAGAAGAGACTTTGAAGAAACTCAAGGATGATAAGGTATATATTACGAATCGAGTAACATCTCACATAAATAGCCTTGTTTCGTTGAAAGAGATTACTGAGAAAAGAAAAGCGCATGTAGAAACATAAAAAAATATTTCTAAGTTACTAAATTAGCATCACCAAGGAACTGAAGCAGAATTTTACTTTTCTGAAGAAAAAAGTGATCAAGTAATTAACACTACAAAGTTAGACCACAGTTTCTTGATGCCAGCATCCGTATTCCATAGTTTTCCGGTTGGTTCTTGCAACGGTTTAGTTTGTTATGCCCGGTTACACAAATTCAAAAGCAACAAATCAAGATGAAACAAAAGTCTATGTTTGTAATCCAATCACTAGAGAGCACACTCAACGGTGGAATTGCTCCCATCAATACCATCGTATGATTCCGTTGACTCTCACGTTGTCAGCTGTTTCGGGCTCATGGAATTGGGAGGGGAACTGTGTGTTCTACAAGTAGTTCTAAGTAAACGTATAATCATGTGGGAGTTAAGGAAAAGGAAGATTGTCAGATATGGACCGTATTGGCATAGAAAGTTTACTATAGCATGGGAAGAGTACAGCTTGTTTGAGCCATTTGTACTAACAAAATGCAATGTCATTCTCTCTTGTTATGACCCTGAAACTAGAACTTTGAGAAACCTAGAGGAGACCTTGAAAATATTCAAGGATCAAGTGGTATATACCACCACTCGAGTAACTTCTCACGTGAATAGCCTTGTTTTGGCTAAAGCGACTACTAAGAAAAGAGACGAAAGAAAAGAAAAGCTCCCGAGGAAACAAAAAAAGAAAAAAACAATACTGCTATTAGGAAAATTATATGAATGTTTAATTACAAATTATGACTCGAAAGAAAATAAAAATAAATTAATAGATTAAGAAGAAATTATTATAAATTAATAAATTAACAAGAAACAAAAGAAAGATCAATATAGTGTGCTAAGAAATTCTTCATGGAGATCACATTTTTGCACATTTTTATACATTTTTATGCCAACTTCATGGATGTCTTTATCCTTCATTACTCCCATCCATCTCTCGACTTGAAATTCGTGTGAAAGCGGCAATCCTTCATAGATCACCCGGATTTCTTGGGCAACTTGGTGCGGAGTTGCACCATGAGGGCAAGCAATGGGAAGGCGTTCTGTTAAGTTATATAAGGCCCGTACAATCATGAATTTATAATCAATCATGTATGTCAATTGACCTGCACTTACTCCTTGAATTCTCATTCCTCCTCCAAATCCCTTTGATACGAAATCTTTATGCAATCTCCCGGAATATAAAAACATATATCGATTTCCGTGTCTCACCATTGATTCTTTGCACCTAACTAATGCTCTCAGCCTAGTAGTAACTAATCTTCCGTGATCGTTGTTGTTTTGAATGTGATAAAACAGGCCGATTGCATTTGCAATTTGTATTGGAGTAAAGCCATTATTGTTATTTGTTTGCGTATCCAAATATGTCAACGCATGCATTATCATACGATCATATTTTCCGGGTGGACGTCGATGTGCTGCTACTACCGGTGGTTGTGGCAGGACCCCTACCATGTTTAGTTGTACCGCCAAGGCCTCGGCCATTTTAAAAGATAATAAAGAAAGAAAGCAAAATTAATATATCAGAAAACTAAGAAAAGTTGAGCACAAAAATATTGGATGCGTTAGCCTCCTTTTATAACCATGTATGTGTCTTGATTTTAGAAGTGAAATGATTTTTGGAAACCAAACAATTTTAGGCAATGCTAATAATACGGTAGCTTTGTTTTTTGTTTTTGGCAACGGACGAAATACGGAAAGTTAAACCGGCCCATTAATATCAGCAAGACACGTAAGCCCAACACTCTAAAGTTTCTCCAAATTTCAAAACAATTGGAACGAACCACCCAACCCAGTTGTTCGCCGAGCGCTTGGTAAACTAAGGCTTCTTCAGCTTGATAACTCTTCGAAAGACAAGGCTTGTGCTGTTTTCACTATTGCATGGAGCATTTGGAAAGACAGATGTTTCCACATCTTCCAGGAGAAAATTCTTAATCATCATTCTACTGCTAGGCTAGCTCTTAAACTTGTCATAGGCACTGAAACTTATCTTAAGAAGGATTCCCCTTTATATGTTCTTCCTCATGATACTGAAGAAGAAAGAAATTTATCCTCTATCACTGCTTCTTTATCACTAGAATGCGTGATTCTCTTCAGTGATGCAGCATTTGACAAGGAAACTAATATGTCTGGAATTGGTTTAATTTTGAAAGATACCTCAGGTAGGTTCATTGGATGCAAGCTCAAGGCTGGCTCAGTAAGGAATGCTGAAGAAGCGGAAAGTCTGGCTATTCTTTAGGTTGTTCAATGGGCAAGGCAGAAAAGCTTGCAACAAGTTTGCTTTATTAGTGATGCTAAAGTAGTAATTGAGTCTCTGAACTCTTATTCTAACCAGTTATACTGGTATAATAAGACAGTCATAGATGACTGCAAAATCTTAGTTTCTGATTTTCAGTTTGCACAATTTTCTTTTTTAAAACGAAACCATATTATTCTGGCTGACCAAGCAGCCAAGTTTAGTAAGAGGTCTAGAACCTCAGGGGAATGGTGGGGAAATGTCCCAAGTTTCCTTAATTATCCGATGTAATATCTTTCTAAGTAATAAAAATATTTTTCTTAGCAAAAAAAAAAACTAACACTAAACCACTGAGCTATCCGTCAGTTGTTGACATAGTTGGATATGTTTCAAATATATATATGATTTTTCATGTAAAGATCAACAGTTAATCCAAGTGTGAAATTAGGTTTGAAACTTTTGGGGTTTTATAACAACCACAGTCCGACGACCAAAACCAAATATTTGGTCCAGAAATCAACCACTATCGAACCGAGTAAAGATCAAAAACTAGACTAAAACCAAAAACCAAACCATATTTGGTCTTTGGTTTGGTTATAGTCGAGCGCAACTTCAAAGTACGTCTGGTACCGGGCGGAAATTAAAATTATGTTTGAGCTGCGGCGTAACTTGAATTTATGTTTGAATGGGGCGTAACCTGAAGTTATGTCAGTTTGAATTGGGGCGCAACTTTAAATTACGTTTGAGGTGGGCGTAGTCTGAAATTACGTTTGAATTGGGGCGTACCTTTAAAGTGCGTCTGGATTGGGGTTGGGGCGCAGCTTTAAGGTACGTTTGAATTGGGGCGTAGCTTTAAATTGCGTTTGAATGGGGCGTAACTTGAGGTTACGATTGACTAAATTTTAGTCCATAACGGTAGCGTGCAACCCTAGTATAACCAAATTTTATTAGTTTTTAGTCTTTAGTTTAGTTATAGTATGGTCGCACCATTGCAATTGCTCTTAGGGAATTATCCCAGTTGCGGATTTCAGTAATTCTTCTCATTTTCCACTTAGATTCTGCTTGTTTATTAATTTTATGATTTCTTTAGTTGAATATATTGTACAATAAGCTCTATTACCAGTTCTAGTTATTATGTTTTTTCAAAATTCATGTAGGGTCTTATTTTTCATTATCTGAACAAGATGGACAAATTGAGTAATAAAAAAAACACAAAATTGGTTAAAAAGACGAAAATCAACAATTCCTAGGTGAAAAGGGCATTTAGATTTTGATATTGTTTAAATAGACAAAAATGTAAAAATAGCCAGGATGTAAACAGTTTCATTCTGCCAATTTTCAAATACTTTTTCTTATTTTTAATTTACATCACGATTTATCCAGTTTCATCCTTACTATTTTTTAAGTTTAAGTCAGGATGAATCCAGTTTCATCCTTGCTATTTTTTTTGTGTGTCCATTTCACCCATACAAATTTTTACTCGTCCATTTAAACCATGTTTTAAAAATATTTGGACTAATGACCCATTTTCCGTAAAAAAAATACTGCTATTAGGCAAATACTCAAGTTATCTTCGGTTTCATTTGTTAACCCACCGAGAAATTCATATTATTGAGAAATTGAATTGAAATCGAAGAATTGCATCAAGGCAATCAAGATGTTACATCTTTTTTTTTAAAGCAATGAAAATGTTATATAGTTGGGTGATCAACAAATATTAACATTTTTATTTTTACAAGAAATAAAATGAAGAAAAATAATTGCTTTCCCAGGGAACCATTAAGGCCACCACAAAAAGGGTTGTATCCTCTAATCCAACACCAGAGTCCAGACCACTAGAATCAAAAAACTGGCCCGGCTGCAAGAATTTCCTCAGTCAATGTACTGTCTTTGCCGATGTTGTAGTTAGTAAATCCATCAAAATTGTTCCTAAATAAACCTGCCAGCTTCAATAGGGTATCCTTATATGCTTGTTTATCAGCCCACTGCAATACAATCACCAAAACAGAGATGAGGAAACAGTTTATCAAGTTGGCAACGTAAGTTCGAAAGATCGAAAAGAATTGTGAAATGCAAGAAAAGACTGACTAACCAAATTGATTGGATCCAAGATTTCGGAAGGAACGCCTTCAACTGCAGTGGGGATCTCCAGACCAAATACTCCAGTCTTAGTGTAGGTCGCCTCTAAAAGACTCCCTGAGTGAATGGCATCAATGATCTTACGAGTGTACGCTAACTTAATACGGTTACCGGAACCATAGCTGCGGAAAAATTAGTCAGAAAACAAGTAGGGCGAGAAAATGGAAAAGAATGCAGAAAGATCTTATCGAAACCATGACTAGTTTATGTGTTATTACCTTCCACCAGACCAGCCAGTGTTAACGAGCCAAGCTGTGGCCCCGTGCTTTTGCATTTTCTCAGCAAGCATGGCTGCATATTTAGTAGGATGCAACATTATAAATGCTGCTCCGAAGCAGGCTGAAAATGTTGCTGTCGGCTCCTTCACACCTTCCACTGTTCCAGCAACCAAAGCTGTGTAGCCGCTGATGAAATGGTACATTGTCTGTGCTAAGTTCAGCTTGCTCACAGGGGGGAGCACTCCGAAAGCATCACAAGACAAAAGGATAACGTTCTTCGGGTGTGGACCGACACATGGTATCTTTGCATTTGGTATGTACTCAATTGGGTATGCCGCTCGAGTGTTCTCCGTAACAGATTTATCTGTATAATCCACTTCACGAGTGTGCTCATCGAAAACAACATTTTCCAACACTGGCAAAAAACATGTTAATGTAAGCAAAACTCGTGAAAAATATGAATACCAATATGACAGAAGACAAAGTAAACGTAGTTACCAGTTCCAAACTTGATGGCATTCCAAATCTCCGGTTCTTTCTCTCCAGAGAGATCAATACACTTTGCATAACAACCACCCTCGATGTTTGAGACACCATTATCACTCCAGCAGTGTTCATCATCTCCTATTAAATACCGGTTCTGATCCGTTGACAAAGTTGTCTTCCCAGTACCTAGATCACGTTCACCAAGAACTTGTTATATTTCCATGGAACAAATTACCGCCAGACGAAGTAAACAATTCACTGATCATTTATTTACCTGATAAGCCGAAAAAGAGGGCAACATCACCACCTTTGCCCATATTACAGCCAGAGTGTAAAGAGAGGATCCCGCGCTTAGGCATGAGGTAATGCATCACACTAAACAAACCCTTCTTCATTTCACCAGCATATTGTGTACCAAGGATGACCATCTCTCTCCTTGCAAGGTTAAGATCTATGCTAGTAGAAGAAGTCATGTAATGGGTGTAACGATTACATGGGAATTTTCCAGCATTGTAAATGGTGAAATCTGGAGTGCCGAAATTCTCTAGCTCTTCCTCCGTAGGTCTTATGCACCTTCAAATTTTAACCAAAAACATTTTTATCAGTTGTATTGTATAATCGTATTCTTTACCGCACATTTCAGTTTTTGTAGCCACAATATTTCTACTGCTTTCTACATCTGCTCAAATTGGTGCAGAAATTGTCACCGGGAAAACTAGGAGCGGTGAAAAATTTACTTACATATTGTGCATGAACAAGGAGTGATATGCTCTGGCTGATACTATCCTGACTTTGATTTGATGTTCTGGATCCCAGTTCAAGAACTGATCATTCACGTACACCTGCAATCGTAAATTCAAGTAATGCGATCACTAATGGATCCTGTGTCTTGACCAATTTCATTTGCAAAGGGAAAACAAGCTCTAAATAATGTAAATCACTTAGATTACACACCTTATCCAGGGAATTCAAGTAATCAACAGCTCTTTCTCTGTTAACCATGAAGGTGTGCTCATCCATTTCAATGTTGGGTGAGCCTCTGCAGGACGTAAAAACAGGCTCAAAATCAATACCAGATCCACCAAAACGTATTAAAATCACACATAATTTGAGATTGTGATTGTAGATTGTAACATACTTTCCCCACCAAAGATCATCCTCGTTCGACCCGTCTCTAACAACACGCTTATCCATTGGAGAACGGCCAGTTTTTGCACCCGAAAGCGTCGCCAATGCACCGCTAGATGATATGAAGGAGCCGTGCTCATACTTTATGGCCTGCTCATAGAGCTCTGTGCAAGAATACAAAATAGAGCAAAAATTGTCCTGGTGAGTATCCACCACCATTGCCAATTTCTGATGAACATCGGTAATTAGATAGTTAAGTTACCTGATGGGGAGAGATTGTAGAGGATATGGGTGAACTTCAGGGCACTGTCACTGATGGGAACTACCGGCGCGGTGAGATGGTGATGATGGTGAGTAATTTGAGCCTTTGGGGTTTCTGCAGATTTTCTTGCTGATGGGTCACCTTTCACCACCTTTGGTCCTGTTTCTCTCGTCAGTGATGCCAATGAGGCACTACAATAAGTCAACAAAATTAGTACAAATTTCGCAATATTGTAATTTGTGATCGTCATTTATATATGGTTTATGTGATGAGATCTTAAACATACGTGTAAAAGAAAAAGAAAGCGTTTTAATTTGTTAAGACTTCATTTTGCCTAAATTAGTCAACCTTAGTGATCAAGCTTTTATTTTATGACTTTTTCGTTAAATATGTCATACCTGATTGATTGAAGCTGTTGCTGTTGGCGTTCTTGATCAGAGATGGCAGCTGTAAATAAGCCTGCTCCGTCGGCTACCTGCTGTTTTCTAGGTGTAGTTGGAGCTGATGGTTTTTTCTTCTGAAGTGAATGCAATTGATCAATTGTTTGAGCATTAACTGGTGGTACACTATCATCGTGACAAATCTCTACTTTAACGCTAGCATTCCCGTTTGCCGCCATTATACAACTGCTGAAAAATTACTCTCCGGTGAGAAATGTGAATGAAAAAACGAAGAAACACAGCAATACACAAATTGCGGAGAAATGCTAAGGAAATAAATGAAATGGCTGTGTTGGATATGAGAAGAAAACAATCTCCTTTTATAGCTTTTGATTTGGCCAACTTTGAATAATTTTGTAGATAATGATTATTTATTGTTTTTGATTTCATCAATAAATGAATTATCTTTGCTTAATTAGCGAGGATTAATAATGTTTTGGATAATGCTGTTGACAGAGTTCTAGCTAGGCAATCGTAACTCCTAAATTTAGTTAGGGGCCATTGATAATTATTACTGCTTGATTCGAAAATAAGGATCATGGAATTCTTATTATCTTTTGTCTTACTTTTTATCGCTTAGTTACATCGATCGAGAAAAAATCAGACTGATCACGCGTGTTAATCCAGTACGCTTAGCTCAGGCTCCCATTGCGAGGAAATTATGTTTTCTTCACGTTTTGCTTGTAGTCTAGAAAAGTTAGCTGGATGCACAAAATTGACTTCGGTGTATATTAAAAAAAATAAAAAAGTAACATGTCTATCTAACTCACACCCACGTAGTACATTAAAGGTCAGTACTTATCGCTGCATCGTCACTGCCACCATGCACCACCACCACAGAGCACATCGGTACGGTGGTCAAACAAATATTAAATCCGCCACCGGACACGCTTTATGGGGACATCCAGGAAATTAGCGGCCGTACTTTATTTTAATCTTCTTAACATTTTTCAAAGGCCGAAGATTGAGTTGAGGCCATATCTATAATACAGTTAAATCCAAGGAAAACATGAAGAAGGTAATATTTGAGAGAATGGAGCGGCCTGAGGTAGGTTTATCTGATTCATCTGGAACTGTATATGTCAGAAGTAGGTAACCATGCATGGGAAGTTGGGATCTTGGGATGCAAACAAACATGTCAGTAACAGTTGATATTAAGATGGGAATCAGATTCTCTTAACAGGAGGAAATGGTGGTCATGGAAACATCTCTGTCTTTGCCTTTGGCATGATCCTACATTGATTAATGTTTGGGTTGCTTACCCAAAGTCCCATCCATCCCCCGGCACATGAAATTCTTACAGGTCATAAATGAATGAGCCAAACAACTCGAAAGTTCACTGGTGCTGACAGGGGAGGGAGCCAGAAAGAACTCCTTTTTGGGGAAGCAACATTTCGTTAGGGGGTGCAACTAAGTAAAAATGGGCTTGTAACTTGGAAGCCCAACTTCTAGACAAATTTAGGCTTTGGAACCAGTTGGGTTGGGTGCACCCTGTTTACATCTAAGTTTTATTGTTTACTAGAAATGAAGTTTTTAATGAAAGTGGTAAAATTTGTTGATGGTCCAACTATTTAACATTCTCACCGAGTTAATGCAATTCGTCAACTTCACACAAATTTATTGCTCAGATGTACAAGGTTTCTAGCAGAGACTAGCTGTATTAAAATGAAAGGGGCAAAATTTCTTGTACAGATGAGATGAAAGTGACCGCGTTATCTTTACATGCTAGTATGAAAACAAGGTTTCTAACAGAGACTAGCTGAATTAAAAATCATACAGAAAAATGAAAAGTATAACCTTTGACAAGTAGAACTGAAAATTGAATTGATTATGGAGAGGTGGCTTACAATGTTTTTGTCTTCCTATAACTGCACAATAATGTTACTAGGAGGATCTATAACAACCAAACAACGCGAAGTTTATCAACTCTAGCAGATTTACACAAGACATCTGCAACGTTATTTTTCTCTTTTGGCACATAAGAGCATTGTCAAGAGATGAACAAACGAAATAAAAAATTTATTGCTAAAACTAAATTACGTATTCTCCAGTCCACGCTGAATGAAACTTTGTTCACAGCATCCACAACTATCTTCTAGTCTAGCTCAAATTCCACCTTCTCCAGATTTGATTCTTTGGCCCATTGACATGCCTTACATTCATCTTGATCTGGTCCAGTTGATTCAGCTAGGTAGATGCATTTTGATCCCCGGTGACAACCTGCAAAATCACGAATAGTCAGACCAATGCCTCAAGTTTTATTTGTATGCAAGAAGGAACCATCAGAGTTAATTTTAAAAGATCCTCTTGGTGGAGGACACCAATGTAAATCAAGACGAGATTGAAAAGGAAATCCAAAATACTAGTAATTTGAGGCTATTTTCGAAAACTAAAATCTCCTTCCTGCGTCTATATATAATTGTGTCTGTAGTGATATTTCTGCCTTTGAAGATCCTTTCACATCGCTCGTTCCAAATACACCACCCTACAATAATCACTTTAAATACTTTTATTTTCTGTATCCGATTAGCAAGAAGTTTGTTCATCAAGTCACATAACCCATCTTGTAAAGAAGTACCAGACAAACTATGTATACCTAAAGTGACAAACCAAACTCTTTTGGCAGTGTCACACTCCAGAATGCAGTGGGAAGCCGTTTCCATACATTGCGCACAGAAAGTGCAGCTTAAGTCTCCAGAATGAATGAAATGAGTAAGTTTACCTCTAGCTGAAAGGATGTCCTTAATACGTTTCCATGCAAACTGAGTAATCTTTGGAAAAATAGGTAGTTTCCACGGTCTGTTGAATATATATTTCATATGTTTCCCAACTAAGTTGTTCATATTTGCCTCCTCAAGCATTTTGCGATAAGCTGACTTGACGGTGAAGAAACCATTTTTCTCTAAGGTCCAAACCAATTTATCGTCATGTTGATGGATGGATATATTGAGAATGTACCTTGTTTTAGTCCTATCAAAGAGATGCAAGATGAGATTGTAGTTCCAACAACCACCATTATGAGAAAAAAGTTGGTGAACATAGACATAGGTGAGATGATCAGTAACTCCATCTTTAGGCATTGGCAGACCCTCCAATTGTTCAATCCATCTATCTTTCCAAATCAGAATTTTTCCCATTTCCAAAACCCCAATAACTGTATTTCTTGATGAATACAAGCTCGTTGTTGATGCTACTCCATGACCAGGTAGAATTATTGCTTTTCTGAATATTGAAAATTTCTCCATTTGAGTAATATTTTGCTTTCAAAGATTTTGCACGGATAGAAGTATTCTCTGTACACAGTCTACAAGCAGGTTTAGCTAGAAGGGCTAGCTCTGTTGAAAAACTCTAAATCTCTAAAACCTAAACTTCCTTCTTCTTTAGGTTTATTAACTCATTTCCGGGATGAAAAAGAGGAGGTACAACAACCTCACCCAATAATTCGCTTAGCAATCTGTATGGACTAACTCCAATATACTTTTAAGAGAATCAACTAGACAGTCAGACTCAATCTTAATAAAAAAGTATATCAAGGAGTTATATCTCAATTTCTCGATTCAATACTTACTCAAGCAAATAGAAATCTGGGAGTCTAATTGAATACGAAAGAAAATAACTTGAACGGTACCAAAGACCAATGTTCAAGGATCAATCAATTTCAATCAACAACCAAAAGACAGATTTCCCAATTGATTGATTCAACGTACAACCTGTGATATTTCAATTATATAAAAAAATATAATGCGGAAAAGAAATAACACAGACACCAGAAGTTTTGTAAACGAGGAAACCGCAAATGCAGAAAAACCCCGGGACCTAGTCCAGACTGAACACACATTGTATTAAGCCGCTACAGACACTAGCTTACTACAAACTAACTTTGGTCTGGATTGTAGTTGAACCCCAATCAATCTCACACTGACCCAAGGTATAGTTGCGCTCCTTACGTCTCTGATACCAGGAAGATACTACGCACTTGATTCCATTAGTTGATCTCACCCACAACTAAGAGTTGCTATGACCAAAAGTCGAAGACTTTAATAAACAAATCTGTATCACACAGAAAAGTCTACAGGAATAGATAAATCCTCTCCCATAAATACCTACGAGTTTTGTTTTTTCTTTTGATAAATCAAGGTGAACAGGAACCAATTGATAACCCGAACTTATAATCCAGAAAAAGAACCTAGAATTATCAATCACCTCACAATAATCTTAATCGACTAGCGAAACAAGATATTGTGGAATAACAAATGATGAGACGAAGGTGTTTGTGACTACTTTTGTATCTTGCCTATCGGAGAAATTAATCTCGAGCCAATTTTACAATTATACTCAATACGATAGAAACAACAAGATCAGATCACGCAACTACAGAGAACATAGTTGGGTCTGGCTTTACAATCCCAATGAAGTCTTCAAGTCGTTAACCTACAGGGTCTCGGTAGAAACCTAAGGTTAAAGGAGAATCGACTCTAGCTAATACAACTAGTATCACACATGAGTTGTGGGGATTAGGTTTCCCAGTTTCTAGATTTATCCTTTATTTAGTCTTCCAAATCAGGGTTTGCAATCTAAGTTACCTTGGTAACACAGCATTCAATATTCACCGTTAGATGAAAACCTTATTAGATTTAATCTAATATCTTTCAACCGTTAGAGCGAACTTAGCTTGTTATACACAAATGAATGAAATGCATGTTCATTCAGTTAGCCATATGATCACTTTCATATCAACCATATTCATCTTCACCATAACTAGTTCAAATAACTCAAAAGAACTAGTTAGAGAGTTGTTCAATTGCAAAGATCTCATAGAATTATACAAGACACAATCGAAGCAAAAATAATTTTGATTCACTCGAATCGATTCATGAACTTTATAGCCACGCTTTGCAAATATGCATTCCTTAGTTTATATAAGTTTAAGTTTATGAATAAACCGTTGTTGATGGTGGTTTTTAAACAAGGGGTAAAATCGTAAAACCCCATGACCTAGTGTTACCCGCAACACATTAACTAAGAGCATTTAACTCAGTGTAAATAATTAATAGGGGTATTTTTTCAAAATACAGATTAGGTTTTCGACACGTAACCCTAATTCCAAAACCAAGCCGCTGCTATTTGCGCACCATGGCAACAATGCCGGACCAAGCCGCACACTGCGCACCATGGCAACAATGCCGGACAAGCCGCACACCTTTGCGCACCATGGCAACAATGCCAGACCAAGCCGCACACTGCGCACCATGGCAACAATGCCAGACCAAGCCGCACACTGCGCACCATGGCAACAATGCCAGACCAAGCCGCACACTGCGCACCATGGCAACAATGCCAGACCAAGCCGCACACTGCGCACCATGGCAACAATGCCAAACCAAGCCGCACACTGCGCACCATGGCACCAAAGCCAAACCAAGCCGCACACTGCGCACCATGGCAACAATGCCGGACCAAGCCGCACCCGCGCACCATGGCAACAATGCCCGCACCAAGCCGCACCCCGCGCACCATGGCAACAATGCCAAACCAAGCCGCAGGGCCGCGCACCATGGCAACAATGCCAAACCAAGCCGCACCCTGCGCACCATGGCAACAATGCCAAATCAAGCCGCACCCTGCGCACCATGGCAACAATGCCAAACCAAGCCGCACCCTGCGCACCATGGCAACAATGCCAAATCTCCAAGCCGCTATGCCTTTGGCCCACGCCCATGGCAACATAATTTTGTTGTAGAAAGTGGTAGTAAAGGTTGTCGTTCACTCAGACTTGTAAAGATTTGGTTTCAGAAAATACAAAAAACAAAGAAAATATATACAAAAGATGTCACAATATCGAGAGATACCGAGACTCAGGGTTCCACCAATTCTCATTCATGAGATTCTTATATTTATCCTAGACAATTATAGCTCAAATAATAATAAAATATTGACTCTATGTCTTTGCCAAGGTAGATTTTTAAAAGATTAATTGTAAATCACAAGCATGACGCATCAAAAGTACTAAAACTAAGCATACGCCATCAAACGAAATCACAACTAATTAGTGAAAATCATAAAACAATTAAATCAAGTGCAAGAAGTCATATAAGAAATAAATAGAATTACCACATGCGTGAAAATTAGCTTCCTCCTTTGTCCCGAGTGTTGGGGTTTAGCTCCTCATGCTCAAAACGCACCCAAAAGATAGAAACATGGCTCAAAAAAGGTGTTTTTATTGAGAAATATATGAAAACAGAGTTTTGCAACGCCGCACTAGTGTTACGTACGTCGGTGTTACGATTTCTAAGACCGTTTAACAACGATACTTTATTAATGATGTCGTTGTATTTAAGATCGCTCAATGACGGACTTTGAGGGTCCTGTTCTTCGTCTTCTTCTTCTTCTCCACCTGCTTTAACGCAACTCTGCAAATACTTCTGTTGATCTCTGTAGCTCCTCCAAACCCTCTGCTCGGCCCCCAAAACTCCCGACCTCTCTCTAGGACTCCAACAGATCTTTATATACCCAACAAGGCGAGTAAATCCCGATTAAATCTCCCTTTTCTTTCACCTCAAGCTACGGGTTTTATATCTTCTTTCCATATCCTCATATGCGGCTTCTGTGGTCTATCCAAACTCCATCAGACCTTATAAAGATCCCATACGTTCAATCCTTTCCTAAATCTTCCCGGAACTCCCACATGCACACGTAACTTCCCAAGATAACTCAAAATAATGCCGAGAATATCTCACGTCCCTGTTTAGCTTCAACCCGATTATTCAGCCCATTGTAATCGATCCAAATGCATGTATCAACCCTGTTTGGTCCAGTCCACCACAAATATGCCATTAAATCTCACTAGAATGCTCCAAATTCGAATCCAAAAACTTCCAGGTGGTCGCATCTGACGCTTTTCCGCCAAAACTCGTTTTTGAATTTTGGAAGATGACTCGCCCCTTATCCTGTCTTTGGTGTGCCAATAGTAGATGCCCTGGAAATGGTTGCCCCTTAGTAATTGAGGTACCCCTTATCCAAAATGGGGGTCCGTATAGTAATTTTCTCCCACGAGCACAAAAAACACTTTTCGAGCCAATTTCGCCGCAAAAGCTTATTTCTCCAAAAACACCTACAAAGACATAAAATACCAAAATAAGCGCAAAATCGAGTACTAACATTACAGAGAATTGAGACTAATATAGACACATAAATGCGTCTATCAAATACCCCCAAACTTATTATTTGCTAGTCCTCGAGCAAATCAAATCTTGAAAATAAAATCCTAACTCACTGTCGCAGGCATCGTCGATTGCATTTAGCGTATGCAATAAGCCTTTAAACCCCTAGGTGGCCCTAGTGGCCGAGTTATAGTCTCGGGAGGGTTTACCAGAGATATACCCACAAAACCTTTATACTCCAGGACCCTAACCATCTACGTTAACCTTGAAGGCACTAAAGAATCTCCTTGGTTGGCATACTTATTGACTACGGGAGGAAGTACCACGATGCGAAATTCCAATTGTTGTACACGAGTTTGCACTCAAGCATACTAAAATTCATATATAAGTCACAGAGCTCTACTCAGATAGTCTCACTATGGACATCAATACCCGGAGTCAAAACTAATCACATGGATAGATCAAGAAGATGGATATAGAGAAAAACATAGATGGTTTTGATGTTTACTAAGTGATTGGTGTTTCCCATATCTCGTCTGAAGGCCTCCGCCAAAATGAACCTATCCTAATGGACTGAGATACTAGTCTGACTAATATCAACACACTGGCATATACAAGGGAACCAGTGGTCAATAATCCTAACTCTAGGTCAACACAACTGGCATATACAAGGGTTCCAGGTGGTCGACTTTATTGAATTTATTCCGGTTGGTCTAATGGTCTCGGTCTCAATTTTTTTTTTTTTTTTTTTTTTTTCATAATACTTTTTCTTTCTTTTTCTTTTTAATTTTTTTTTTTTTTTTTTTTTTTTTTTGGTATCTCAATCACTCTAATTCACCCTAGCATTGGTAACAACTTGAATCGTGGGCCCCACATAATCACTTAGAGAAACATAATTTAAAAACAAAATAAAATAAAAACAGAAGTGAAAAGGACTCGACGAGATTGGTGAAACTATCATGTTATTTCTAACACCCGAGCTCATGCTTTTATGAATAGACTCTTTAGATGTTGCCATCTAATCGATTGGTTCCTCAACTCCTACAACAAAATGCTTCCATCCACTTAGATTAGTTAGTGCCATCCTTAATAAGCATAAATTTCTAGTCTCCGAGTTTAATAATGCAACTAAAAAGTTTCTCCCATACCCCAAACTTAAATCTAACATTGTCCTCAATGTTCTAAAGATATAATTAAAAGCATGAACAAGGAGAAATGTTACCATTTGAAGTAAAAGAGTTAAGGAAAGATATTACCGTGTCGCATGAATGTTGGGTTACCTCCCAAGAAGTGCTAAGTTTAAAGTCTTCAGCCAGACTAAGAAAGGATTAGTCACCTCATAAAATCATAAAGTAATAGCCGAAAAATATGTGGGTCATCAAAACCAAATAGAGCTATCACAAGTAAAAGGAATCTGCAACATGCCAAGAAAATTAACAAATAAAGCACACCCTTGTCTAGTTTCCTGTTTAAGACAACTACATCTAGCTGTGGTTCAGGTTCAGGTTCTATAAAAGGGTCCAAATAAAATATTTTCATGGGCTGAAATTCCTCAAAGCTAAGATCCGATTCGGGTTGTAAAGTCTCGTAAAAACTCAAATAAGAACTTAGAAGCACATAATAATAACCCAATAATTGTGGATCCTTAAAGTCAATCAGTTTTGACTCACACAATTGACCACGATGAAACTGGTGGTCAATCTTAAGCAAATGCGTCGATACTAATTTCCTAAAGTACTTAGGTTTAGTCTCAAAACTCAATAATTGACACATCTGAAACATATACATTCCCACAATTGGTTGAAAAATATTTGGTGGGAATACAAAGTCAATATGGGTATCATAGCCTGAATAAACCACATCAACCAGAGGATGGGTTTCTAATAACTGAACTTCCTTATGGACATCACTAGGTTCAGGAAAACGTGTATGAAGATAATCTTGTAAAATGGTTGAGGCACATATGTCAAGTCCCAAGTGAGGGACCTTTCTAAGAGTTAAAGCATATGGAGAATGATAATCACCCCCAAACTTAGAGTTTTCGGTGTCTCTAGAAAGACTAGTCACAACTTCCCTAATTTCAAGGTCATCGATTCCCGGAAATGGTCTATTGATTCTTCTAAGTCAAAGTTCATCCTCACTCATCTCTACGAGTTCATTTTCTTTGTCTAAGACTAATGTTTCTAAATCGCTAGACTCTAAAACAATATTCTCATAAGAAACTCGTTCCTCAAAAGTATCATCAGCTTCGTAATCATAAGGGAATACTACATCGTCTAAAACGGGGGTATCTCTAGTCAAATCCTCGTCCTTTTGAATAGGTGAATAATTATTAAAATTATTTGGAATTGAACTAGAAATAATATTATCATTGTAAAGATCAATTGGAGTAACAAATTCCTGATCACTATGCCTACTTATTTCAAATTCTTCATCAACACTATCCTCATCATAATCATCGTTATAATAACATGAAAATGGTTGAACCTCATCTAAAGTAGTGTTACCAATTCTAACCTCGTCATCTTGATTATGCAAATAACTATCCTCATTTTCAAAGGTACTATTGGAAACACTATATTGGAAATTAAAACTATCTTGAGCATTTCTTTCCCGGGCCTCTAACAAAGATTTTCCGAGTCGACTCACATGACTTCCTGATTTGATCTAGGAAAGAAGGTTCACACGTTGCATTGCTTTCGTCCAAAACTAAGTTATTCATCTCATCTGAACTACGTGTCGACTCAAGTAACTTTTGTGTTGACTCAGCTAACTTACATGCGGACTCTAATAGAGAGGAATTTTGCTCGTATGACCCGTGCGTGTGTGGATAGTAATTGGGCTCATCATGGTATGAGCCATAACCTTGAAAAGGCTGATGTTCCCAACCACTATTCACATTATGGTCAAAGTAGTAACGTCCATTTTGAAACTCGGTCGGATATTCGTTGTATTGGCTATTGTAATACCAGTTCGACATTCTATTTGCAGGGGTGTGAGTTGTCATACAAAATAAAAACCCACCGACAGGGATTCGTGGGTGGATAGAGTATTACCTCCCGTACTGGACGGGCGATGAACCGTTGAAGTCGACTCGTGCCACCGACTCCGATGTCGCAGTACGGGCCGAGGGGCCGAGACAAGATCGTGAATCGTCGTCCTTCCCTATCGCAAAACAGTTTATATTTAATCTTAACCCTTCCTTAGGGTTTAAAAATAATAATGTCCAATGTCCCAAAAATAAAGTTCAAAAAGTGTCCAAAAACAAAAATAAAAATTACAAAAATACAACCCTATTTACAGGTTTCTAAATATAAATCAAAATAACTATATACAAAATCTTCTTCTTCACTCCTTTGATTCCTCTTTTCTTTCCTTCTTCGCGATGCTTTCCTTTTATAGCACTTTTGTTTCCTTGTAGCTTCGCTCCAAATCAAAAGAATCGAAAAATACCAAAGGCGTAAAAAGAACAAAAATAATAAAAATAAAAATAAAAACCTAAAACAAATCTAAATACAAGTCCGCGTCGGCGGCGCTAAATATTGATGTGATTTTAATTTTGTTGTAGAAAGTGGTAGTAAAGGTTGTCGTTCACTCAGACTTGTAAAGATTTGGTTTCAGAAAATACAAAAAACAAAGAAAATATATACAAAAGATGTCACAATATCGAGAGATACCGAGACTCAGGGTTCCACCAATTCTCATTCATGAGATTCTTATATTTATCCTAGACAATTATAGCTCAAATAATAATAAAATATTGACTCTATGTCTTTGCCAAGGTAGATTTTTAAAAGATTAATTGTAAATCACAAGCATGACGCATCAAAAGTACTAAAACTAAGCATACGCCATCAAACGAAATCACAACTAATTAGTGAAAATCATAAAACAATTAAATCAAGTGCAAGAAGTCATATAAGAAATAAATAGAATTACCACATGCATGAAAATTAGCTTCCTCCTTTGTCCCAGTGTTGGGGTTTAGCTCCTCATGCTCAAAACGCACCCAAAAGATAGAAACATGGCTCTAAAAGGTGTTTTTATTGAGAAATATATGAAAACAGAGTTTTGCAACGCTGCACTAGTGTTACATACGTCAGTGTTACGATTTCTAAGACTATTTAACAACGATACTTTATTAATGATGTCGTTGCATTTAAGATCGCTCTCAAATGGCGACTTTGAGGGTCTCGTTCTTCGTCTTCTTCTTCTTCCCACCTGCTGCGTCGCAACTCGCAAATCCTTCTCGTTGATCTCTCGTAGCTCCTCCAAACCCTCTCGCTCGGCCCCCAAAACTCCCGACCTCTCTCTAGGACTCCAACGAGATCTTTATATACCCAACAAAAGGGCGAGTAAATCCCGATTAAATCTCCCTTTTCTTTCACCTCAAGCTACGGGTTTTATATCTTCTTTTCATATCCTCATATGCGGCTTCGTGGTCTATCCAAACTCCATCGGACCTTATAAAGATCCCATACGTTCAATCCTTTCCTAAATCTTCCCTAACTCCCACATGCACACGTAACTTCCCAAGATAACTCAAAATAATGCCGAGAATATCTCACGTCCTGTTTAGCTTCAACCCGATTATTCAGCCCATTGTAATCGATCCAAATGCATGTATCAACCTGTTTGGTCAACTAGTATCCAGTCCACCACAAATATGCCATTAAATCTCACTAGAAACGACTCCAAATTCGAATCCAAAACTTCCAGGTGGTGCATCTGATTTTCCCGCCAAAACTCGTTTTGAATTTTGGAAGATGACCGCCCCTTATCCTGTCTTTGGTGTGCCAATAGTAGATGCCACGGAAATGGTTGCCCCTTAGTAATTGAGGTACCCCTTATCCAAAATGGGGGTCCGTATAGTAATTTTCTCCCACGAGCACAAAAAACACTTTTCGAGCCAATTTCGCCGCAAAAGCTTATTTCTCCAAAAACACCTACAAAGACATAAAATACCAAAATAAGCGCAAAATCGAGTACTAACATTACAGAGAATTGAGACTAATATAGACACATAAATGCGTCTATCAAACCCTAATTCCAAAACCAAGCCGCACACTGCGCACCATGGCAACAATGCCAGACCAAGCCGCACACTGCGCACCATGGCAACAATGCCAGACCAAGCCGCACACTGCGCACCATGGCAACAATGCCAGACCAAGCCGCACACCGCGCACCATGGCAACAATGCCAAACCAAGCCGCACACTGCGCACCATGGCAACAATGCCGGACTGCCGCACCTCGCGCACCATGGCAACAATGCCCGGACCAAGCCGCACCACCGCGCACCATGGCAACAATGCCAAACCAAGCCGCACCACTCGCGCACCATGGCAACAATGCCGCACCAAGCCGCACCACCGCGCACCATGGCAACAATGCCAAACCAAGCCGCATCTCGCGCACCATGGCAACAATGCCAAACCAAGCCGCATGTCGCGCACCATGGCAACAATGCCAAATCAAGCCGCACCGCGCACCATGGCAACAATGCCAAACCAAGCCGCACCCTCGCGCACCATGGCAACAATGCCAAATCTCCAAGCCGCTATGCCTTTGGCCCACGCCCAACATAGCGCCCTAGGTTTGCAAGACTTGCAACTAGGTCAACATGGCCGCACGTGCCATTGGCACATGCCAACACGTGCCGCAAGCCATATTTCCAAGCCGCTATCGCTCCTAGGCTTGCAAGACTTGCAACTAGGTCAACATGGCCGCACGTGCCATCGGCACATGCCAACACGTGCCGCAAGCCATATTTCCACGCCCAACATAGCGCCCTAGGTTTGCAAGACTTGCAACTAGGTCAACATGGCCGCACGTGCCATTGGCACATGCCAACACGTGTCGCAAGCCATATTTCCAAGCCGCTTATCGCGCCCTAGGTTTGCAAGACTTGCAACTAGGTCAACATGGCCGCACGTGCCATTGGCACTTGCCAACACGTGTCGCAAGCCATACTTCCAAGCCGCTATGCCTTTGGCCCACGCCAAACATAGCGCCCCAGGGCTTGCAAGACTTGCAACTAGGTCAACATGGCCGCACGTGCCATTGGCACATGCCAACACGTGCGCAAGCCATATTTCAAGCCGCTATCGCGCCCTAGGCTTGCAAGACTTGCAACTAGGTCAACATGGCCGCACGTGCCATTGGCACATGCCAACACGTGTCGCAAGCCATACTTCCCAGCCGCTATGCCTTTGGCCCACGCCAAACATAGCGCCCTAGGCTTGCAAGACTTGCAACTAGGTCAACATGGCCGCACATGCCATTGGCACATGCCAAACACACACGCTGGTAGCCTAACTTGCAAACCGTGCAACCTACCACCAAGGCATTTCGCACATGCCATTGGCACATGCCAAACACACACGCTGGTAGCCTAACTTGCAAACCGTGCAACCTACCACCAAGGCATTTCGCACATGCCATTGGCACATGCCAAACACACACGCTGGTAACCTAACTTGCAAACCGTGCAACTTACCACCAAGGCATTCCGCACATGCCATTGGCACATGCCACACGCGCCACTAGCAGCGCCACTTGCACTCAAGATGCAACCAACACTCGAGACATCGACACAAACCGGGGATGCTTCTTTAGGGTTTTGGTTTGGCGGTCACAAAGATGCAGCGTACACTACGCTCACATTAAGAAAGCGTGAAAAGGAATAAAGCGGTCAAATAAAAGAGGAAATAATGGTGAAAAACGTTTTCGCCCATTAAACCATGCGGTTACCACCTCCTCCCATTATTTCACCCTTTACTCTCTTCCTTCATGAGGCCAGGGTACGTTTGATCTCGACTTGTATAAATAGGTCTTACCTATTTCCACCCGGACAACAAGTCTCGGTCGGGAGAAAAATACTACACTCTCGTAAAGGCAACTTTGCAAGCTCTCCCAAAAAGCTTTCATCTCTTGCAAGCTTCTCAAGCTTTTACTTTCTCGATACAAGTCGAGATACTACTCTCCCAAACTATTCTCGGTCTCAACACCTTTCTTTGCTTCCTCCCCAAATCAACCCTTCTCCTCCACTTTGTGACCGAAGAAAGTCCTGGAACGGCCATTTCTTGGTTTAGGCCGGACTTGTACAGATTGATCTCTCGAATCTATAAAGTGCTCACGTGCAGCACATTTGTTTAGGGTTTGAACCAGTTTCTCACTCACCTACCGAATTTCACTGAAATCGGCGAAACGATTTTTACCCATAAACAATTGGCGACCACGGGGAGGATTGATCTATCGGCTACAATGTCGGCCCCATCGATCTCGTTCTTCGACCCGGATGTCAAGATGGTAGGGGAAGGCGACTCGATCCGACTCAACTACCGAGCGACCGGTTACCGATTGCAAAAACTACACGAGAAAACTGGGGACTCGTTGAAGATGCCACCGGCCCGATTGGGGACTTGCGACTCGGTCAGACTCAACTACCGAACGACCGGTTACTAGTTATAAAAACTACACAAGAACCTGGGACTTGTCAAGATGCTACCCGGATCGATCTCGGACTCAACTACTGCATTTACCCTTACCATTGCAAAAACTACACGAGAAAGCGGGGACTCGCCAAGATGCTATCGGCGATTGGGGACTTGTTGACGATGCTACCAAGAAAGCCGCCTTTTACATGGAGAGGGGCGTGTTCACAAAAACCTATGAAGTGAGTAAATTTAGATCACAAAGATATACGATCTGTTTTTAGGCTCTTATTAAAACCGTCATACTATCGAGTATTGTGCCTATTGCTAGCACACACTTTCATAAAAGCAATATTCCTTTCCCAAAACATAATCGAGTCATATTATCAAAACCATTCATCCCGAAATAATCCAATATCCTCAAAAGTTACCACTGTCTACCAAAATCGGTCAAACTTTGAACCAGACATCCTATATGTCTTTCAAAAAAAAAAAAAGAGAAAAAGAACCTAAATGAAAGTTTAACAGAGAAACATTCAAGGAAAATCATCCAACAGTGCTCCGTTCTTCTTGGAGAAAGTCAACTTTGCATCTTCAAGAGCCGCTCTCTTCATAGTCAACATCTTGGAAAGCTTTTGAGTTCTACCTCTGTCGTGCAATCTCCTCGGCGGAAAGGCTTTCGATTTGTTTGCATCTTTCAACTTTTGGATCTCAAAGAGGCCTTCGACAAACCACGAAGTGTTGAACTCCTTTTCTACGCACACGTCGCGTTGGTGCTCCCGATCGGCAATAACGTCTTGAAAGCGGTGTGACCAATCACCTCACGCATGTCCTCGATGGAAGATAAAGCCTCTTCCACACGCTTAACTCGCCGCAAATCGACTAGTGACCTTCTTGGTTGTGGCCATATGTCCGTACTTCTCCCGATTCGGTGTACAACACCTCATACTTAGCCAAAGACCGTGCCAAGCCAATGGTCCACACCATACCGAAATCTAAGCCGGCGTCCATGCCTAACCAGGCGTCCACACAAGTCGGCGCCCATTCCAAGACGATCCAACGCCTACCAGACGCATTTCCCCGGATGCGCTTACCTGATGCGCTTGCCAGACGCGCATGATAGAAGCGCTTGCCGAAGCGCTTGCCAGACGCGCTTGCCGACGCACATGCCGAGCACACATGCCGCACGCGCATGCCGCCGCAGCACCACACTTTGTGCTAACAGGTTTGCATCTTTCCAAAGCTAACATCTTGCGCCCTTCCCACACCATCCTCGCCCTTCGAAACAGCGTCATAGCTCCAGCACTTCGTGATCAAAACCGTGTCTTCTCTGCACGATACACTTACGATCACCAGAACCAGAGCCACTTCCTCCACCCCAACGGTTCTTCAAGCATGAAAGCTCCAACCGTCACCAAAGACGCTACTCCACCATCAAGGCAAGATACTGGAAGATCCGGAAGAAGCCGACCACCTTTTAGCACTGTTGATTTGATGAAAAGACAAAAGATACTTGAAGGACGCGTTTATAGATGAAGAGGCTCGCGTTGCTCTTGAACGCCGATAGAAGGGGATAAGCAATCCAATTTAAATCACACGTGAAGATCGTAAAGACTTCTTCAAAATTGAAAACAAGGGAAATCAACAACTCTCCCGAGTTCACGGAGACCCTTCCCTCGTCAAGACCAAGCACAATGGGAACTTCGCCCACAAAGTCGTACGATCTATGATGAAACAGGTTGTGTGAGATTCTATGTTTCTCCAAGGCGTAGCGTCAAGACATATTTGCACCCTCAACTGCACTACATCGGGAAAGCGAGCATTTCCATCCAGGGAAGTCGTTCCCAAACCCCAACCTCTCATAGGAAGCACGATCGATAGATGGAACTGGGGAATCCTAACCTCTTCTCTCTTGAGGGATATCGAGTTTGACAGAACGTGACGCAATCTCCGACTTCAAAATGGTAACCGTCAAGGCTCTGAGAGTTGCAAGACGTTGTTTCAACGTTCTCTCCGTGGTAGCTCCGCATCAACGTTCTCTCCGTAGTAGCTACACATCAACGTTCTCTCCAAGTAGCTACACATCAACGTTCTCCAAAGAACGGCTTCGCATCAACGTTCGCTTCAACGCCACTCCTTCCCGCAAAGGGTCATGCCGCCACACTCCCCAGACAGCTCCACCGCAGAGCAATTACTACAAGGATGGAAACACGTAAACCATACTTGAGGACGGAAGATATAAATGGGATCCCTTCACCGCAAAGCTACGAAGAACAGTCCACCAAAAATCCGTACCCACAACAAGGTCCTCTACTCTTCAAGGGTGCGCAGCGCAAGAACATCATCACCTCTCCGATGAAGACGCCTTCAACACTTTACGAGGCCGCGAGGATCCCGAGCTTGCACTATCCGAATATGTCATCATGTAATTTCGAGCATCCCAAAGATCACATCCGAGAAGAGTACGATAGGCTTATATCAAATCCTGTGGAGGGGGGATTCAAGGCGATATAATGAAAGTAGGTCATGCATGGAGACTACCAGCGTAAGATGCTTTCACTCCCTCAACCAGCAGTCAACAAGGACGGATTCGAAGGAAGGGGAACGACTAGGTCATCCTCATCGATAACACTCGACGCATGCTCCAACAGGATATCTCTGCACAAAAGGGAAATTTTCCATTTATACAACAAGCGGTAAAGTGTACGACAAATCACAAAGAAGAAGAAAACATACCGGGATGATTTTCTTAACCCGAATAACCGTTGTTGGGATGCTCATGCAAGAGTCGGACCTCGCGCCTTCATCCTGGAGAACCCGATGGTTAGAAGATGATTCGAATCTGCGTGACATGACAAAGAGAGAAATTCAACAAGAAGAACCTTTCTCAAACGAGGAGATGATGCAGTTGCGTTGGGTTTGAATACAGAACCTTTAAAAAGGAAAGGAAGCAATGAGGGACATAACGCTTCCAGATTTTAGCATGAATAATGCTCTAATTGAAGCCGCACGTGAAGGAAAGCAGGATAAGGAAACTTTGCTATCTGAAGAAACTCCCTCCTTGTTTACATCGGTCACGCCAGCAAGTACGCACAGCTTCCACACCTTGCGCCGGTCCCACCAGCTAGCACACTCAGTTTCCTAACTCACGCCAACTTCCCAACGTCGCCCAAGTTGCACCGACCCACCAATTGCGCCGACTTCCCAATGGCCGCCCAAGTCACGCCTGCAAGCACGCACATCTTCCACACCTCATGCGCTTGGTCCCACCGGCCTAGCACACTCGGTTTCCCAACTCACGCCAATTTCCCAACGTCGCCCAAGCTGCACCGGCCCCACCAATTGTGTCACCTCCGATTTGTGCAAAACTACCAGAGGCAAGGATTCCAAACCCTATTTATAAAAGGTCAGACAAGCCTCCTCAATTCTCTTTACGGTTTGCTGTTGATAGTTTGTCACCATCTTATGCTTACTGATGAGTGCCAAATAGTGCATATTTATACACCTTTTTATTGGCATTTTACTCATCTTTTGCGCTTAGAAAATAGATATTATCCCAGATTCTGTGTTTTCCTTGTTTTCAAGAATAAATATTTGTATTAATTAATTTTGTATTTTTAGGTACTAAATAAAGTCCGGAGAAAGTGCGGAGCCCAAAGAGCGAAGAAGTGGAGTCGAGCATCTATGGAGCAGAAAGCCAAAGCCCGCGCGCAACATTTGCAACCCAACAAGTAGCAACTCATCTCAAGACATGGGCTTGAGCTAGAGCTACCCGTGACCCGGATCCGAGCCCGCTCACTCTGAGCCGTCGAGATCTTGCCTCAGCTACATCCAACGGTCGCTGCCCTCACTATACATCATCTCTTGATGCTCCGTGCAACACCGATCGCTCCAAAACCGCTTACCATCCTTGACCGTTCGTGATCGCACTCCGCCTTCATCCGACGCTCGCTGCGCCTTCCTCATCGATCTTCGATGTACACCTCAACACCGCAACACCTATATAAACTCCTAAAACCTAACCCTAAACTCATTTCCCTTCTCCCTCACCCGACAACACCAAAGCAGAAGCTCGCATCTCCTCGTCCTTCCCCGACCGAGCCCTGCACCACCATCTTCTTCCCTCGCCACTGTCGTCTGTCACGGCCACCGACAACACCCGGTCGGACCACCCTCTCTATCACCCTAGTTTGACCTCTCTCTCTCTCGCCTTCTCTCGTCCCTAGAAGCTCGGTTGGAGACAGATTAAACTAGGGTTTCACCCTATCGAAGCAAGAAGAGCTAGAGACGCACCGGCGGGGGGAACATCGAGTCAGAGAGTGTGGGTGAGAGCATGGGTTTGATTTATCTATTTTATTCTCGATTTTGAAGAAATTAGGGTTTGATAGTTTTTCATGTATAAATAGAAGGTGTATTTGGATGTTTGAGGTATGCCTGGGCTAGCCAGTGCTTCACTTAGTTTCAATTTATAGTTTTAGTTCTTTGTAATGTTTTAATTTCATTCACTGGGGTGTTGATGAAACCCCTAGTTTCATGCTAATATGATCAATGTTTAAGTTGTTCTTGATGAGCTTACAATGTTTTAGGATTAATGCTTAGTCAATGAATCAAACAATTCTGTGATAAGGTGTACTGTAGAAAGACATCTTATACTAGGGAAGAGTTAGTGAAGTTAGCTAATCCCAAAAATCCACCTGAGGCCTTCAATAGAGGTTCAAGGCACAATAAGAACTTGATTTGCCTTAGCTTAAGACTAGAGGGTTGATTCAATCACCCTAGTATTCTTTACAACCTCGCACTTTAGTTCGGTGTCACCATTTATCTTTGTTAGCTTAGTGTTAATTTGTGTTTTATTTATCTTGTAATGTTTTAAGTCAAATTTCCGGGGTGTGTTGAAACCCCCGAGAAGATGCTAAGCTATTCAGCGTCTTGTGTGGTTCTTGTAAGCTTCATGGTTTGATTGAGTTAGTTGGTTGAGTGCATGACCCCGTGATGGAGTGTATTTGTAAGAAGACACTCCATACTAGGGGGAGTGTGTGAAATTAGTAAGGCAATATTATGGTGTTCATCCCTGGAATGAACCAAGACTATAATCAGGTTAGGAACTGCTTTAGTATAAGGTCAGGTGGTGGATTCACCACCCTGGTAGCTCTCAAGTTATCTTTTTACCTTAGTTTAGAGTCACTTTCTCACAAAATATCAGTCGCTTCGACACAAACTCAATTGTATTGTTCTGTCACATTGTCAATCTTGAATTCAGTTAAGTAGCAAGCCTTAGATCACATAAGGGCACCACAAGTCTCTGTGGTTCGACCCGCACCTGCCCTGTGCTGCAAACCAGACACCGTGCACTTGCGGTATTTCCGTAGGCCATAAATTTATACACATCTTCGGGCCTACCAAGTTTTTGGCGCCGTTGCCGGGGACTTGGCGCGTGCCCTTTTGATTTTCGGCTAGACTTAACTGTTTCATTCTCATCTCTGTATATATTTTTTTTGCATTCTTTGCTTGTCTTCTTGTTTTAGTATAACTTAGTTTAAGTTTTTAACTTGCATTTGTAACTCAGCATTGTAAGTTTATATGTCTGCATTTCTCCCCTGTACATTTTCATTTTGTATTCCCTGTATTTGCATAAGCATGATAACTTAGCTGTTTTCTTTCATTTTCATCTCAGTTCATTTCAAGTCATCTCAGTTCTTGTAGCTTCTTGTTTTCTTGCATCTCAGTTCATTAGGGCATATTTCATTACCTTTGGTGTATCCTCATTGCATCTTTAGTGTAACTTGTAAATAGCCTTGCACTTATAATCATCATAACTAGTGCTGTCACTTAGTGTGATTATCACTTTGCATCTGAGCTACAACTTCATAAGTGACTTTGTAAGCATCACTTTTAACTCCCGGGTCAGGTCAAAGCACAGCCATCTTGGCTGCATAGTTGCACCGATATGATGCCCATCTTGGCTGCATAATTGAGCATAGTTTTTCATTATAGAGAACTAATTCTTTGTTGAGCTACAGTCTTGGGCTGTGTTTGTTTATGCAACCCGTCTTCTTGTGCTCTGTGTCGCTTTATGCAAGCCAACCCAGGGAAGGTAAAGGCGCGAGAACACGGTTTTGTTGGAGCTTAAAATGGTTGGTTGTTCTAGAACTTCGATGAACCTCAATTTTTATGAATAATAAACCATGTCTCCGATAACCTAGCTGCTTAGCAAGATATTGCCCAACCCCTTGCAACATAGAGTCTTTTTTGTTCAACCTGGCAATATTTGAAATTCGTGCAATCTGGGCCTGAGTCGTGAGAATCCTTGAGCAGCCCCTGAAGCTGCAAGTTTGAGCTTAAACTCCAGCCCCTGCGCATTAGCTTGTGCTAGCTACTCTGCCGCCTTAGCCTGAGCAACCTGAGCATGACCCCGTGATGGAGTGTACTGTAAGAAGACACTCCATACTAGGGGGGAGTGTGTGAAATTAGTAAGGCAATATTATGGTGTTCATCCTGGAATGAACCAAGACTATAATCAGTTAGGAATCGCTTTAGTATAAGGTCGGGTGGTGGATTCACCACCCGGTAGCTCTCAAGTTATCTTTTTACCTTAGTTTAGAGTCACTTTCTCACAAAATATCGGTCGCTTTCGACACAAACTCAATTGTATTGTTCTCACATTGTCAATCTTGAATTCAGTTAAGTAGCAAGCCTTAGATCACATAAGGGCACCACAAGTCTCTGTGGTTCGACTCGCACCTGCCCTGTGCTGCAAACCAGACACCGTGCACTTGCGGTATTTCCGTAGGCCATAAATTTATACACATCTTCGGGCCTACCACTTACCTCGCAACAAAGCCCCTGTTCCGAGCTAAGCAGGGGACTTAATGTTGATGGTGGTTTTTAAACAAGGGGTAAAATCGTAAAACCCCATGACCTAGTGTTACCCGCAACACATTAACTAAGAGCATTTAACTCGGTGTAAATAATTAATAGGGGTATTTTTTCAAAATACCGGATTAGGGTTTTCGACACGTAACCCTAATTCCAAAACCAAGCCGCACACTGCGCACCATGGCAACAATGCCAAACCAAGCCGCACACCGCGCACCATGGCAACAATGCCAAACCAAGCCGCACACGCTGCGCACCATGGCAACAATGCCAAACCAAGCCGCACACCGCGCACCATGGCAACAATGCCAGACCAAGCCGCACACTGCGCACCATGGCAACAATGCCAGACCAAGCCGCACCCCGCGCACCATGGCAACAATGCCAGACCAAGCCGCACCCTGCGCACCATGGCAACAATGCCAGACCAAGCCGCATGCTGCGCACCATGGCAACAATGTCAAACCAAGCCGCAGGATGCGCACCATGGCAACAATGCCAAATCAAGCTCACCCTGCGCACCATGGCAACAATGCCAAACCAAGCCGCACCCTGCGCACCATGGCAACAATGCCAAATCTCCAAGCCGCTATGCCTTTGGCCCACGCCCAACATAGCGCCCTAGGTTTGCAAGACTTGCAACTAGGTCAACATGGCCGCACGTGCCATTGGCACATGCCAACACGTGCCGCAAGCCATATTTCCAAGCCGCTATCGCGCCCTAGGCTTGCAAGACTTGCAACTAGGTCAACATGGCCGCACGTGCCGCAAGCCATATTTCCACGCCCAACATAGCGCCCTAGGTTTGCAAGACTTGCAACTAGGTCAACATGGCCGCACGTGCCATTGGCACATGCCAACACGTGCCGCAAGCAATATTTCCAAGCCGCTATCGCGCCCTAGGCTTGCAAGACTTGCAACTAGGTCAACATGGCCGCACGTGCCATTGGCACATGCCAACACATGTCGCAAGCCATACTTCCAAGCCGCTATGCCTTTGGCCCACGCCAAACATAGCGCCCTAGGCTTGCAAGACTTGCAACTAGGTCAACATGGCCGCACGTGCCATTGGCACATGCCAACACGTGCCGCAAGCCATATTTCCAAGCCGCTATCGCGCCCTAGGCTTGCAAGACTTGCAACTAGGTCAACATGGCCGCACGTGCCATTGGCACATGCCAACACGTGTCGCAAGCCATACTTCCCAGCCCGCTATGCCTTTGGCCCACGCCAAACATAGCGCCCTAGGCTTGCAAGACTTGCAACTAGGTCAACATGGCCGCACATGCCATTGGCACATGCCAAATACACACGCTGGTAGCCTAACTTGCAAACCGTGCAACCTACCACCAAGGCATTTCGCACATGCCATTGGCACATGCCAAACACACACGCTGGTAGCCTAACTTGCAAACCGTGCAACCTACCACCAAGGAATTTCGCACATGCCATTGGCACATGCCAAACACACACGCTGGTAACCTAACTTGCAAACCGTGCAACTTACCACCAAGGCATTACGCACATGCCATTGGCACATGCCACACGCGCCACTAGCAGCGCCACTTGCACTCAAGATGCAACCAACACTCGAGACATCGACACAAACTGGGGGATGCTTCTTTAGTGTTTTGGTTTGGCGGTCACAAAGATGCGGCGTACACTACGCTCACATTAAGAAAGCGTGAAAAGGAATAAAGCGGTCAAATAAAAGAGGAAATAATGGTGAAAAACGTTTTTCGCCCATTAAACCATGCGGTTACCACCTCCTCCCATTATTTCACCCTTTACTCTCTTCCTTCATGAGGCCAGGGTACGTTTCAATCTCGACTTGTATAAATAGGTCTTACCTATTTCCACCGGACAACAAGTCTCGGTCGGAGAAAATACTACACTCTCGGAAAGGCAACTTTGCAAGCTCTCCCAAAAAGCTTTCATCTCTTGCAAGCTTCCCAAGCTTTTACTTTCGACGATACAAGTCGAGATACTACTCTCCCGAACTATTCCGGTCTAAACACCTTTCTTTGCTTCCCTCCCCAAATCAACCCTTCTCCTCCACTTTGTGACCGAAGCAAGTCCGGAACGGCCATTTCTTGGTTTAGGCCGGACTTGTACAGATTGATCTCTCGAATCTATAAAGTGCTCACGTGCAGCATATTTGTTTAGGGTTTGAACCAGTTTCTCACTCACCTACCGAATTTACCGAAATCGGCAGAAACGATTTTTACCCATAAACAACCGTTTTTAGAAAATAACCCACTCAAGTATGCATACCGGTACGCATACTTAAGTACCCGAAATAAGTTTGTTTTCAGTTCACAAACTTTAGCAGAAATTATCGGGACGTGAAATTCCGACAGTACGCTTACAGGTACGCGGACTTTAGTTCCGTTTATCCTGAGCAGCAAATTACGCATACTTTGGTTCAAGGATTTTGGACTTACACAAGTATGAGTTCTCATACAATATTTATATCCATTCAAGGTTATATATTCTAAACTCTCATTTCAATCATTGAAACATTCTTAGAGGATGTTAAATAGAGGTTACTCACACACTATTATTCATCAAAGCGATTTTCAAGATATTGAAATAATCAACATGAATTTCGTCACTTGTAAAGATGAACTTGGCCAAAGCGAAAGCTTACCAAAACATATTTCGAGAAATAGATACGCGAGATGAACTCGGCTCGAAATAGCAAATATGTACAATCGAAGTCTATATAGCAATACGACTTTTGTCTCAAGATAGGAGATAGAGTAGATAGACTTTTGAGTGATAGATAAGTTCAAGTCTCCACATACCTTTTAGTCGATGAAGTTCCACCAGTTCCTTGAGTAGTTCTTCGTCTTTGTATGATGAACGTCATGGATTCTAGAGCTCTATCCTAATCCGAGACTTAGCTATAAGTAGACTAGATATCAAGACTTATATATTTGGCAACTAAACTTGACAAACAAGCTTGAGATAACAACGCTTGCGAGTTCGACCGGGCAGTGCTCTAACACAGGATATGAAATGTTTTCCTTTATTTATTTTCTTGTTTCTCCAGATTTTCTATCAAACTGAATTTATTTCTTCGATAGTAGAATCTGGAAGCTTGAAAATGCTCATATGATGAACTGGAATTGCGTATTAGTGACATTCCTAATCATAACTAATCTTGCATCCTCTGACATATTAGTAGTTTTCCATCTAGATAATATCTTGTCTTCATCTCATCTATGAGAGGAGAGAAACCAATTTTCCTGTTTCTACCCAAAAAAAATGGAAGACCAAGATATTTTTCTTCTTTTATATCAAGTTTCATTACCTGGAGAAATGAAGGACTCATATTTTTTGAGAAGAAGACTCCAGATTTATGAAATTTAATGAGTTGTCCTGAGCATGCGCTGAAATCCTCTATCACCTGAAGAAGTTTGTTAACTTGAACTAGATTTGCTTTACTGAAAAGCAGAAAATCATCTGCAAATAAAAGATGATTAATTTTTGGAGCTGATCTGGATATCTTCATGATTGTTAATTGGTTTGTAACTTCACAGTGATTCAGTTGTCTTGAGAAAGATTTCATAGCTATAATGAAAAGATAAGGAGACAGTGGGTCTCCTTGTCTAATTCCCCTTGTAGGTATAAAAGCTCTTTAAAGGAGAGCCATTTACCATGATTTTTATTTGAGAGGTACTTATACATTGATAAAATTGGTGACGGGGCTTCTCACTAAATTCAAACTTCCTAAGAACTTCAATGAGGAAATCCCATTCTAGCCTATCAAATCCTTTTGAAATTTCCATTTTTAGAGCTAGATGACCATATCTACCTTCTTTCTTCTTCATTGCTTTGACAAACTCTTGAACAAGACATATATTCTCAGATATTAACCTACTAGGAACATAAGAAGATTGCATGGGAGATATAATATTTATATGTGCTTCTTGAGCCTTAAAGAAATATTTTTTTAGATCAACTTGTACACGGTATTGCACAATGCAATTGGCCTATAATCTTCAGGTTTATGAGTTTTTGAAGATTTAGGGATTAAAGTAACTCTTGTGTTGTTGAGTTTCTTAAGAAGAAAACTAGGAGTAAAGAAGGACTTTATCATGTTACAAACATCCTATTTCATCACTTGCCAGTGAGTTTGACAAAATACAGGTGGAAATCCATCTAGTCCTGGGGAATTTCATGGCTCCATACTCATTAAAGCACTTTATATTTCTTCATCTATGGGAAATGAAATCAGCTCTTCATTATCTAAGTCAGAGATACAGGTTGGTACATATTGAAGGAAGTGATAATTGTCATATGGATTTGAAGTGGAGCTGATACTTTTAAAATGAGTAACAAGAAGATCTTCAATAAATCTTTATCTTGACACCAAGCACCATTTGGACCTAATAGAGAATTGATTTTGTTCCTATCTTTTCTCTGATTAGCTCTAATATGAAAATATTTAGAATTTATATCCATGTCATTTATAAAAATGATCTCTGGTTTTATGTCAATTGAGCAATTACTATTCGTATGTTTAGTTAAGTTGTTATCGTTAGTGGAGAGATAGTATTCCTAGCAATATTAAAGGGTTAGATGTGCGACGTACACTTGTTAGTGGAGTATAAATAAGATGTTTCCGTTAAGTTTTGTAGCCTATAAAAGGCAGAGTTCTTCACTAATGAAATTGTATCATGTTTACAAAAATGTAATCTCTAATTTCTTATGTGTGTGCGTCCTCTCTACTCTCTTTCTCTCTCTCTCTATGCCAAATCATATACATTTGTATCAGAGCTAGGGTAGAAAGATTTAGTAGAGTTAAAGAGAGGATTAAAAAAAAAGATTAGAGAGAGTGGTGTTTAATTCTTTGGTGGGAAGAAGAAGCCGAAAGCTTGATATTAATGTTTTCGCTGTTGTTACAAGAGGTATGGATATACAAGGGGTTTTATTCCTTAAGGGTTTTATGTCAATCTATGAAGTCATGTTGTCACTCAAATTTCAGTAAGTGTTAACTGTTGGTGAATGGATGAATGCTCGTCATAAGGTTTAGTAATGGTCGGATGTGATAGTGCAGACCTGTAATGGTCAGAAGCGATATCGCCGACTTAGTAATGGTTGGATGTGATAGTGTAGACCTGTAATGATCAGATGCAGTAGTGAAAATCTAGTTGTGTTCAAGTTTGGCTTGCAAGAGTTGTGTGAGTCAGTGATGGAAAACGGGGTGTTGAAGCTTGTTTAGGAAACTGTTCGAAACCTAAGCTATAGGTTTGGATTGTGTGGCGCATATAATTTGATCAACATTATCAATATGTCTCTCAGGTACAGAGTTGGAATCCCAGGATACAACCAGTAGTAATAGTGAACCAAGTTCAACCGGTACTTGTCGTTAATCAAGGTGTGAAATAAACCCAAGGTGATTCCAGCAAGTGAGTTAATGTCGTACTAATATGTGAAGCCAGGAAAAATAGTCAAGCAAGGTTAACTACATGCTCGAAATTGTTGTAGTTGTTCAAACTGCATGCAGTTTAAGGGACAGTGCAGTTCTTTTGAAGTTTGAGTAGTTTGAGTTTAAGGAAGGATGTTGGAGTTTGAACTAAACTAAAACTACTCCGCAATACAAGGTCAAACTGACTTGGTTATATGTTAGTTGAGCAACTATTATTCATATGTTTAGTTAAGTTCTTAACGTTAGTTGGTGATAGCATTCCTAATAATTATGGGTTATGTGTGCGACGTGCACTTGTTAGTGGAGTGTAAATAGGATGTTTCTGTAAAGTTTTTTAGCCTATAAAAGGCATAGTTCTGTACTAATGAAATTGTATCAAGTTTACAGAAATGTAGTCTCTAATTTGTTCTGTGTGCATCCTCTCTACTATCTCTATGACGTACTGGAAAATTTACGCTTGGCGCGCCTAGGCTCGCAGGCCATAACTTCCCCGATGCGCCATTTGATGCTACTAACCGGGCCTTAAAACTAGGAAAATGCACGTTCATTTTCCCTTGCAAGCATGCTCATGGGGCATGATGCATCGAAATTAGCTTCCATACCGTTCCAACTTACCCTTGTTGCGCAAAGGGTTTATTAAGAAAATAGTTTTTTTTTAAAACAGCTAAAACGGCCCTTTGAGGCCCTAAACGATGGAATTTGGCTAAAATTTACAAGACCGTGATGCATAGAATAACGTCTTGATCGTTGGTCCATTTCTAATCAATTTAGACCCGTCTTGAGCTAAATTACGACACTCGGGTTTTTAGCCTCCAGATAGGCTATAACTTGCTCATCTGCATCATCAACTTGTCTCATCAAGTTTGACCACAATCATCTCCTGTGTCGAGCTACCTATCCAGATGATATAAGAGGCCAATGTGCCACAATCATTTCTCAAATAGATGATATGAGCGACAAAGTGCTGGACCGACAATGCTGCAACTCATTGCGGATGCCTACGTACCCTTCCCTACTCTAAAGGGATCAAGCACGGAACGTAGTTCATCCTCGAAGGGACAACAACTTAAGCCAAACTCGTTTGCAAGGTTGTGGCCTAGCAATAATGGTAATGTCCTAGTCCGTATAGGCTGTTCCGTCAATATGCACAATGATTGTGCAATATTGAGTCCGCAACATGTCATAGTGATGCCTTCGCATAATATGCCCAATTAGCAAGGTTACCCAGATATAAATGAAACTTACGCATCATTTATACTCTTTCGGCTAAGCTATAAAGCTTACTTGATGCATGGTCCACATATGCACCTTCAAGCTTACTTGGTGATTATCGAGTTCTGTTCTGTAATATATGCACAATGATTGCACACCACTCGGTTTGTCTGTTGCACAATGGTTGCGTACTACTCGGTCTGGCTATTGCACAATGACTGTGCAATATCGGTTCTGGCTATCCCACAATGATTGCGCGACATTCTCTTAGGCTTATTGCACAATGATCGTGCAATATTTTCTCGGCCAGCCCTCTCTAGCCTGATGCACAATGATTGTGCAATATTGGTTGTAGGCCAATAGCCTTCATAATGTGCAAATGATGCGCTGCAACGCCCAAGGCCATCTACCCAACTGGCCTAATGCATCATTTGATGCGAGATTTGGCTCTTGGACAAATGTCAAACATAATGCGCCATTTTAACCAATCTACCGCTTATCAACCAACTGAAGCTTTGGATGAAGCTTCATCTCAGGCCATGGCACATCTTTGAGCATGCGTCATGCTAAAAGTGCGTGTATTACAATCTCTCTATGCCAAATCTTATACATGAACCTTTCCAATCTGGTCGAATACTTAAAAACTTGTACTCGTTACTTCAAAGAATGTAACCGAACCCAAACGTCATTCTTGTCCGACCTTTACAAGAAGCATATAACAAATGGAAGCCGAGTATATTCTCCGGTGATAAGATTGCAAATATATACGTTTGTTTTACGTTCATTATTCGTTTTGACGCAGGTACCAGCATAACAAACTAAACTGTTGCAAGAACTAACCATAAAATCTAGGAAGACGGATCCTGGTATGATTAAGTTGTGGTCCAGTTTTATTGGCGTTCATCCGAGCAGTCATCATCATCGACATGATTAGTATTATAACTAACCTGCTTATAATTATTTTTCAATGAAAAGCAGAAATGTACTTCCGTTCCATGTGTCTTAAAAGAGAAAGAAATTAAGATTTTAATAGAACCTAAAAGTAAACCTATCTTGGGTTTATGCAGGGTCCGGTTCAAATTTGCCATGTTTTAGGCGCGTTCATACTTCGTGACTTGTAGTTGTGAGACCATTGGTAAACTAGAAAGTATGTTTGATGTGAATTCTAAAAGTAACTTCTCTTGAATCTCTTAAAACTTTTCTTCTTCTTTTAAATCTTTTTAATTCTTGTTGCGTTCAAGAGTGTCTAACGCTCTCTATATGTAGGTTTATTATTATTTAGCCTTAATTACTTTGTTTTAGGTTTTTGCTAAGGAATATATAATTCGTTGAACCTTGGTTATACCGCGGTCTATCCAGTGGGTTAGATCCACGCAGTGGTGTTTTAAAGGTGCTAGAACTTCATATACTTTTGAATATTTTGTGAGAAAATCATCCAAATGTCAACACTTTTGCGGATTTTAATATTTTTTCCAAGCGTAACAAATTATATATAAGAAGATGAAAACCCTTTTATTAAAAAAGTAATACATTCAGTGACAATTGATTACAATTAGGGACAATAACCGCCCAGTCCTCTAAAAAACATTACTATCCCACGAAAAAATGAATCTACCAGGAAATTTGATATTATAACAACTAGATTTTGTGTCGAGATCCAGTTGTACCTTTAATGTATCAAAGTTCATATGGTTTACGTGGCTATTAACTACTTTCATGTTTATCATACAACATGTATACCGAGAATCAAGAATTGGTAACTATTCATGTCCCATTGCCGGAGTGAATTTACTAAGATTTGCTCCTGCAACCCCAGCATATCTAATCACAAATGCATTGTTTGCTAAATGTGTAAAGATCTCTTATGGCCAGTATCCTATCTTGGCATTGTCTACGCCATTGAAAAACCACTAGTTCCCACTTTTCGGGTCCCGATGCACTGAAATAGCAAACGCACGTTGTTCCCCTCCATATTTGCCAGCTCTAATATACTCCCCAAAAGCTTACTCTGGGTGAAATTGCACAAATCCAGGGCAAATCATGTTATAGCATCTTGTTTTAAATCCATCAGCCTGTATACTAATTATACAACAATCAATCTAGTATACAAATAAGTGGTTCTTTTTGAAGGTATTTATTTGTAATTAATTTAAATACTTAAATATGAATTAATAGTAGAGAAACAAGTAACAACGAACCTTCCACAAACTAAAAACTCGAGTCTTATTGTCACCAAATAACTAAGGGTATACATGAAAACACAACCGATGTTAATTAAAAAATAATATGTATAACACTTGGTGAGTAAACACAAGGTATCTATTCGTTATGTTACTAAGAAAAACAATTTCAAGTCACATGGGATCACGATTAAAAGCTTAATATTATTAGTGTTCTTTATATAATAAGATCGCCTTACCAAATTAATGTGGCATTATCGAAACATCATTCTTTCCATGAACCTAATAAATGTATGAAAATACAATGTTGATGGAAAGTTTTGAATGTGACTTACAGCCCATCCAAACTGTATGCTATTTAGATCTTCTGAAGGGCCATTTTTATCCAGATTTGACCAGTGTTGAACCCATCTAAATCCACTCTTGGATTTGCTACAGATATCTTAGCTCTACGTCCATAGTATACTTTGTTTTCAAAAGGTTTGGTTGACACATACTACAAATAAATAAATAATTTTTTTTTAATTATTACTAGCTTTAAGTAACATGTATGTTTTAAATATCACGATAACTTATTAGGATGATGCATGTTGCATACAAGCAACTCAGTCCCGGCCTTCATATAATTTGCGTCAGAATTATAATTTACACATAAAAACTTTGTATATATATATATAAAGAAAACTTATTAGAATCACGATATGATGTACACTGATAAACTAAAAAGATAAAAGGCACTTACATGGCGATGCTTTAGCCAATTTGAAAGATATTTTGCATTTACCAACTCTTCCTTTGAGGTTCTTCGGATAGGAATGGTTTTTGAAGGGCACCCTTTAAGTTTAAATCGCACAACATAAGAAACCATATTAGAAATCGATTCATCGATTTGCTCTTCTTGAAACACATTTAGTTTCATCTAAATTGATTGTTCAAAAATACATCAAAATAACAAACATATTATACCTAACCAGAGACACTAATAAATAATTTAAATAGTTTATCCGCTGAATTTTTAGAGATATCAATCAAAACAGTGCATGTACACTTTGTTGTAAAAAAAGGCGACATGTGTATCTTTTTCATTTTTATGTATGATCTTAAAAAGAGGTAATTATTAATATTCGGGTAAATTTATTAAATACCCTTAGTTTTGCCACCCAATAAATATACCCTTATACAACAATATAAATACCCCTATCATTTAAATACCTTATCCATTAAAAAATAGATTACCTTAATACCGTCACTTATAATATTATTTTCCATTTAAAATTTTTATCCATTAAAAAATAGTTTTTTCTATTATTTCATTTCACCACCACCAACAGCACCGCCGCCACCAATCCGCCACCACCACCACTCCACCACCACCACCACCAACACTTACTAAATACAACCACCAATAACATTCCACCACCGCCACCACCACTACACCACCACCGCCACCACTTACTAAATACAACCACCGCCGCCGCCGCCGCCACCACCGCCGCCACACACCAACACTTACTAAATACAACCACCAATAACATTCCACCACCGCCACCACCACTCCACCACCACCACCACTTACTAAATACAACCAACACCGCCGCCGCCGCCGCCACACACCTCACGTCAATCAATATTAGGTGTCAACAACTAAAGTTGATCCAAAAAATCAAAAGTTCAAAAATATTTGTCAAATTTGGTTGTTGATTCCATTTTTCTATTGTTGATACACAAACATTAGTTGTTGACTTCCTAAACAAAGGTCAATTTATATTGTTGATACACAAATATTGGTTATTGATTCCATTTTTCCATTATTGATACACAAACATTGGTTGTTGACTCCCTAAACTAAGATCAATTTCTATTGTTGATACACAAATATTTGTTGTTGACTCCTTACACTAAGATCAATTTCTATTGTTGATACACAAATTTGGTTGTTGATTCCATTTTTCTATTGTTCATACACAAACATTAGTTGTTGACTCCCTAAACTAAGGTCAATTTCTATTGTTGATACACAAATATTTGTTGTTGACTCCTTACACTAGGATCAATTTCTATTGTTGATACGCAAATCATGGAGATATGGAGTCACGCACCTTTGGGATATCCATACATCTTTTCTACAACCCATTTATGCATTCCCTGCTCAACTGCAAACCACCAACAACATCAATCTCTATTCAAACTCCTGCATTCCCAAAATCTGGTGTCAACAACCAATGTTGATCCAAAAATTAATGTACTAAAATTAGTGAACCTGACGTGAATCGAACACGCGCTTTCTGATGTAGAAACAGTTGTGCTACCATTACACCACAAGTTCGTATAAATGACTAAATATAATACTTGGATGTTTCTTAATTCCATATTACTCAAGAAAATTAATTTAGCGAATCAATCAATAAATGCATCAAGAGAACAATACCACCAATATCTAGGTAAGCAGCAGGGATGAAATGAATTTTACATGCAATAAGAACACAATATACCAATTAACACCGGTAACACCATAAAAAATGTTCTAGTATCATGCTAATACCAATTAACAGTCCATTTAATTCAATTTCATATGCATTTCATAATCAACAAAAGAATAACCATAACAACCTCATTTTATATCGTGTTGTCATTGCACCACAGATCTATCTTTAGGGGTTTTTAAAACATGATAATTGATTCTCTTGAAAAGTAGAATAAGCATACAAGTCAGGAGTTGTTAGTTTCAAAATTCACGTTATGTATAAAGGTTCCTATCACTTATTAGGGGTTTTTAATAATGTATAACTATAAACAAAGGTGAGCTTGCTTACCAGCAGGATAACACGTCACCTTGCGGATGAACAAAGCACTGCAATAAGTGTAGAGAACCACAAGTGAAAAATACAAAATGTAGGTGCATCAGACATATAAAGAGAGATAAAATAGTACGTTGAAAGTTATAATCAAGCAAGCGTTCCCATCAAGCCATGCAATCTTAAGCTGGCAAAGTATATCGCAAATATTTGGCATACACAAAAAGACTGTAAAGACTTTAACCCACTGCATCCTTTGTGAATCCATATTATCAAGTTATGACAAATTACTCCCATTTGGATGACTATCGAGCTCATTCGTACATTAACAGAAACTGTCAATTAATTGGGGAAATATTTTTCCAAATTTAACAGAAGAGTTAAGTTTCAAACACATAATAACAAGAATAATACCGTTGGATATTTGGTCGAATCCGATATGTTGGAAACATCCAACTCACTTAGAGATAAAATATATTCTCTTGTAAATGAAATCTGTGGTTTCCTGCATCCCATAAAAACATCAGTTGTTATTCAAATAAGCATCAGATAGTTAACATTCAATCACAAAGAATAAGGAAGCATCGGTAGTAGTTACATCAGTGTTTTCTTTGTTACCAAACACTCATCTTCATTTCCAATTCATTTTGTGATTCCACACAAGAACTCAAAATAGAATACAGATAACACAATAGATTTTTGTTCCAATGTCAACTATACAGACCCAATATTTGCATGAAATCGCCACAACCACCATCACTACTACAAATAAGAGCCACCACCATCACCTGCAAACAAAACATCCACCACCATAACAAAGAATAACATTCACCAACCACCACCACAACAAGAATAACACCAACACCACCACCCAATCCAGGACCAAACACAACCCACCACCATTATTATCCATATGAATTCAATCATGAAGTTTTTAAAAATCTAAAATTAGTTTTAAAAATTTCAGATCTGAAAATCAATCAATTATACTTTCGATTGAGTTTAAAGGATGGTGATACACTTACCTATTCAATCGTTTATGAAGATGAATTCTTCAAATTATGAATCTCACAAATTTTTCTCTTTGATTTACAGTAAACCTTCGATTTAGGCTTTTCAAGCTATATATATAACGAATTGAATCACGTTAAACCAAATATATATTTTCAGATTGCGTTTGTTGATAAATATATGGTTGCGGTGGTGGAGTTTGGATACCAGTGGAATGGATTGTTGTTGATTGTGAAGAAGAAGATGGTGATGCTGGCGATGGAGATGGTGGTGCTGGTTGTAGCACTAGTGTTGGTGTTGGTGCTATTGGTTATGGCGGCGGCCGAGATGGTGGTGGTAGCGGTGGGGATGGTGGTGGAGGGTTTCGATTCAGTTTTCTCTGGATGTTTAAAGAGACGAAATCGAAATTTAGAAGAGGAAGGGTAAACGTGGAAAGAAGAAAAATGGTTAATGGATCCCTGATGGGTTTTAGATTGAGAGGGGTATATTTATTGGATCATAAGGGTAATTATGAAGCCCATAAAAACAAGGGGCATATATATAATTACCACTTAATATTTAAAGATACTCTTATCTAGCATTCCCTTGTTGGAATTCTTTTATGCTTATTTTTCTTTTCCAGCAAAGATAAAATGGATAAAATTAAGAGTTTTTTTTTTTTTTTGATAATTTATCAAAATTATGCGGATAATAAAAGAACGCGCAATTTGAGGTTACTAAAACTAATTGGGGGATATAAGAAAAAGACAAAAACGAGATTAAATAGTAAATCAGAGTCACCCCTATCCGGGTAATTTATATAATTTCTAATCTACCCCTCACTAATCATGTTTAGTGGTTATTATCCAAGTTAATAGATTAGTTTGATAATGATTAGTATAAATCATTATCATTGAATTTGTTGATGCAACAACATTAAATCAAGATATTTATGATCACGAAGGTTTAGGTGAACAACCAACCCATGAAAGTAAACAAGCTGAACATCCAAGTGGTCCAACAACATTGATATTTGATTTTTTTTCATCGAATTCTCCATTGTTACGCCTGCAAAACTCAGTGTCGGCATGGTAAAAGTATGAATACCATGCCGACAGGGACCAAATCGGCATGGTATTCATACTTTCACCATGTCGATACACAATATCTCCCAATTATAAAATTATAGTCTAAATTTTAAATATAAAGAGTGCTCTTTAAGTACACTGCCGACATAGAAAAATCATTATCGAGCATGTTGATAGTGGTGTCGGCATGGTACATTGCTTAATTTTCTATGCCGACGCATTATGCAAATTTTCTAGAAATTTGAGTTTTTTTCACTTAGCTATTTACATTGATAGTTTCTATCGAGCATGACGGAAATAATTTTGGCATAGAAGGTTAACCACCAAGCATGCATGGATTATGCTCCAATAATTATGTTTCCCAACTTGTTATGAACTCTTTATGGCGTATGTATGGACAATCTAGACAAATATATGAGAAAGAAAGTGAAGTACTATTAAAGAAGAAGAAAAGCCAAAGATAACATTCGACTCATTCAAATCTATGAGTTCTTGATACCATATTGAAGAGAACGAGAATACAAAGTGAACGCAAAAAGAATGAGGTCATTCCGATTTCATGGAATTCAATTCCAAGGAATGAGATGATGATTTAAAGAACTAACGTTTGGTTGAGGTAATTTGATTATAAGGTAATCCAAATATGCAAATCACTCTATTTCCCTTGTACTTTTGAAACACAAAAGAACATATAAATGTAATTCATACAAGTTTTACATCTTAATCTAACCAAATAAGAACATATAGGCGTAACTCCTTTAACGATTACTTTAATGAGTTTTAGGCTTACAATATGATACTGTTTTTTCAAGTTTGGCGAGAAAATTTGGAAGAAAAATTTGTGTTCTAACTATTTAAAAAAATTAATTGAATCATTATGAAGGGAGAATTTTTATGGAGATAAAAACCTAGATATAGGATCTCCATGGCCGACCTCCATTTCGAACTGGTTTATTTTCTCTTCTTTCGATCTTGTTTCTATAAGGAATGTCACTTAAGTCATTTTTTACAATCAACACTCAATTTCGATTTATTAGTCTTTATTCCACTCCTCGACCAGTGCAATAGAACTAGAGATTTCTGAGGTACTGGATTCCAAAAGAATCCAATTCTGAATTTTATAAGACTATTTTGTTTGGCGTTGGATTCCCTTGTAATTGGATTCCTAATCCTCCAACTCTCTGAAACAAACGCGTTCTTAGAGAATTGATTTAAATTGAATGCCATGTAATTTCGGGAAGTCTTAATTATCCACAGAAATCCCAATCCAATACATCTCTGGTAAGACTTCCTTTGACCTAAACTCATGTCAGCCCAATAAAAAAAATACTCCCTCCGTCCCATAAATAGGTGATCTAATTCAAGTCCGCACAATTCTTAAGGTAAGGAAGAGAAAACGGTATTTTTCAAAACTATACCCTTATGGATAATAACTAATAAAATTTAGATTTGATTTATCTGGCAAACTATATCACGAATATTCATAAACTTTATCACATTGAAAAGTATTTTAAAGCACCTGCATAACGAATATCATCGCTATCAAATTGCACATATTTCTTTTACTAACAATATCTGATTAGGAGGGGGGTTTTAGAAATATTCTTTTGTTTAATGATATTGTTGAACTATTAGTGGGACAAAATTTAAAAAACAAAAAAAATAGGTCAACTGTTTGTAGGACGGAGGTAGTATAAAATAAGGGGTCTGGACGGTTATTACCCCTCTAAGGTTGGCTCTAATGGAGACCAAAGATTCAACTTTTTTGGGTCTCCCATATCGTCTCAAAGATCATGTTTATTGGAAGTTCAAGATACAAAGTAAAAACGCCATTTGAAATGGCATATCATTTTCAACCATTAGATCTCCAATAAAATTAACAATCCAACGGTCTATATGATTCCGATGTGACTTTCTATAAAGTATTTTCTACGCACCATTTCAAACGGCCTATGGTGCTTATTTGGTACGCCATTTCTAATGGCGTGTTGGGATTGCATCCAGATCGTATCCAAGCAAACTGAAGGGACGCCAAGAATCAAGCAAATAGTCACGGTTTTGGCATCCAATCTTGGATCTTGGATGCCCACCAGAGCCGGGCTAATAGGAAAGACGGGCAATATTTACACCTCTCAGGCAAATAACAACAATAGTTCACTTTCGCTTGCAACTTCCAAACAATTGCAGTCGGTTCCAGCGGTTTCTGATCATTGGTGGTGAGTATGGATTACCAAAACAAGCTCATACTCGCTCCAATGGTCCGTGTGGTAAATCCCTAAAACCCTTATTTTTCCCCAAATTCTATCAACTCTTTTTCCTCTTCTTCTTAGGGATTTGAAATTCACAAAATTGTTAGGGTTTAGGGTTTGCAAGATGATTTAATTTCTGTATTTTGATTTGGTTTCAGTTTAATGGAATTGAATCTGTTTGGTTCGTAGGGCACGTTACCATTTAGGTTACTGGCAGCTGATTATGGTGCTGATATTACTTATGGTGAAGAGATTATTGATCATAAATTTGTCAAATGTGTCCGCAGAATCAATGGTAATACTATTATTCCTTACTGAATCAGTCCGTATTGCGTGAATTGATTTGATTTTTTTGAAATTGATTGTTTGTTTGTTTTTGTTTACTAGAATCTCTTGGGTCGATTGATTATGTCGACAAAGGAACGGAGAATGTCGTGTTTAGAACTTGTCAAGAGGAACGGGATAGAGTGGTGTTTCAAATTGGGACTTCAGATGCTGTTAGAGCACTTACTGCTGCTCAGATAGTGTATGTATGCTACTTCCTCTTTGACTATGAGAAGAGCTTTAAAAAATCGTTACAATTACTTATGTTTGTGTAGTTTACGTGCGTGCTATTTGTGTTGGTTTAAATGAATTAGTGACTAGCTTGCTTTTATAGGTGTAATGATGTTGCAGCGATAGATATTAATATGGGTTGTCCCAAGGCGTTCTCTATCAGTGGAGGCATGGGTGCGGCGTTATTGTCTAAGCCGGATCTAATTCACGATGTAATAAACTCAACTTGTTATGGATTGACATTGTCTGTTATATTTCTTTACTAGTTGCAGTCTTATATCTCACTAACTTATTCTGTTTTCTTCTTCTTGAAGATTTTAACAACGCTAAAGAGGAACTTGAACACACCAGTGACATGTAAAATTCGACTTCTAAAATCGCCTAGTGACACTGTGGAACTAGCACGGAGAATTGAGAAAACTGGCGTTTCTGCTTTAGCTGTCCATGGAAGGTGATATATTTTATTTATTATTATAAAGTTCAATAGGCTGTATCTTTTGATTAAGTTTATTTATGACTGAGTGATTGTTTTGTTGATTAATGGTGCAATTCGTAGATGACTTTTTTTTCTTTTTTTTTTTTTACGTTGACAAACTGAAAATTCAAAGTTTTGTATGGTGTAACGTAGAACAAACCCCAAACATCTCAATTTGTGGATGACTAAGTAATTGCTCTGTTGATTATGGTGCAATTTCTGGATCTTCTTGTTGTTACATCAACAAATTGAAAAGTCAAAGGCCTGTATCGTGTAACGGAGAAGTGAAAACAAAAACTAAACATCTCAATCTGCTAGGAGATATGAGAACAAATTACTAAGTAAAACTTAGTTTGTGTGACAAGATATTACTATTTGATTGTACTCTTTTATGGTTTAGTAGTTAAGTATTGGTTCTGCACTTAACAAGACAGTTACTTGGTGACAAGAGGTCAACTGTTACCAATGTATTTGAACTCATAAACATAATCTGCAACTCTGTTCCGGCTTTACAAAAAATGGTAATCTGCAATGCATTGAAGTTGATGTATATCATTATAATTATAAGATTCATTGGCTGTTTCTTTTGATGAAGTTCACATCTGATGACCAAGTAATTGTTTAGTTTATTATGCTGCAATTTGTGGATGAATACTTTTTTTCTTTCTTGTTTTTAGTCTTGCTGTTGAGAAATAAAAAATTAAAGTTCCTATATCGTTTAACGACGGACAACAGAACCAAACATATCAGTCTGATAGGAGATATGACACAGTACTAAGTAGAAGTTAGATTGTCTGAAGAACTTTTACAATTTGTTTTTACCCTTTTATGGATTGGTAGTTATGTATACGTTCTGAGATCAACATGACAGTCATTTGCTCACAAAAAATCAACTTTTCCCCAGTATATTTGCCTCTTAGGCAGTCATTTCTGTTATAGGCTTTACAGAAAAACATAAGATGCAATTCATTTAAGTTGATGTTGTGGTTGCTTTCACATCCAAGTTTTTCATGTGCTCGCTCAGGTGTCATTACTGATTTATATTTTAAAGCATATGCTTCTTAAGTGTAGTCTATATGAAACTGGCAGTACTTATTATTTACCCATTAGACGAAGTTATGCTTACATGGCCTGCTAATCATGTTATTTGACTTGCAGAAAAGTTGAAGATAGGCCTAGGGATCCTGCTAAATGGAATGAGATTACTGATGTTGTGGCTGCATTGTCTATTCCAGTTATAGTGAATGGTGATGTCTTTGAGTATGAGGATTTTCAGCGTATTAAAGCGGCAACAGGTAGCATTTGCATTTCTTGATCATCTAAAGAACTTCTTTTGTTTAGAGCTTTTTACAAGTACATTGAGCTCTATAATATCTTTAGTATCTGATACCGAATGATACTCATAACCATCGTTGCTTCATAGGTGCCTCATCTGTGATGGTTGCTAGAGGAGCTCTGTGGAATGCCTCAATCTTTTCCCCTGAAGGAAAATTGCCTTGGGAGGAGGTGAAGAGAGAATATGTGAGAAAGGTGTGTTGGCTCATGGCAATTAAATGATGTTTCGATTTTTGCAGTTTACATAGATCATTTTGGATCTAGTGGATTAGTTTAAAGAACTTCGGCAACTGTTACATATCGTTTGCAGAGTTTCATATGGGATAATTGCATTAAAAGCACAAAGCATACTCTACGGGAAATGATATCCCATTATTCATCTCTCGAACTTCCAGAGGGAAAAGCTGTGATCAAATCAGACACTTTGGCGGATCTTGCGTAAGCTTTTCTCATAGATTGTCGAGCTTCCGCTCTTCTGTTTAGATTATTATATTTCTGTGGTTGCACTATTTTTTTTTGACACGCCTACACTGTCACCATGGAATTAACTAGACCTTTTGTTTTTGTTGTTGTTGTTACTTTCCACTTCCAGCTATTTCTATTTGTAATTTTAAAGCTTGTATTTATCTTTTTCAGGGAATATTATGGGGTTAGATAACATTCAATCATATGTTGGCAATTGCAACTGGTTGCTGCTGTATGGATATGTATATCAAAGAACTCCACTGGGAGGAAAAACTACCTCCTGTATATCTAGGAAACCGCTTGCCTCTAAATGGAGATAAGTCATCTACCACCTATAATTCTAGTCCCACTATTGATATTATGACCCTTATATATATATGTGTCATGTGTGTTTGATAACTATCCCAAGTTGGGTAATAGGCATTTTTGACACTAGGAAGCCACTCCATTTCGTTTTTATCCTTTTTCAATTTCCATTAATCTGTTTCTTTTATGGAGGGCAATATTTTTGTACGAGTGTCTTACGAAGTGTACAATAGTGATTGAGGTTACTTCAAGCTAGTCAAAAATTCAGATAGTGTTTCATTTCTTTCAACTTCTAAACCTCATTTGTAGAATTTTATAGGCCCTAGTGGGTAGATTTAATCATTGTATTATATGAGAGTTGATATTTATTTAATTATTCATACAGAGTAATGTATTAATCACTAGTTTGTATCTTACACAGAGTTACTTATTCTCTTACATTGTTTCGATTAGGGTCATGGTTAATTCATCTGGTATATAGTATGTTACGAACTTTTCTAGGTCAGAATGTTTGATATTTGACACCTTTGTTGAAGTTCATTCCTTTAGAAGAGATGCACTTGACCGTATTGTGATTTGCAAAAATTCGTAAAAGCTTTCTTGTCTAGGAAGTGAGCTTGAGCCGGGGCAGATTATAATGAATCTGGAAAATGTGATGTCTGGCAAATGGACCATGAATTTTTTTTTTTTTGCCCGGTCCAGTGGAGTAGGATTAGGGGCAGAGTTTTAAGTTTCACTCCATCTTTATGTTATGTCCAATTTCCAAGGACCATATACCAGTGGAATGACTAAAGGAAACTCAAAGGCCATGTTGAATGGCCATGTGCCCACATGTTGTTGAAGCATTTTCAGTCAATTCTCCCCTCTCTCTGTCTCATGAGTGATCTGGTAACATGTTGGTTGGAGTAATGTGGGTCCTGCAAGATTAGGGTGATTGGTGATGACAGGGTTAGAAGAATTCATTTTTGGGTTTTTCTATAAAGATACATTATTATTAGAGAATAGAAAATTCATTCTGGAATCACGTGAGAATCCCTCATATGCATCATTTTGTTTTCCTGTATATCAACAGTTGCAGCTTTAGGGTTTTCGCCAAAATCTTTTTTCTCTTTTAGTTTCTATTATTTTGTTTCTTGTCTTAATTATTACGAGCTTCTTTTATGAATTACCAGTGTAGAATGTTTGAATTGCTCCCTGTATGCCACTCTGAATCCCCTCTAGAGCGCTTGCTGCCTCCCCCATTCCCCTCTGAATTGCAGTTTAGATTGCAGATAAGATGATGAAAAAAACTAAAAATACAAAACAAGAGTCAGGCTAGAATTATTGTTTCAATAAAAGGGATCCTCTCTTTCTTTGTCTAGCATGTCTTATCTCCATTATTTTGCTATTGTCATATACTGTATTAGATGTTTCTGTTTTCTCTTTATAACTTTACAATTTTCCTTTATAGAAACTTCCAAACTTTTACAATTATTTTGTTTATCATTACATGGGGCCGTTATATAATTGGACTGGCTCCACAGTTACATGATGTGATAGCTGATGCATACGTATATTTCTTCTAATACGATACATCTATACGTATACATACGGAAAATTACGTAGTTGGCCTTGTCACATTGTTCTTTTCCTTAGCTTTTTAGATCTGTGATGAAGAAGAGAGTACCATTGGGGGGATCCATAAACTTAAAAACTCTCTGCAGTTTTAAGGAGAAACGAACCCCATTGAATTCATAAAGTGAAAGATAAGTTACCAACTTTTCCTATGGTCCATGGTGAGGATGATATAACATACAAAGCAATCAAACCTTTTACTACTTTTAAAAAGAGCTTCTTCTTCTCTATATCTCAAATAACTAACTTTTTTTTTCAAGTTGTTTTGTCTGTTCAGAAACGTGTTACTGAAGTAATGCAGTCGTGGAAGTGTTGAATCCCACATGAATATGATTTGCATATTACTTCATAGGGATTGTACTATTTTGTTGGTACCATCAATAATTTGAGAGGGGTGGTCCTGGTCCCTTTAACCTTTAGGTCTCTTTCTGTCTCATTTCTTGAACACTAGCAGTGATAGTATATCAACATTGAACCCATGGATGTATTTGTCTTCTGGATTTCATAGGGGACCAAGTTCCCTTAGCTCCCCTCCAAGTTGCATTCAACAACTGTATGCAATCTGATGGCTATTTTCAGCTCATCAAGGTCTATGTTTAATTTTGGGCATGTGTGAGAAGCCAATATATCCGTGACCTGTAAAATTGAGCACAATGCTTAGTATTAAATAGTTACCGCAGCTGTTTTTCGCTTCGGATAATGTTCCAAGGATTCATAGAACATTGTCCGGAAATTTTTATGAAGGAAATTTTTTTAGCCGATGTCATTGCAGAATGGTGGTGAAGTCAGTGGGTAATGATACCAGTTTTTATCTATTATCTCTCTGTTCTCTCATTTGTTTCTGTTATGCCGACTTCCAGCTTTACCCCAATAGTTACCTCCCTAGAAGAAGCACAGTACTAGTTTGGTCCTGAACAAAATTTTCTCAAACTCTACATGCCTTTCGCTATTCACATATAACCCTATGTCTTCATTAGGTGACTCTGAACTGCACATCCTGATCATGTTGTAACACAATGTTGGGTTCATTCATTGTACCACTGTGTTTGATAGTTTAGCTGCTGTTTTAACATGTGATTTGAAATGCTAGTAGTTCACTACATACCCTTAATGGAAGGGTTACTTAGGCTGCAACACTATACCTACCCTATATTTAAAGTGTGATTTTTTTGGAACTTTGAACTACACCAAAAGTCTATTAAACACACTGGAATTCCCCTTCTTAAGTTCATGTGATGTTTGAAAATATCAAGTCTAGTGTTAACTTTACTAGACATATCCTCTAATGTTTTTATAGCCTTACCTCACTAAGACTAGTAATAATTCAAGAAAACTATTCATCAATGCAGAGACAAAGATATGAAAAGAATTGATAATTGAAGATTGAAATGACCACTCTTCTTTAACCCTAGTTTAACTACTACAAGACACATATCTTATAGAGTGTATACAAACAAAAAGTAGTAGTAGTATATCACACTGTTCAGTGAACAAAGATTGAGAAAGAAAAGTCATCTAAAGTTCCACAACAAACAAATCAGTATTATCTCTCAGTTTTTATATGAGTGTGGTGGTAGGTACCCATCTGTTGTTGTTGTGGCTTTTTTTTGAATTCTTAAGAAAATCGAAGAGTAAAACAAATAGATATTATGGGATGTTCATCTTTTTCATCTTTATCATCATTCAATCCAATAACTTCATTCCTTTCTTCCTTATTTTGCTGTCTTTGAATCATTCTGTCTTACTTTCCGATTTCAAAATGACTAGTTCTATAAAATTAAGGGAAACTTTTCTAGTGTTCTTCTGAAGATATGGCTTGGTCTGAACTGTTAATGTCATTGACAAGTAAACCTTTGGAGAAAATCTACAAGAATTCAGAATTCAGAATTTGTGGTATTCTTCTGAGGATATAGCTTGGTTTTGACAAGTGAACTTTTGGAGAAAATCCACAAGAATTCACAAGTATTGATACTTGATCTCTATTACATTCGTCATGATTTACACAAGAAATGTTGGGTAAAGAAGAGCACTATAAAATAAAATTATCTTTCCATTTTTTATTAATCTCTAAAATCACATTTCTTTGTTTAATCCTCTCTACAAAAAAGAAAGAGACAAAGTGACAAACCATCCCTAACCCAATTATGTCAAGACCCCCTTCTTTTCTTTTCTTCAAATTTAAATATTTTTATCTTTCACAATATTTTTTTTTTGTTTTGTTTTTTCAATTAAAAAAGAAAAAAACTACTGTATCAAACTCTAAAATCTAGCATTCTCAAAGCCATGCAAGTCACTAACACGATTCATAGACTTCCTCATAATCGCAACCTTAGCCAGCTTCTCAGCAGCTCGCCAAGCCGACGTCGGCGTAAGCGGCTCCGCATTCTCATCAACCGAAAAAACCGGTTCCCTCTCGTGAACCACGCGCCGTTGGATCTGCTGCTGTTGCTGCTGATGATAATGATATTGAAACTGTTGCTGTTGGAGTAACAGATTTTGTCTTCTCCAATGCAACTCACTCAACTCGTTCTCCAAACTCACCAAATACTCCGAGTCATCAGCATTCGACTGTTTCAACAACGATTTCGTCGAGTTCAACAGATGAAACGCATTGGACAAATCGTTGTGTTGAATCAATCTCCTCGCTTCAGCCACTGCCCGAGTCGTAATGAACAGATTCCGCAACCGTTCTATTTTCGACACGGCTGATGATTTTATCGACGACGTTCCGGGGACTACTAGCGGCTGATCTTTCCCGAAAACTATCTCTTGTGTCGCCGGATCTTTGTAACAACTCCTTATCGACATTATATACTGAGACGGAGATTGTTGTTGTTTGAGAATCGGAACTTTCAGTTCGACGAGCAATTCACGTTCTTCTTCGGCGTATAAATCACCGAGTCGAATTGAATTTGAGCCTAATAATGTTGGTTTCCCTGTACATGAATAAACCGCTGCAATTTCCGCCGGTGCCGAGCCGGAGTAGAATCCTAACTGTAGTCTCAAATCATGAACGACGACACTCAATAATCCGCCAACGCATTTCGCAAATGCATCTTCGGTTGGTTCTTGATGATTCTCCGCCACTGGAATTTCCATATGCGAGAATCTTGTCTTCGACGAACCATGTTGCTGCGTTTGTTGCTGCTTATTTTGATTTTGATTCTGATTATCTTGTTCTTCATCATGCCCGTCCGATAAAAGCATGATCGAAGCAACCGGATTCCTTTCCCGGCGATCTTCCAGTACTTTTGTTGCCTTCCTCAATGCATCACCAACACTAGAACCTTGACCAATCACCAGCCGATCAATAATCCTCCTAGCACATTTCTGTCCCTGTGATGACATTCTTCTCAGAGGTAACAATCGTTTCGGAATCGATGAGAATGCGATGATTGATAAACGATCACAAGATCCGAGTGATGAGATGACTAATCTCATTGCTCTTTTCAGCATTAACAATTTCTCACCGGTCATACTTCCACTAACATCAAGAACAGTAACAAGATCGATTGGAGCTCTTCGTGTTGGATCTAATAAACTTGCTGAGCTTGTTCTTGCTGGTGGTGGTGGTGCTTTGATTTTGATTGCTACTGCAATTGTTTCATGGTTTCTTCCGACTGAAATCACAGCTGATACCGGAAGCAATTTCACTTCCACATGTCTGATAATCTGACAAGAAATTTTCTTTGGAGAAGATGATGGTTTTGGTTGTTGTTGTTCGTAGCTTGAATCTGATTTGAACGAAGCTGTAAGATTCGGATCTACGAAGAAGCCTTGGAATTCTTTGATTTCTTCATCGTTTTCTTCTTCTTCTTCATCGACTTCAGGGATTGTATTGAACCTCCCACCACCGCCGCCACCACAACCAGGCGAAGATGATAATGGTTCATCATCATCGTAAATTGATGCTTTCTGTGATTGTTTCTTGGTATCATCAACAGTTTTGATGATTTCTTCCGGTTTTTTCTGGTTCTTGTGCAGAGCTAACAATGGAACTTCCCGCCAATTCGTACTACAAACAGGACAAACCAGAATCCCATGTTTCTTGACATGTGAAGCAATACACGGAAAATGAAACGAATGTGAACATTCAGCTGTGAAAATCGCCGTCCCTGCTCCGGATTTCATACTCTGCAAACACACTCCGCAGCTGTTCTTCGTCAATCGGAGACTAGATTTGAACAGTGAGAATCTCGACGGCGATTTCGGTGACGACGGAGCCGAAGACGAAGATGTGAAAAGCCTCGGAGTACTCTTAATCGATGAAGATTGTGTTTTGATTGTCGAATTAGTATTCGGTGTTGAAACTGTCGATGTTGAGAATGTTGGTGTAGTTGGAGTTGTGGGAGTAGTTTTGCAATGGAGTCTTGGACTGTTATGAAGCGAAGACGGTGCTGACGCCGCGGTGGTGTTTGTAACGGTGGTTCTGCATCTTAGATTAGTAATCGGTGTTGTTGTTGATGATGTTTTAGGTGTTGTCGATGATGTTGTTTTAGGTGTTGAAGATGAAGAACGAAATCCAAATCTAATAAAACTTCTTGGTGTAGATGGTGTACTACTCGTCGGAGTTGGAGACTGTGATTGTGATTCTTTTGCTGATGATGATCTTCTCTTATCTGTAGTTGTTGTAGTAATTGGGATGATGTTAGAAGTAGGTGATTCAGGATTCCTCTTGATTGATGTACAAAATGCTCTTCTCCATCCAGTTCCCATAATTATTATATCAAAAATTGAAAAAACCAAAAATGAAGAACAAATTTCAGTTTCTTTGTTTGTACAGAGAGACAAATGAGGAGTTTTATATTGGAGGAAGAAGGTGGGTGAAGAAAGAGACAAGGAAGAAATTATTGGGTTGAAAAAGAATAAGTAGAAGTAGAAGAAGAAGATGGAGCTTTTGGCTTCTCCTCCTCCATTCTGTTTTTTGATAAGCCCGAAAAGAGCTTTCTGGATGGGGAAAATATAGAATGCCAAAAATGTAAAAGTTGTCTCTTCTCTCTCTGTATTCTCTGTACCTTGAAGAGTGAGAGTGATAAATCTTTATCTTACTCCGTATTAATAACTCCTCCTCTGTTTTTCTCATTAATCTAGGGGAATTTAATATTGGCGCCACGTGGCAGTCAACGATATTGTGAAAAAGGGACGGAGAAGATTGCTGTAGATATCGAAAGTCTCGTCAAGATGATGATGATGATGGTGATGATTATTATGATGATGATCACCCGCCATGTTACTTAAAACCACCGACTACGGCCACTAAATGTGGACGTATCCATCCGTAATTATTTTTCCTTAGATAAGCCGTTACGCGTTATGGGGAGGACACTGTTTTTTTAACTAGTTGTGATTAGTGTGGGAGGATGATTTTTGTGCACGAGGAGATGAAATAAACAATGTAACGTGGTGAGAAACGGAGGAAATTGGTATCTCCGCCCACAACCACCGTCTGACTGTCAGGTTCAGTGTTCACAACTGTTACATTATCATTTCTTACTCCATCCAAAACGAGTAGTAACGGATTTTATCTTTTTCTTACCTACTTACAAAATGTCCAAATGGGGGTGTGATTTTCTGCTATCATTTCTTTGGTGATAACGATGACACATAAATCTTGTATCATTTTTGATCGGTGTTCATGATGATGAATATATATGAATAATTAAGAATCGTAATGACAGTGAGTGATCATTTTCATCATAGGTGAGTTATGATGATTAGGGTGATTATAGCACGTACGATATATAGCTAGCTTGATAAGTAGAAATTCATCATGGTCATTATTTTCCGCACACACACAGGCCTTTATTGTTATTAAAATCATTGATGAAGGATTTCATTATGATTGATCAGATGAGATTAAGTTTTTGGATGGACTTCAATGTGTATCCGTCCAACTACTACAGTACTACTCCTGCATTTTTTTTCTTTTTCTTGTTTATTTTTCCTTTTTTTGTTTTTTTTTTTTTTTTTTTAAAAACTTAATTTTTTTTTTTTTTTTTTTAAGTTTATTTTTTTGGGTCCTTTTCTCTAGCTATGTAGTAAGCTAGAGAGAATATCACTTTGAGAATGATGACTGCCTACAAATATTTAACCAACACTATTACTTTTCCATTTAATCTTTACTAACATTCCAATTTAAAAATTCTTGTAGGTACAAGATAATATCCAAACTTAGTATAGTGATAAACTATACGAGTGATCAATACATTTAATGCTATCTTAGCTAAGAGAAGTCGATAACTCATAAAATAAAGCTAGTTAGACTTCTGGATAACATTATCTTTTATTTTTTTTTTTATAATCTCTTATTATCCATTTTGATATTTGGCCTATTTTGCGTTTCCTCCCCTCCCAAGATCGCTAATTTGCGTTTCCTCCCCAAATAGATTGAAATTAGTGTTTCCTCCCCTCGTTACATTTTCCATCCATTGCGCGGTTAGCTGAGTCAACAAGGATATACACGTGGCATAAACTGTACACGTGTTTCGTGACCTTCCCAAAATATCCCCCGATAAGAACCAGTTCATAATCATCACCAACATACCCATCCGCACTACCTTCTGATCTGAACCAGTTTATCAATCTCATCACCTTCATTCACCAGCAGCTCCATCAACAACACAAAAACTCTTCTCCACATTCTCAACCACGACTATATCTTCACTGGTATAACAATACCTCAGCAAACCCATTAAATCCATTGTTCTTCTCTAACACGACCCTCAATTTCATTTCTCAATCCCTTCACATAATCATAATTCCACCATCTACATCCTTGAGCTGCTGGTGTTCAGTTTCGACCAAAAAACCGTCTTCAGCTCATTTTCAATTCTTTGAATCTCTGTAAGCCCCTCTCCATTGTTGTAGCTTCATCTCTAACAACTCTGAATTCATATCCGTCTCATCTCAGATTCCAAACACCATCAGTACCCATTGAAAGTTAGAAACTTACAAACATAAAAATCCTGATTTCCCATTCACGGCATCATTCAAAATTAAAAAATTATAAATAAAACCCTAAATATCCATCAAAATGAACTCCAAATTGATTTCCATACTATAATCAGATCATTTCATTACATACACACAACGAATTCCAAATACAAATTCTCAATATATTCAATATATTCAATAACAAACCACAAAATACTAACTAAATCACATTCATACGATTGATTTACAGATACTAATCCAGATACCAATCGATTGAGCAAAAACAAAAAAACAAAAATCCCTAAAATCTAATCGATTCACAAATTTTCAATAAAAAATCTAACAATTATTACCAGAGAAATGCTGAGATAGTGTGGTTGTTGTTAGCGGCGGCGGTGGCGATGAAAAAAGCAAATCCCCAATTCAGAACACTAATTCAAACCCTAACTTCATTTTCTGTCAATCCATCTCTTCAATGCTCAAGCAAAACCCATCTTCGCAATCTAAATCAACCACCAAAACCCATTAATTGAACGACATCATCAACTTCTAAAACCCATCTTCGCAATCTAAATCAACCACCAAAACCCGTTAATTTAACGACATCATCAACTTCTTGTAATCTCGGTACCATCTTGCCGCCAAATATTCGATTCTTGATCAAACACACTCTTAATTTCTTTTGATTGGATTGTTACATGAAGTTGCGAGATGAAGAATTAGGGTTTGGTGCTTAGATTGATTTGAGTATCTATGTTTGATGGTTCTGTCTTAGGGTTTGAGTCGAATTCGAGATCGAGAAATTGAATTTGGTGAATCGATGAATGATTATGTAGGGTTGGTAGAAGATGGATCTGGTGATTTTGAGCTAAATTAGATGAATTTAAGATTAATGTTAGTGGTCAGTTACAGATGGATAGTTAGGGTTTGTTGAGTCGAGCAGAGAAAGAGATGAGGACGGTGGAGATGAGATTGTGCAGCTACGATGAATGGGTGTTCTGTGTTAAAAGGAGTTGCTCGGTGATCTTTGTGTTGCCATTGAAGATGCAGACGAGCGATTAGAGTCTCAGTTTCAGGGATGACTTTGATTTAATTTATCGAAACAGATGAGGGTATTTTTGTAAGTTTGTTCAACACGTGTACAGTTTATGCCACATGTATATCCTTGCTGGCTCAGCTAACCGAGCAATGGATGGAAAATGTAACGAGGGGAGGAAACACTAATTTCAATCTATTTGGGGAGGAAACGCAAATTAGCGATCTTGGGAGGGGAGGAAACACAAAATAGCCCTTAATATTTTATACATTTATGTTGTTCGAGAGAAATCTAAATTATATGACATTGGCAAATTTTGTGATAAATTGATGAAAAATTTGTAAATTTATATCACAAAATTCAAAATTCAAGATATCTCAAAATATACAGCTAATATTTTACTAAAACAAGATTTGTTAAATGAGATTTCTAGTGAGTATTTGTATAATTTTTTAGTGTCCAAAGATTCATCGAAACAATGAATTACTCTTTCCATTTATATAGATGCATTTGAGATCACCAAATGCTTGATAGTTCCTCTACTCAATAATTTTTTTACTTCTTGTTGCTGGATATTTCGTTTGTACACATTCTTTTTCTTACTTCATGGGCCTTTATGAGTTACAGCTAGTGTTCAAAAAGTTCAGATCTTTGATGATTCTCTCATACATGATTCAGCAGTGAAGACTTCTGGATAGTTATCATGTATCAGAGCTGAACTCAAGAATCTTTTTCTATTTGCTTTAGAGCTAAGTGAACTTCCGATAGTCGATAAGACAACAAGATTTAGTCCCAATTCCACTATTGATCAACATGTTCGATATCCCCCAATGTTGTGAATTTCATATCTCGTCTCGGTCGAGACTAAAATCTCAGGACAACTTAAACTCGGTAAAATCTTAGATTCCTTATTTTTCAAATTATGTACCACTTAATCAAGTAGTTGATGAAGATTTTTGGGACTTTAGACTAACTTGAACTCACACGTCGTGACATGAAGAAGAATAAGAAACGAGTCACTTAGAGTTTTATATATGCTTTATAATTAAATTCCCGTACTAACCCTCAACTCGGCAAATCGTCTTGGGAAGCTTCTTGGCCGTCACGGCAAGATCTCATCTCGCTGAGATTAAAAGACTCGTCTCATTGAGACCACGAAACTCGATGAGATTTCGATCGTCTCGGCCGAGAGAAAATACATGTGTATCACCACACTTACCTTGGAAAATGACTCTAATCTCACACAAAATTCATTAGATTGTGCCCAATGTGGCTTCATATGTTTAATTTTCAAGCTTGAATCCATGGTCCTCCGTATCTGTCGTTACATGTATGTATTTGCCTTCTCGTATCTGTATCTTTTGAAACTGATCCAAGATACTCAATTTGTTTAAATCTCCGCGTATTTGATACACAATATTGCCGATTAAAACCATATGTGTATTGTATCGATATGTGTCCTTCGATGCGGAGTGATACCGCCTGAAACTGACGAATACGGAATATAAAAGACATACAAACGTTAAGGCATGCCTAAATTGATAGTTATTGTTTTGAATGTTGGGAAAAAGAGAATAATTTATTTTTATTGATCACAACGTCAGAAAAGTGAGAAAATAATTCACTCAAAATAGTTGGTCAAAACAATAGACAATCTCAGTATCCCCGCGATGAATCAGGATTCGATAGATTGAGCAAGCAAACATTCCATGCCATTCACTGATCAATCATTTTTGGAATGGTGAATCATTAATATATTTAGATTAGCAATCTATGAGTGTCGTGATGGACAAAATGGATCCTTTGAAGATTCATCTAATTCTTAAACATATTTCTACAATGGGGTATTAACTACAAGAGCAAAGTAGACTATCTACTATTTATTCAGATTTTGAACAAGTTAACTCGAACTTTAATATCTTTTTCACATTATTTCTTTGACTAGTGAAAACAATAAAATTTGCTCAACCATATATAATGTAGTAGTTCATGTAAATTACCATATTATTTTGGATATAATGGCTTAATGTGATTTATTCGACTTATTTATTGTACAAGTCCATATGATGAAAGACCACATTACCTTAATTAGACAAAGAAAATTTGGTGTGGATCAGTATTGGTTAATTTCAGTCGGTATCATTGATGTCGTCTTATCATATTTGTATTAGTAAGGACCGATATCTATCGCAATATCATATCTATATCAGTAAGGACCGGTATCTATAGTTGATACGGTAAACCATGGTCGGACAAACCATGGAACTTCTCACGGTAAATATAAAATCACCGTGCCTCCCTCCAAAAGGTAACGTTCAAATTTAGGGAACTCATTAAGTTTCAATTACTCGAAAAACATAATATATCTATATAGTAAGGACCGATATCTATACCTGATATGGTGAACCATGGTGGGACAAACCATGGAACTTCTCACGGTAAATATAAAATCACCATGCCTCCGTCCACAAGGTACGGTTCGAATTTAGGGAACTCATTAAGTTCAAGACAAATGCTATTCCACACGACTTTGCGGGAGGGCTTCTCACAAAAGCGGCTTCTTTACCGTTGGATGATCAAATCAACGGTTAGATTCACATTCAGAAAAAAAACCCATCACTTTCAGAAAAGGACCCACCACTTCTCCTAAAGGGTTCAACGCTGTCAGATCTGAGTTTTAGTATGATCTAACGGTAAAGAAGCCGCTTGAACGGGATAGCTTTCCGCAAGGTTTTGCAGGATAACACTACTCTAAGTTCAATTAGCTCGAAAAACAAATTCTATTGCAGTTGCACAAACTAGGTAGCAAAGATGGGACTTTGGAACAGAGAGGGGGACTTTGGAACAGAGAGGGGTCTAATCACTATTCATTCTCTCATCACGATAGTCGTACTAATCAGTAAGTAATTTGGTACCTTCCCAAGGTAAAAAAAAACATCCACAGTCAAAGAATAGCATCTCAGTCTACCGTTTGATTTGATTGACACTAGTAGTACTAGACCACTCCATTATTGGTTGTTATTTAACAGTAGTAGTACTTCTACATAATCACGTGACTCCAGTTAACACCGTTATTCCAACCCCGTTATATATCACGTCAGCGGTATCCTAGTAACTTGTGCCCCGGTGATTATCAGCCAACTTGACAGAGTCAACTGTATTCCTACCTTTTCTTTAATGGCTAATCGCACTAATCCATATTCCTAATCTCACTTAGCATAATTATCTTATGGTCTGGGAATCATTGTCATTGCATCCCCATCATCCTCATTGCTATACACTGAATCCAGCCGTTTTTCGGCTGGTAAGATATATGCCGCGGAAGACATCCGAACTCAGATTATGAATATCAGAATCCGATAACCGATCAGTTCTTCTACTAAGAATAAAAATTAAATTTAATCCAAGTTAGTTTGATGAAAACTTGTTAGGGTTTTGGATCCCAAGTTTTTGCTTAATTAACAATCAAATGATTTGATTTTGTTTTGTTTCATCAACTAATTAAGGGTTGATTCCATTTTCTTTGTTTGGAAACTGGGATACACTTGTGAAGAAAATCTAAGATATGCCATGTTGAATATCTTAGCTAGTTTCTGATTCTCTGTGTACTGTGTGCGGCCTATTGAATTTTTGATTTAAAAGGGCACTGACATATTTTCATTTATAAGCCCTAGATAATAATCAAAAAGGAGTTGTATCAGAGGATGGACAATTTAATGCACGTCAGGATCTTGTCTTAATTTTTTTATTTATTATGGAGTAATTAATTTTCTGAGGTAACAGAGTATCTTTTCACTGATTTTGCCGGTATTTGATTCCGTGGCATTTGACCAGTTCCATGTCAGCTTAACTGCTTACGTGGGGTACTTCCACGTGTGTTCTGTTTTGGTTACCGTTTTTTTTTTTTGAACATTTTGACTCTCTTTGACTAGACTTCAAACCTTATTTGTAACGTATCTTTTCTTTTTGTGGGAATGAGAGAAATATTTTTACCTTTTTGGATAGTAAGTTCCACCACCTACAACAACGTCCATTCAAAGTGAAGGAGCTTGATCAAAAGAATCAAATTAGGTGTTATTATGGAATGAAAATACTCCGTCTATTTTTGATGCTCAAGACTGAAAACACAATCAAGAGGATGATTATCGGTCGTTTGAGTGATTTTTTACCCCAAGCAACACTTGATCAGCCTATTGGGTGAATTTTTCACCCAAGCCGCACATGATCAGCCTCTTGTGTGAATTTGTCTTCCCGAATGACACCTGATCAGTTTATCGGGTGAATTTTGGTTCAAACGGCTAAACATCAGCCTCTCAGTATGCTGCAATTGCTCTCACATGGTGCAAAGGATACTTTCTTACTCATTCTCTTCCTCTCGCTAAGAAGGTGAATAACATTTATATGTTAGGTCTAAGTAGAAAAACCCAACAAAAATGAGTTACTTGCTTGAAGAGGGAGGAGGGTCCATTAACAGAGATTTTAAAAAAAATATATGAATAAAAACACCAAAATAGAAAATTGTTTGTTAAGAAAAAATTATAAATAAAATCAATTATTTTGTGTTTTTTTTTTCTTTCTTTTTTTCAAGTTTGAGGTATCAATGATATGGTCTCCCATAAGATTTATGTAATCTATTGAAAATGATGCTTTATGATAAGCTCACTGGTTCGTAATTTAGGTGTGGACCAACTTGAGATGATGATGTAACTAGTTAAAGCCAAACCCACACTGATTTGGTCTGTGTGCCCCGCTCGAGTCCCTACGATATGCATCCATTTTGCCTAATTTTCCTGGGGGCTTATCCCGTCCATGTCATGGAGATTTTGGTTCCAACAATATCAACTATTTAGTAAACCAAGCTTGGTAAAGGGGCGGCATGAATTGGTAGAGGGGCGGCAAGTGTGATAGCAATGTCCCTCTTATTGATTAGGGGGTGTCCTATAGGGATGTAGATTGACTAGATTACCCTTTCACCTTAAATCAACCAAAATCAAGTCAATTTTTTTTTTAACCTAATGAATCAAAAAAAAAATCAAATCAGTTTTTTTTTCATCTTCTTCTTCATCTTCTCTTCTCCTCCATCAATCCTAACCTCCATTAAAACCGAAAATTTCATCGTCTTCGATTAATCGGCGATTTGAAAAATGTTTGGAAAAACCCAGTTAGGGTTTAGTTTATCGTGTTGAATTTAAGTTAATTTTGTATCAAAAATTAGGGTTTTGTATGAAAATTGAAATTGAAATTTCTGGGTTTATGCGAGTTACGGTTGGTAATAACTCAATTACCAACCGTACCTGTATTGGTTGAAGAACATACTTACGCTAACAACCCAAATACGAACCGTACCTTAAAAAAATTGAGAATTAGGTTTAGGTACGGTTGGTACGAAACCTTAGTTACCAACCGCACCTAGGTTCGGTTGGTAACTTAATGAAAGTTACCAACCGTATATCATCCTGAATGTTAAGAATTTTTGAAGTAGTGATGTACGGTTCGAAACTATAGATGACTTACCAACCGTAGTTTAGTTACGGTTGGTTTCGATTCATTTTTTATGAACCGTAATTAGTTACGTTAGATCCAAGATTTTCTAGCAACCGTGAATCGGTATTACGATTGGGTTTTTCCCCAAATTGAACCAGTTACGGTTGGTAACTAGCTTATTTCCAACCGTATGTTCTTCAGAAAATTTTAAAAATTTGATCTTTTTACATACTTTAGATAAGTTTGATCAACAAAAAGCTAATGGGAACTAATTTTGATCACTCACCTCTAATTTGCCACTTGAATCACTCATTTTGGTTGAGTGAATCAAAATCTAGGGTTTCACAAATATCACATAATTTTTTATTTTTTTTATAACTCTAAAAATCTAATTTTAGAGTTATTATAAGTGAAAATTGATTATCAAACACTAATCTTGATTATTAATAATAAGGGTTAATTGGTCATTTCCACTTTTTTTTTAATAAGGGGCACTTGAATTTACTTCTAATGACCTTTTTTGTCTTATTAGGTTGCCGCCCCTCTACCGATTCCTACCGCCCCTTTACCAAGACACTAGTAAACAGTTCTCTAAAAAAGATACACGATATGGATTAACAAAAACAACATTGTATACATTCTAAAAATATTAAGAAGTGATAACATTGACCACGTTTTGTCCCGCAAAATCTCCCGATAGAGATATATGATCCTAACATTTGGATGGCGAAGGTGTACAGTGGGTTCCAGCATCTCTCTCAATCGGTGGTTTTATTGGGATAAAATGCTCTATCAACCTAGCATTTCCGAAAAAATATTTAGTTTTTATTTTTTCTTGCAAATTGCTCGTTATTTTTCTCATTTTCATCAAAAATAGTTGAATATTTGGTTTAGCTAAAGAAATGTGATTAAGATCAATATAGTTGAAAGGAAAAGGTTTGGACTTTGGAGAAAACAAATAATCTTCTAAAGATAAGATTTTAATAACACTAATAAATAAATAAATAGTAGTCAAGAAGGGTTTAATCTTGACCAAACCCTACCACAAACTCCTTTTGACCAACAAACATAATTAAAAATCTTGATTAGCCATTAAAACTTTCCCACATTGGGACTGGCCATATGGAGTGACTTTATACTCCAAAAATGCCTACACTGCACATGACAAAATTGGACACACCATATGGTGGTGGAGGTGGTGGTGAGAAAATAAATAAATAATCCAAGATGCTTATATCATAATTCATCAACACCAAGTTGATGTTCTTAAGATTTCTTGGTTGATTCATGAATCAACTTAATGATTAAAAAATTCTAGATTTAAGTAATATTTAGGTTTGATACTAAGAAAAAGTAATTAAAAATAATTAAGCTCATTAAACACCATGTGTGGTGAAGCTAAGTACAGGGCGATTGCACGTTTCCTCCTCCATCTCGAATCCGATCTCGATGGTTACCGAAGATGATTACTTCGTTTGTTTATGGAAATTTCTAATTAGAATCAAATCACTTGAATCATTACATTATGCAGGACATTAATTACAAGTTAGATTTTCATAACGAACGGCTAATTATATATATTAAGACGACATTCGTTCACCTAACATGTATGCTTAGCGGTTAAGCTCGATCGGGGTTGGTAATTTGCTGTCGAAATGATTAAGCATGTCGTGATACATGGTTAATTTAGTTAAAAATATTCGTAATCAAAATCATTAACTTAGGATGGCAGTGAGACGAATGAACGAGGACTTCGAACTTGTCTTTTTTTAGACGTCTCGTCTAAAACTGATATAAATCTGTCGAATATATGATGTAACTATGAATGGTAAAGTCGTTAGATGTTAATAACAAATGATTTAGCGAAAACAAATACCCGATTATCTAACAATTCGAGACTTTGGCTAATCCTGTATGGTTGTTGGAAATTTTGGTTGAAAATGATGGCATATATTAGCATTCAAGTGTTTGGTGGTTGTAACATGAAAAATTATTTAGATAGTGATTGCATTTAAGTTTGTTAGTTGCAGTAATATCTTTATTATGGGCTTTATATGTTTATATACAAATTGGAATTGGAATTTGAATTATTGACATTAATTAGCTACATATATCTTATTGTTATTAATTTTTGTGGTGGGTTTAGATTGTTTAATTTTCAATAATTGTGTGGGCATATACACCATGGCCCATACCATGATTAGCAGTACTACTTAATTATTTTTATAATTATTAAGGTAGAGGATAAATGAGTCTTTATTGTTTTTTTTTTTTTTTCAACTGAGATTTAATTATTCGGAGGTAATTCTTTTGTTCTTTTTGGTCAAACTGTAAAATTATAGGTAATAAATTATTTAGTCCGTTAAATGTCATAATCTCCCACCACTTTAAAACACTGGAAATTTTTTCAAATTAAATACTACCTTCGTCTCTAAAAGATAGACAGGTTTGTGTGTAAATTATCTGCCTATCTTTTAGAGACGGAGGGAGTAAATTTTTATTTAAGTTGTTGATTTCCCCAAATTTAGAATCAGTCATTGTATTGTAGAAAATATTAGAAAAATATATGGTGCACAATGAGTATGCTTCTAGATTGCAAGCATGCAACTCATCTGCCTTCGGCTTCAATATATATAGTTCCTGCCAGAAAATTATTGGAATACAAACAGATATAGGCCTGTTTTTCAACCCGATAGACAAGCATAGGCCTGTTTTTTTTTCATATTTATAAATGTAGGCCTCCATCCATGTTTCCATCCAAATCCGCTACTTTTGTCAATTACTCGGTCAACAAGGTCAATTTCTCATCTAATGATATGAGCTAATTACTCGCAATTACCCATTTGCCCTCTATACACGTGTAAATGATAAAGTGTGAAGTAGTGACGTGTAACGTTCCTATAGGCCCTCTATACACGTGTAACCGAAGACACGTGGTGATCATCCGATAATGGAGGGAAAAATGGAAGGCATGGATTATTTCACTTCGTAATTAACGACACCATCATGAGATCTGGGTCGTTTATCTCAATTTCGTTCGATCTCGATGTATTGGGACGGCTGAGATGAAATACACATTCGTGAAAATGATAGAATATTGAGAAAACATTTTTCAGTTTCTCCATTTACCCTTCTTCTCTCCATTTTTTCCCTCTGCAACTTTATTTTTTTCTCTGCAATTTTCTTTTTTCTTTGCAATTTTCTCTTTAGTAATCACTGGTTTCTGTTAGATGGGTATACCTAATAGGCCAAAGATACGACTGAGTAAGGTAGATTCAGAGAGTATAGAGAAGATGGATAAAAGAAAGAAAAAAAAGAAACGGAGAAGTAAAACACGAACTGAAAGGTAACAACGAGACACTTATTGTATTTTGTTCAATTTATTGTGGGTATTTTCAATTTCTAGGGTTTATGGGTATTTCAGTTTCTTTGGGTTATGGGTATTTTCTAGGGTTTATGGGTATTTCGATTTCTTTGGGTTCGATTTCTAGGGTTTATGTTGTTTGATTTGTAGATGAATCTGTTGATTTTCGTTTCTCTATGAATTGATTTTTATAGGGTTTGTGTTAGATTTATGTTGTTTGATTTGTAGATAAATCTGTTAATTTTCGTTTCTCTATGAATTGATTTTTATAGATTTTAGGGTTTGTGTTTGATTTTTAGGGTTTGTTTGACCTAGAAATCTGTTGATCTTTCATTGTTTGTGAATCAATTTTCACTCTGTTTATCACTCTGTTTGAATTATGTCTCTTGTAGGAGTGATGATGTTGTTGACATTATGCCTTTCAGAAGTTTTAAGGTAAATGTGATAGGAACTTGCCACAGTTAGAGTTTAGGGATCAGTGCTAGAGAAGACATGGGTCTTGATAGGTTGAAGGACATGATCGTGCCACAAATTGAGACTCAAGGGTGATGAGAAGATAGACATATTGTGGTCGGGATGATGCTTGTACTCCAATGTCATTGGATAGAGAAGAAGAGTTCAAGTCTTTGTGGGATACAGCTGAGTTTGATGAGAATGGTTGGAGTCAGGTTTATATGCAAGTGATGGATAGTAGTAAGGATGGTGAGGTTGGTACAATTCCTCCACATAAGTACTTTACACCAGTAAAGAAGACACCCCCAAAGAAGCCTGTATCAAAAAGAAATAGCACACCAAAGAAAGCATCAGTATCTGAACAATGTGATGTTACACCAAAGAAAGCAAAGAAGATTCAAGAAACTCAAGAAGAAACAAGATCTAATGATGATTGTAGCACACCTAGAAGTTCAAGAAGAAGCCCAAGGCTAGCAGCATTGTTTAATAAGAAAATTGGAAGAAAAACTAAGAAGAAATTATTTGTTGAAATCTCAGATGATGAAGAAGTATGTGAAGATGCAGCAGAGTCAAATGTGGATGATGACATGCCTATTCCAGAAGCTTATGTTCCTCAATTCTGTGAAGAACCAACACAGACAAGTGTAGATGAAAAAATGCCTTATCCAGATGAATTTGTTCCTCAAAGCACAACACAAACAACTATGGCAGAAGAAGAAGAAGAATTTAATCATGATTTCTGGTTTGAAGCTGCTACACAAGCAAGTGTTGTTGAAGATATTTACAGATTGAGTGAAGAATATAAGAAGAGTGATGAGTTTGTAGTTCAACTTCCAAATATTAAAGAAGATGAGTGCCATCCTGATTAGGATATCAACAATATCCATGGATATGAACAAGAGCTTAAAGATGATATGGAGTACAACAAGTTTTTGAAGAAGGTGGAGAATGGGTATTTATCTGACAAGGGAAGTGACAGTGAGAGTGAAGGTGAAGGTGGTTCTGATGTTCATAGTGTTGATGGGGATCCAGACTTTGGTGAAGTTGAGGTGGAAAATGACAAAGAAGGTAATGATGTTTCTTTACATTTGTTGTTTGTCATTTTTGTTGATTGTTATATTTTTTGTTTATTGCAAATTGGATTTGATGTTAAGTACTAATGTTTTTGTTTTCTTTGTTTAATTGCAGAAGATCATTATGGGGACTTACTGGATTCTGAGTCTGAAAAGGAACAAGAAGGTAATGTTTTACATATAGGATTAACTTCATTTCTTAGAAGTATGTGTTTAATGATGAACTGTTGGTGGAAAATGAGGTATTTATGTGATTTGTTTTACTTAATCAGATCAAGATGATGTTGTTGGGGTGGAGAAGGCTTCAGTTGAGTGTAGTGGTGTTACACATGACAATTCAGAGTTTGAGAAGGAATATGCATATCACCTTAAGGAAGAAGATAAGCAAGATATGTTCCCAGCTGAAGATGAAGAGTCATTGGATCCAGCTGAGCTTATAGTTGGAAGTAAGTTTATGAGTAAAGAATCTTTCTACAAGCATGTGAATAACTACTGTATCATGAACAAACATCATACTTTTTCTACTAAGAGTTCCACAACCAAGCTGAGGGTCAAGTGCATTCATTGGAGGACTCAAGAATGTCCAATGTTCATTTATGGCATGGTCAAGAAAGGTGAAGGTAAAACTTTTACACTTAGAGGCTTTAATGTCACTCATACCTGCAATGGTGACAAAGATGACTTGAACAAGCTTGCAACCCCAAAATATGTAGCTGATCGGGTACTATGAGAAGATGAAGACTGATCTTGGAATTAATGAACCCGAAATGCCATGTCCGAGATGACTTAGCAACACGATTCAATAAAGCCGGAAAGTTAATATAAGGTATCATACTGCATGGAGAGCAAGGGTGAAGGTGTTGGAGAAACTACATGGCAGTTATGAAAAGAGCTACTCACTGGTGCCTGCATTCTGTGAAATGGTCAAGGTATAACATTTTCTTTAAGTTTTTTTTTTTTTTTTTTGTAATTATTTCAATATCTTTGTTTGATAACACTTTCTTTAAGTTTTTGTATTTTTGTAAATATCTCCTTAATTTTATCTATGTAATTTTAGTATGGAACAATCCCCTGAAAATATTCATGTCATTCTATTTGTAGATAAGAAATCCAGGCAGTATAGCAATTTTTTCTTATGGAACCACAGACAACACTTTCTTGTCCATGACAATTTGCTTCAAATCCACTATAGTTGGGTTCTTGTCTGGTTGTAGAAAGATTATTGGCCTAGATGGATGTCATTTGAATGGGAAGTTTGGTGGTGTGATGTTACATGCAACTGGACTGGATGGTCAAAATGGATTAGTTCCATTAGGTATAATGGTATGCAGGAATGAAACAATAGAGAATTGGAAGATATTCTTGGAGGATTTGAAGAAGTTGTTGGGTGATGATTATGAGTTTACCTTCATCTCTGACAAGTAGAAGGGGATTTTAGAAGTTGTTGATTATCACTTTCCCTTGTTTGAGCACAGACAATGTGTCAGGTGAGCTCATTTGCTTCCATTTATTTTCAGTTTCTTGTTTTGTCTTGTTCTGTTTTAATCATTTATTTTGTTTTAATTTTCAAATATTAATCATTGGTTGGTTTTTCAGGCACTTAATGGCCAACTTTAAGAAGTACTACAAGGGGTACAGTATTCAGACTCATCTTTGGAATGCTGCCAAGTGTTATAAGATCAACTACTTTAATGTAAGTACCGCTTTATTACTTCGTTGAATCACACAATTATTATGCTTCACTTTAATGTAAATGCTTCACTCTAATGTAAATGCTTCACTTTAATGTACAACAACATATGGATGCTATGGCAGCCGAGAGTGATCTCGGTGCAAGATTTCTCATAGATGAAAGGCACGAAACCCGGTCTAGGGCTCATTTTACAACTACTAGCAAATGTGAGCACATCAACAACAACTTCTCGTAATCCTTCAACAATATGGCCAAGAAGATTAGAGACAAGCCAATCTGCAAGCTAGGTTTGATGTATGGACAACCGGTGATGGGACTTCTCAACAAGAGGAGGAATGAAGTCGCAAAATGGAAGGATGGTGACCTTGTTCCAAAGGCAATGCAAAATGATTACCAAGATGTGTGACTTGACCACAAATTTTCAACTACAGAGTGCTGTTAGGGGGAAGTATATGAGGTTACAAGTTGTCATGGAGCCATCTTTGTTGTGGATTTGCCAAAGAGAACTTGTACTGTTTGCAATGACAATTGAGGGGTTTTGTCTCACAAAGATGTTTCTGTGCTCTAAAGCCAATGAGACCTGTTTGGGCTGAGTAAGTATTATGATATTTCATTGCATTTGTTTTCATTTCTTTGTTCTTTTTTGTCCTTATAATATCCATAACATTTGTCCTTATATGTTTGTCCTTTTGTACTTTGTGATATTTCATTGCATTTGTTTTCATTTCATTTCTTAATTGTTGGGTATTGTTGCAGGTATTGTGACAAGTACTATTGGGTTGACAGTTACAAGAGAACATATGGTCAAGAATTCAACCCATTGTTGGCCAAGAAGACTATGAAAAGGTACATTATGGTCAAGTATTGTTGCTTTTGTCATTATCATTTGTTGTGCAATAAATAAAATATCCATATTTGATTCCTTTAGGGTTTCATCCTTTCATTTATATATGATACTTTCTTTCTTTCCTTCTTCTTATCCAGACAGCATTGAAAGAGATGATAAAACCTCCAGTGAACATCGTAAAACCCCGGAGTAGACCAAGGGGAAAAAGAATTAGAGCCTATGATGAACCTCAACCCACAGGAAAGAAGGGTAGAAGATGCAAGAGATGTGGAGAAACAAGTCATTATGAAAAGACTTGTGCTGGAGGAGCAGTTGGTTCTAATCCAAAGGTACCAAAGGCTAGAACATGTGTTGATGGTGATACTCACACAGCTTATGAATCAGGTCCATTAAAGAGGAACAAGAAAGATGCAAAAGTTGTTTATGGTTCATCTGCAGGTCAAAGTACTAGTGTAAGGGGTGGAACTAAGACAAAATCCAATAGCCAGAGTTGTGTTGGTGAATCATCTAAGCAAGCTGCTGCAAGATCTGAAAAAGGTGTCAAGGGAAAGACAAAACAAAAGTTGGATCTTCTCAAACCTCATGTATGAATCGAATTTCAAGAAGATTGGTTCAGCTAGCAACAATGTCACCTTTACGAAGGTCGATCCAAAGAACAAGAAGAAATCAAAGAAGTATATGAAGATCTCGAGTTGGTTATGTTGATTGAGTTTCATTTTGTGTAGAAGATCCGAGTTAGTTATGTTGATTGAGTTTCATTTCATGTTGGAAGTTTCTTTTCACTTTGGATTGTTGGTGCAAAGTTTGAACTTTGGATATGAGTTGGAAGTTTCTTTTTGCATAACATTTTATGGAATGTTCCATTACAACTTCTGTTTCATTACATTTTCAGATTTTTCTTAAACTCATTACATACTTCTAGTACTTTTCCTTTCAGTGTCTCTTTTTTTTCAATTACAAGTGCATCTGAAGCCCATCTGAAAGCATCACAGTTTTTTTTCTTACATACCAGATATGCTATATTCAGATTGTGTTGATTCTTACAAACCTTTAGTTGTAACTTTGAATTGCAGTTGTGTTTGAAGCAGGGGAGATTGTTTAATGGACAATTATGGAGATTGTTTAATGGACAATTATTGAAATAGTGGTTCTCATCTCCACAGGCAATGCAGCTATGTTGGCTTGGAAGCTTGATTTGAAGTGATGTAGCTGGAGAAGAAGCAAGATCAAACCACTCAAAGTAGTTGCAGGTGGGATTCAAACATTTGAAGAAGGCCCTTCCATTTGTTTGATCGGTTTTAGATCTCAATAATGCTCTAACTCCATTACAAGGTACATGTTTGAACCTTGAATATACCCAGGGACAACTCTTGGTTTCATGGTCTTCTTTGTCACACATATTACACTGCACCTTGATACTGCTAGTGCTGCATTTTGATGAAGGATGAACACCACCAACCATTTTCAGATCTAAATGAAAATGAGACAAAAAGAAGATATGGAGAAGATATGAAGAAGATATGAAGAAGATATGCTTTTATTGAAGAAGATATGCTTTTATTGGGTACTGTGGGGGCCACATTTTTACTGACACGTGGCAGAGTCTATGACATGTACACAAATACGTGTTTACACAATCAACACCGAGTCCCTGTGCAGAATCGACGATTTAAACATTAACTCGGTGAGTTTAATGAGTCGAAGGGCTTAAAAGTCTTTTCAGAACACACTAACGGTCAAAATCGGCCTAGATTTGTAATTTTCAAAAAAACGGGCCTATGGTTGTCACCCTGAAAAAAAAACAGGCCTATATCTGTTTTTCTTTTCCTTGTATTGTGAAAATCACAAAATCTTAAACATGAAAAATATGAGAATAATATATCCATCACAATGTCTGCATCATCATGTACGAGGGGCTGGGGGTTCTGACGTTTTGGTACCAATATGGTGGATGCAAGAGAATTCCATTTGTTATGAATGAATTGAATTGCATGATTCCAAATCGAGACAGAATGTATCATCCGTATATGCATGCATGTACTAGCTGCTCTGTAGCTCTCAGTGACCAGTCTGGGTGTTTGATGAAGATTGATCACCTAATAATTCATCCCTGCGTTCACAATCACCACCACATACTACAACTGTGAAATTGAGGAAAATTGTGGGAGAAATTGTGTGCACGTAGCTGTTTTATCTTGATATTTTTGTACGTAAAATTTGAGATTAATGTAATTTTTGTCGCTCAACAGCTTGGAAGTGCAATAGTCCAAACTGTACTAGGCCAAAAGGTTCTGCAATCAATTTATCAGGCAGCAAAAAAAAAAAAAAAAAAAATTTATCAGGCAGCAAAATCCTAGCTACCTCATGAAATGGGTTCCAACCAGATTAGCTAACATCCGTAGGTATTAGGTTAATTATTCCACCAATGAACTACTCATTAGACTCTTAATGAACAATATATTTGACTTTTTAATGATGATATTAATCTAATTATATAGCTAGGCTTTAGGCTTAATAATATATATATATATATATATGCATTTCAGAAGTAAAAACTGGAGCATTCTTTTCCTTCCATGTAATAATAATCAAAGAATTGGAGCTGCCACTTTTCAAATACATCTGCCTAATTGCTAATACATAAATGTTAGATCCTCTGATAGTCAACTAGGCCCGATCATATCATATGATTCATGAACATAGACGAGTTTGAGTCTCATAAAGGGAACTATTTGTCAAACTTAAAACATATATACCAAAGAGATCCCACCATGATATGCAGTTGAAGAAAAATGTCAACACGCTTAAGAAATGAGTCTTCGAATCATCAAAATGGTGGATAGGGTCCAAACAAAGTCAAGTAGTGCATGATAATAATAGTAGTAGACATGAAACAACACCATTGCTTGATATGTTTGAATCAAAACAAGAACACATTGTGGTATGTACACTTGTTGTAGAATGAACCAACAAACTTGTCTTGTTCATAATCCTAAATGCATGTGAAAGTGGGGGTTTAGTGACCAATTAGCTACTAGTGTATTGTTTTGTTGGTCATTATATGAAGCATGCACTAATCTTATGTTCTATAGACCTCTCAAAAATCAAAATATCCCAAAATCTTCCCACTCTTCAAGCAAAAGTGACAAACAAATTAGTGGTTTTTTTTTTTCGGTGGGTTAAGAATATATCTTTTGTAGATTGTTCTTCCTTTTGACATTTTGTTTAAATTTTCTTTGGGGTTCTTGATTTCCTCCACTTATAATAGTAAATCCATTGAGAAAAGCAAAGAAAAATAACACCTAATCTTTCACTAACAACAACATGTTAGAGAGAAGTCAAAAGGTTTTAAATTAGTAAAAAATATATCAAAATCAAGATCGAGGCAATTATGTGTATGGATTAGAGGAGATTTGATGAGTAGATTTCTGTGTTTAGTGCTAATCTATCTATCTATGCCCAAATGATGGGGAAAAGTAAAATTTATATAATATTACTATTTTTCTTTTTCCTTTTTTAATATTTAAAATAAGGATTAGGTTATTTGAATAATAATTAGAAGGTTTAATTAACAAATCCCAATTGATTTGGAATCCAAGATGATGTAATCGAATCAAGAAAAGTTAGATTTTCTGTTAACATGTTGATTAAGGTTATTATCCCTGGTTTCACATGGATTAGTAGTATCAAATTAACGTAAACTAGGAGGACCACTAATTTAGGACCACTTGAATGACAATCCATAGTATAACAGTCAGATTAAATAACATAATCTTATTGCATTCATTAATTCTGTCCTGATTATAATAACCTCACCTCTAAATCAATGTTTAGTCAATCAATGAGAACTTTAAGAGCCTGTTTGGTACAGTTTTCAAAAATAGTTTTCCACTGTTTTAAAAACATACCCTTTTTTTCCTTGTTTTCATTTTCTAAAATTTGTTTGGTGAACTGTTTTTGAAAACAAGAAAAATCAACTAAATCGGATCGGATGTAAAGATTGGTCAAGAGATAGTGATATTAGCCAAGACCCACTTGCAGTCATTCCCCCGATCTCTTACTTTGTTTTGAAAAGAAAAGAAGAACAAAAACAAGAAAAAAAGAGAAAATACAGAAAACAATAATTTGTTGTTTTCATTTTTTTTGTTTTCAAAAACAGAAAACAGATAGAAAACATTTTCTAAAAATATACCTACCAAACACGTTTTCTCTTATTTTCTGTTTTCTTTGTTTTTGAAAACAAAAAATTGTTTTTGAAAACTATGCCAAACAGGACCTAATTATTTCCCCTTTCGATCTGTGCTCCACTTTCTTTAGTAGATGCAAGATAGTCAGCAAATTGGACTAGCCTTGCTGCTGATCCAACCTGCCATCCGACATCAAGTTCAACATTTTTTTTTTGAATGTCCGACATCAATGTTCGTAGAGGAGACACCAGAGAAGATAGAGGACTCAACCTTACTTCCCTAGACTCCCCTGGAGGGGGTTCATCTCCTTCTCGCCGCACTATATACGGACTAAAGGTGATGGCTATTACTACTGTACTAGACAGTCCAGTCTATCCCTTAATACGTGTATTATATAAGTTTCCACCATTGGTTTGTAATAACAACTGGTTCCTAATCGTGATGGTTCTCTTTTTATTAACTGGGTCTGACGTCTTACTGCCCTATTCATGTTAACTGGGCCTGTAGCAATATGAGAGACTCGTGCACTGCATTGCCTTACCTAAAGTAGTTCAGGATAATACTTCAATCTGTTTCATAAGCATGTATTAATTCTCTTCGTAGATACCAGAATATGCACCATACACGTGGAGAGTGGACAAGAGCTGGAGCAAGATACTATGGAGCAAGATACACGCACCATATCATTTCTAAGACAGCTTAAATATTAAGCTAAGGGTAGAAGCATAATCTGTGGGAAGATATTTTTCCCTTAAAAGCCTAGCGATTAGGTCGAAGAGAGGGGGGGAGGGGGCTTTCTTTTCTCTCTGCCTAAAAACTCTCTGCACTTTTCACTCATGTAATGGAGTTCCATGAATGGAACCGAACAATCACTAATGAAAACCTTAACCTTCTTTTACCCGTGGACGTAGGCTTAGCCGAACCACGTTAATCTTCTGTGTGAATCTTTTGTTTACCTGTTTATGTTTTACTTTTTATTTACTGTTTTGTGATTTGAATCAAGATCCATTGATCTTGTCCATTTGATTGTGATACTAGATAAATGGTGGTCACACTCTTAGAGCTAGCAATATGGTGCACTCCATCCCTTCCCTATCCCTCATATGTAGGGAAGGGATAGCACAAAGAAGCTAAGCTCACTATGGTTCCATCCTATCCCTTCCCTACACGATACGGCTATGAATAGTGACAAACGGTTACTGAGTAGCCATATCAATCAACTCGTTGACTTGACCAATATACGGCTACTGAGTAGCCATTTTATAGGTTTAAGTCCACAGAACCTCGCTCGGATTTCCCACTTCTTCTTATTCTCTAGTTTTTCATCCTCTCAAAACCCTTTGAAATCCCTCTTACCCCCTTTCGATTTTCATATTGATTCACTGCGATTCGATGGCTTAAATTAAAAGGGTTTGATCGTTGCTCCAAGGTGAGACAAATCCATTCTTCATTTTCGGATTTCATCCAAAAAATTATCTAAATGTGAGTGATTCTAATGTTCAAATTAATTTGATTTTGATTTTGATGAAATTGTAGATATTAGGTTGGTTAGGTATGTAGTATGCAATTCAATAATGTAATTAAAACATATATTTAGTGAAAAATCCATGATTAATTGTTGTGTTTCTTGATTTATGTTGAATGAAATGTTTGTAAACTGGCATATCAATGTAGAACGTTGATTGACTTGTATTTATGTATGGTATACACAAATTGATACTGTTTTTGTTGTTTGCAAAGGTGCATAATGAGTCTAATGCGTGCTTATGTGAGAGTTAAATATGGAATCTATTTGGATTCCTTTAGTGATGAAGAAGAGAAAGCTTTGCTAATGTTTACACAACTGTGTTTGTATGAACGATTGCATATTATTAGACAACTTGTACCAAGGGAGGTACGAGACACGTAGTTTAATAACGCGTGATCGAGTGTGGCATGATGCCAAAATTATGAATGATTATTTTACGCCTAGAACTGGTTATACCTCAAGACAATTCAAACAACTTCTAGGCATGAGGGAAGACTTATTCGAGAAATTGTTAGGAAAATTGCTTGAAGTTGATCCAGAATGGCAATAACGTCCAGATGCAACCGGTACTATGGGGCATATGAAATTAGTTGCCGTGATGAAATGTTTATGCAAAAGTACGGCAGCTGATAGTGTTGATGATTACACTCGTATGGGTGCCACCACAATATACTATTATTAGCTGATAGATGATACTATTTCTTAATGATTGACACATTTCAAATACAAACATTCCCACATTTGGAGAAAACAAAATCAATCTGGATATCATATCCTGGGTAAACCACATCAACCAGGGGATGGGTTTCTAATAACTGAACTTCCTTATGAAGATACTCTTGTGAAATGGTAGAGGCATATATTTCAAGTCCACCCCCAAACTTAGAATTTTGGGTGTCTATAGATAGACTAGTTACAATATTCCTAATTTCTAGATCATCAGGTTCCTGAAAAAGGTCAATTGCTTCATCTAAGTTATAATCAGGTGGTTCATCCTCTAAATGCATAAAAACTGTAGGACTTATATGCTTAATATCCGCCATGGTCCACCCTAAAGCTTCCTTATTATCTTGAAGGCATTGTGATTAGTTATACCAAGATACATAACAAGTTATGATAGGTTCTACCATCCTACACATATTGGTAATCTAAAGATATGCAATGAATAACAATACCAAAAGCCTAGCGATTTTCCTTTCGATTTATAAAACAATTTCATGAATTTACTTCCTTTAAACAAATGTAAAACATTGTTTCCTATGATGAAATCTTCACCTTTACCCATTCACATAATCACAATAGCATTCATAAGATTATGTCGATGTCATATCTACGAAGTTCAAAAGATAAGCGTTATACTTCGTAGTCTAATTCTTTAATTCTTTAATACTATGATCATATGATCATGTCTCACTACTAGAGTAAAATATTCATTCACAACTTCGAAGTTATGTTTTCAATATAGCACGACTTGAAAGATACTTTAGGAATGAAACAGTTCAAATCAATATTACTAACCTCAAGAGGAAGGATGATGTCGTCGTTGTAGCTCGTTATTTCTTCACGTTCTTCAGGTCTTCTAGTAATACTTGTATGTATCATATTCCTAGACTTTAAATTCTAACTTTTGTTAGAACCTTTGCTTTCTGGACGAACTCGCATAGCGTTGCTATCTCAAGCTTGTTTGTCAATGTTAGCGATCAAAACTATAAGTCTTGATTTCTAGTCTACTTATAGTGATGTCTTTGACTAGGATAAATTGTGTAGTTGAGCATTAGACTTCACGACGTTCATCAAATGAAGACGAAGAACTACTAAGGCGAACTTGTGGAACTTCATCAACAAAAGGTATGTGGAGACTAAAACTCATCTATCACTTGGAAAGTCTATTTATACTCTATCTCCCATATTGAGACGTAAGTCGTATTACTATATCGTTTTCAATTATGAAGCATGTAGCTGTTGATTTTCACTTCATCATGGAATTTTTTCATTGAAAAACACTTAGGCTTTACTATATCTCAACTAGTTCATAGGTTGATGATATTTTCACTATGGGTCTTTCATCAGCTCGTTTCGATTTTCTCACAGACAAGTTGAGTGTTCATCATGCTGCCTAGCGCAATTTGCGGGAGGCTTATAACACATATAACATAAGTTAGCAGTTAGCATTATATTATGTTAAATGTAACTCATAGTTATAGTTTTTAATCACTGTGTCAGTTATAGCTGTAATGAGATGTCTTTTCATATCGAGTTTGTATGTATAAACACTCTGACATATATGTAGCGGTTAAGCATTAATTCCAGTAATTCATTTTTTTTAGTAAATCTCCAGATTCATCTCGGCTGAGAAGGAAAAACTATGTCAGTTGAGTTGGATGAAGTTAACTTGGTTAGGGTTTGATGGACAAAATGGTGTTTTTGTAAATAATTAGTCAAAATAGTTAATAGTTGACTGGTCAATTCACGATCAAGTGATCCAAAACCATCAAAGGACAAACTTAGGACCCAAACACTAAACGGTACCAAAACTTAGGACCCAAACACTAAATATATGCTCATACATCTCGACACTAGTTCTACCAAATTATTATGAGTTAAGTTTATGCAAAAATTGAAAGCGAATGAACAATAAGGATATATAGATCGGGTAGGAAATCAACAAGCAATGGAAGAGATCGTAGATACAAGACTAGGGATCCCGGTTGACGACGAAGAAATTGAACCACATGTTGGGAATCTGGGTCTTCGATTGAGAAAGATCGTTGGTAAGATGAGTGAGAAGTTAGATTATGATTTTATCTCCCCCCTTTTAATAGAAGCAAGGAAATCCCAAATCCTTAACAATTTTTTCGTTCGCCGACATCAATTTCAATATCCACAAATTGAATAACAGCCGTCCAATTTTGATTTTCCACGTCAAGGAAAAAGACGGAGCCATTAGATCTATCCAAAATTTCGTTGCCGTACATCCAGTTTCGTTCGGACACGCGAGATCAATTCCAGAGTCATTTCAAAATTTTAATCTTTATTTTTCCTTTCCCTTTTCTCTATTTATCTGTTCTCTCGACCTAAAGGCTTAAGAACATGAAAACGAAGATCTCATTTATTTTTCCACAAGATTAAAATCAATCGTTGGCGTATTATCGGTTAAATGATTTCTAGGTTTTATGTTTATTGAGAATGGACATGCACTCTACTTGTTGATCTTAATTTATGAACTGAACGAAATAAATGAAAATTCTGGTCGCTGACCTTTTGCTTTTTGATCCTCGTCGCGGCCAAGGTTTACAAAGAATGAAAATTCTCAATTTGGCTGGAAATGTAACAATTATAACGAAAAATGTACAACCTCCAGTAGTACAGAAACACTTGGTTAGGAAAACACAAAATATAAATACCAGGGCCGATCCTGATAGGGGAGCAGGACAAGCCCCACTTTGGGGAAACAACCGACCAGGGGCAACAAAAAGCCTTGTTTTGTTACAGGTATTTTACAAATAAGAAACATTTTGGGGGTTAGAATGTAATTCACATAAATTATAGGGACTTAAGTCTAATAATATTAAGAGGATTTAGAAGAAATGTGAAATAGTTACCTTGGTCTTCTTTCTTCCTACTAGTATAACACGCATGCGCGATGCGCCTGCCGTTTCGTTTCATTCCGTAATTTTATTTATTCGTGTATTATAGTCAAAATTCATTTCAAACTAATCTCCAAAAAGTAATTATAACTAAACTTTCAAATTTTTATTGAATAACTTTTAAATCACAAGTATCATCTTACATCAAGAATGTATTCGCAACTCATAGTTTTCTAAGAAAAAAAGACTTTTTTATATATAATATGCCGGTGGATAACCTGTGCCACAATGGCTTGCCACTTGAACCAAAAAGATTAAATGATCCAAACCTATCCAATGACATTATTAACTTAAGCTAAAAGTTCCAGACTTTGGAAGCTAAACTAATTAACATCCATTAAAGTTATTAATACAAAAAAAAAAAAAAAAAAAACCAATGTGTACTTAAACCAAAACCTACGCATTGTTAATCTCGTCGTGTACGGATTATGCTTTTGGTTCCAAGGGCGAGGAAACACCCTAATTGTGAGTGTTACTTTACTCGTGCTTACAAAGAACTTGTTAAAATGATCTTGCAGGTATTGTGCCCATAGCATCAAGAGGTGTGGAAGCATATTTGTGTGAAATTTCTGTGATAATGATGAAGGCCGCGGCTGACTTATTCTTTCTGTTGTGTCATACCGTTTCTCTGCAAAATGGGGGCAATAGTTATCTGTCTTGGACTCGATCAAGATAGCTTCTCTTGAGATTTTCCTGCAAATACACCAAGAGAGGCATAAATATCGAAGTTTAATAAATAGTTTGTTATTACCGTGATAAAGGGAACCGTCCTAATTTTTATTCCCTATGGTTAAGGATAAATTCCTAAATATTAAACAATCGATGGGATGGTCAGACTAAGCATGAATAAAGTGAGCAGGCTTCTCTAAATTTGATAAACCAATCTAAGGACTCTCTGTAAACTATTAGTTTAGAGAAGTGGAAGAAAAAAGTAACATGGGAACATTGCACTTGCCAAATATTCGGAAACATCGATGCGCGAACACCTAGCCTTTTCCATTTTCTGGTTGTGTCAGTCCACGACGTTGAGTATGGTCAATAAGTCTTGGACTTTTGCGAGGTCCGGAGCTAGACGCCTGGTTGAACTCCAGTGATGCATCAATATGGGATCTCTTCCTCGAGCCAGCGTCGGATCCCATTTAAAGAGTTGTAATGAAATTAGCTTTTGCCATGATGGCACGGCAGTACATTTTTTTTAGTGTTCTCACAATCTGATGAAGCTTTTGCCGCTGATTTTGAGAGCTTCCGTCCAATGAATGATGTTGTTACTTGGTTTGCTACATTCTCCTCTGTCTCAATAAGCTTCAGGGAGCTGGAGTCCTGCTGTTAGAGTTGTCATAAGCAGGTTACATCAATATCATAGTTTTTCAAAGGTAATTCGGTATGCTTTCTTTCGGTCATTTCTTCAAACAGAGACAGTGGCAACGAAAATCAAATGAAATATGCAGGCAAAATTCGTTTTTTTCGTAATCAATAGGACTATTCACGGAATCCCCAATTTGCGAAGTCATCTAAATCAATATATAAACTTTCTATGAGCGTACATTCAAATATATATACCCTAATAGTAATTTTCTTAATAAGTAATCAGTTCATTGTATTGTCTGATGTTGTATTTGATCAATAGAACCGAACTTAACGAAAATAAAAACTCACTCTAAATTACATACCTTAAGGTCTCAACACCCCAAATTTGTAGCTTCTACTGCCATGCATTGAGTTAGCTAACCGAATTCAACCCTGAAATCGAATTGAATCCAAATTTCATTTTAATTAAAAACCCCACTGACTCTTGCTTGAATACTTACAAACACAACTGAATATCAGTTATTGTATAAATACATGGCTTCTTTTAAGAACCAAAGCAAAAACTGAGCATAATTTTCTATGGGGCATTTCAATGAACAATTATGGGGAAGAAAAATTAAACATTTAACCCCTAACTAAAAATTAAACATTTCAACTGACACTCAACTCATACTCAAAATCAGCTCTTTTAATGATAACCAAAATCCAGATTAAAAGAAATAATGATTAAATAAATCATTAATTTTATAAGTACATAGAATCAATAAAATTTGTAATCTTAAAATCAGACATCAAAATTACCTCAAAATGATTTGACGTGATTTCCCCTAAAAATCAAACATCAACTCAACAGAAAAAAAAAGGGTTAGTTAATTAGACTATAATTTCCCCATCGTGATCTTTGAGATATAAACTCCCCTTTTAAAATTAAGAAAGATAGATTGGAGAAATCGATCTGATGTGATTTCAACCTGATGTTGAATCGTTTAATTCTTCTTTTGAAAATCGATTGGGAAAATTTTGTGATGGAAATAAGTGTGATGAGAGATCGAAATTTAGAGATGGGTTAAGAGATTTTGAGATTGTGTCTACTGTATTCGATTTGGGGAGGAAGCAAGACCAAAGAGATGAGGAAAAAAGATAGGGAAAACAAATACCCTCAAATGATCGATATCTACGAAAAAGTGAACAGAGAAAAGGAAACATCAGAAGGACTACTTAGTCATTTCTAGTGTGACCAACCAAAAATATCTCTTTTCTTTATATTAGTATAATAATATTAGGTTTCTAACTTTCTTGGCCGCATCCTTGTGCATCACCACCTCCACTAGGCACTGCGCCTACTAAAGTGTTAGTACCCACAGACCTTGTTTTTCTCTTTCGTACCACTATCATCAATTCAGGTCGGGCCTTAGTTTTGAGTAATTATGATGTTAACAATATTTAATTTGATGAAGTGAATCAAAAGCTCTTTAATTTCTAGAATTTGTTCATTAGAGCAGCAATGGTATTAGTAATTGAATTTGTTTTGGTTGATTATAGGAATAGGTTTAAAGGTAAAATTTTCGAGTTTCACTTAACAATTAATATCATATAAAACAATGATCCGCTATTTGTTAGCATTTGTGCAAAAAAAAAAAAATGTAGGGCAAAAAAGGACTTTCTAACCTCACAGTGTTTTGAACGCAAAGTATTTCATAGAGAAATCACAACGAAATGGAGGATCATTGAATCAAACATGAAAATAGAATTCATAATTAAACGAACATCCTATTTGCTTTTGCCAAGATTAAAAGGGTCTAAAAAAGAAATAACTGCTGAGTTACTTGTTGCTATTACATTGAAAAGGTCTGGTGTAAGAGACAAATTCTTCATATATTCCTTCAATGCTTGTCTTGTGTCTCGTTTGTTCAATGTCGTTCCCAAATTTCTTAAAGAGAGAAACTTTTCTACGTGACTAGAAATGTAATAGTCATAACCGTTACCAAAACTTTCGTCAGGATGTTTTACTTCCATAAATTCTTTTGAATGCACATTGTAGAGTTGGATAACATGACCATTTTGTTTGTTGTACAACCTCCAATAAATAATCACTTGGTTAGAAAAACTCACAATAGCAGTACTAGCTATATATTTCTTCTTCTGCTTCATCTTTTTCCAACTCGTAAAAGACAGTTCCACTACAAGAGATGGGTGGTGCACAACTTCTAATAGTGGACGCAAAATAATTTGTTGGACGTTGTTTCGGCCATGGGTTTTTGATCTGTCTCCATGGTTTAGTACTACCCGGTGTAAAAATGTAATAATCATATTCATCCTTATATTTCATGATGCACAATACCTTATATTCGTCCATCAAGAGGTTGTATCCAAATCGAAATCCGTAGGTACGTGCACCCTCTCTACTCTTCAGACGATACACCATGATTAACTTCTCAAGCCTACTAGGGTTACAAATTGCAAGTGAGAAATAAGCCCATTTCTCATCATAAGATTTATGATGTCCACCTAAGCTCCAATAACAAGATAAACCATTATAATGCCCAATCATATACTCGCGACCTACGTAATTGTCTGTTTTATGATAAAGAAGGAGATTGTTAGAATAACCATGTTCTTCTTTCTCCAAATAGTAGCTCTTCTTCTTGTAATAATCTTGGAATGTAAATATGGGAATGGGCTTCTTTTGAGATTCAATAATGTGAAATTTGTTGAATTTTTGTTGATCATTGGTGATTAAGTTGAACCATACCTTTGATACACAACAAAATATGATCAAAGATTTAACTGGTAATTTGTACAATATTTGTAGAAGTATGTCTTCATTAAAAGCACTTTTCTTGACCTTATTCATAGTTTCTGTTATAGTGAGAGTAGGTAGCTGCTACTATATGGATCGGAGGTAGTAATTAGAGCATGCTAAGGATTCAAATATCCTACAATGAAGATAAGGGGACCTAATTCATAGGAAAAATATTAAAATACCCTTAACCTATTAAATATTGAAAACCTAAAACTAATTTGTTTTCATTCCTCTCCTTTAATTCTCCTGGCGAGATTGGGGTATACCCAAACTAATTGGGGTATACCCAATGAGGGCAGGACATGGTGTGTCATTATTAAAAAGTGTGATTTTACTTTCATACCCTTGAACTAATTAAATTTTCAAAATAAACTCATTTCTTAATTTCATTAACCCTAAAATTAAAAAACTAACCAACTCTTAATCTTCTCTTCTTCTTCATCTTCATCTTCCATCAACAAAGCCATATAAAAATCTTCAACTTTGATTTTCAAAAAAATTATTGACTCTAACAAAAAAAAGAAGACTATAAATGATGTTTAAACTCAAACCCAACATTGTGTTGTGTGATTTGATTGTTATATTAGGTTAGAAATCGAAAATTATGATTTACGTGTTTTTTGGCCGGCAAGGTCGTAGCATGCATATCTTGCCGACTTTTCATAAATGACCATGGCGTATCAGTAAATTTTTCAACGGTAGCAGGGTATTTTTAGAATACCTTGCCTACCAAATACAGTAGGAAGGGTATTTTTTGAATACCTTGTAAGCCAAAGCAGTAGGAAGGGTATTTTTGAATACCTTGCCGGCCAATAAAATTTTATGTCATCTCCTCGTATGTCAAAAACAAAAGTCGGCAAGGTCGACGATGAAGATCATGCCGCCACTTTTGGCGGCGAGATGATCTTCATTAGTCCGACCATTGTCGACTTTTTTCATACTTTCGGGCGAAAGTGTTGATTTATTCTTTGATTTTGAGTATGATTTCATATAATGATTCACAATCCCTTTTTAGAAGTATTTCGGTTGTGTGCTTCATTTTCGTTGCAAGAGATATTCTCAAAAAAAAAAAAAAATCATCAAAAATCATCCCACAAAAGTTCAATCAAAAACAAAATTTCATAACTTAAAATTCATAAGTTTTAATCTATTCAATCAATTTAAACTTAATTAATTAATTAATCTAATCAAAATTTTAGGGTTAATTAAACGAGAGGCAATTTTGCCATTTTTGAAAATATTTGGTTAGGGGTGACCTCTTTTACTTCAAAATGACCCTATTTTGTCTCATTGGGTATACCCCAATTAGTTTGGGTATACCCCAATCTCGCCAGGTTAATTCTTCCATTTTCTTCTTCCCCATCACCTCCATCACTTATTTCTTCGATTAATCGTCAATTCTCAAAATAATTCATTATCGATTAACACCATTTAATCCACCCGCAATGACTTCAATAAGATAAAAATCAAAAACCCATCTTATTTAATTGGTTTCAATGCATGGATAAGCAGAATCGATCGAGTTGGGTTTTTGAAAAACCGGTTTGGAAGCGTCTACGGTGGGGAAATATGAATTTTCCCAACCGTAGACTAAACTGTCTACGGTTGGGAAGTATGAATTTTCCCAACCGTAGACTGTCTACGGTTGGGAAATATGAATTTTCCAAACCGTAGACGATCTTGCCTATTTTTGCAAAAATAAGTGATGGATTTTCTTAGTTTTTTCTTTTTATGATCGTCATCTTCATCACGACGGACAAGAAAAAGAGAATGAGAAGACAATAGATTTTGTTTTTTTTGTATATGATCATCATCTTCATCATGATTTATGAATGAAAATAGAAAGAAAAGATAATAAATTTAATTTTATAATTCATGGAGGGTATTTTAGCCATTACAAAAAATAGTTAGATATGGGGTTTTGTTGATTACTATTTCATAACCCGATTTTGTCATTTTGTGAGCCCTCAAAACCAAATATTTGGAACCCCTATAATAGCCCTCAAATTTATAGAGTATTGGAGGAGCTATTGACCCGAGACTTAGAATTTAAGTCTTTGAGTCTCGTTCAATAAAATTTGCAAGTAAAAAATAAAAGTGCTTTATTTATTTTTATATTTTAAGCAATTGCTGATTCCATATTTACTTAGAACATGTATGACAATTTACGATTTTACGTATACACTCATCAGAATTTTAAAATGGTACATCCGACGCCCTGTCTAAAGTTTTGAACGTACTGTACAGTTGAAGTACTGTATGATTTGTGAGTCCAATTTTATATGTATATATACATATATATATATTTTTGATAAACAAAAAAACCTTTTCATTAATGGATTTTCAAGGTTATAATGAGTTTAAGATCGAAAATAAGAGAGTACAAAGTGACAAGAACATACCGTAAAAGTACAATACCGTGAAATCCGACAAGAGAAAGAGAAGGATTACCGGAGTAAGACAAATACAATTACGAATAAGATCTGATTAAATCGGAGGAAGAAGAAAGATCCTTTTTTATGAACGTAATCCGAATTTCGGTTTACATTTTCTTCTCTGTCTTATTTGGTTTTTTTTATGAGTCCTTTTAATCATTTCAGTTCTACTATTATGTTGTTTTAATCTGTTTTGCGGATATCCATAGTCGATTAGGTGTCGCTCCCAGTAGTGGTAATCAGTAGTGATTATACTAGTTCAGATTTCTGCTGTTTGTCACAGTAGTGTTTGCTCCAAAATAATAGTCGTATTATTGTATTATCATCATATCTTGTGTGATCTCAAAAGGTCGTTTTGAATCTGGTATTCCCTATCCTCAATCTGCTTGTAACAAAGATCCTATCTTGATTCCATCTTCATCCATGTCTGCTTCTAGACTAATCTCCCCCAACTCCGTTAAGATCGGTTTCCTTGTTTGATTCGGTAAAACATAATCTTAGTGATTGTAGCATTTTCGGAGGAAATTTCCTTTCATATTCAAATTCAATATGGTCAATAATATTAGGCCAGGTTATCTTTATTTCTCTCCCAACAAATATGGAAAGCAAATTATTCTCATCAATACAAAGATTTCCATAAACCAATAAGGTATTCACCCCATATACAAAACCCCATAACCCTAGGATATCTTGGAAAAGTAAATTTCTTCATCATTATCCCTGGTGATACTATGCCTTCTCAAACCAACAACGGTGGTCGAATCCCAACACAAACATGCAACCAAGCTGGATCTATGTCTACTCCTCTCGGACCAATAAGAAGAATAGTTGCATCCAACTCGACCATCTGTTGAAGATACGATGTGTTTACCTTTGTCTTCTTGGAAAAATAATCTTTAAGGCTCCACTAGATCATGAAGAAGTGAAAAAAGAAATAAATGCTCATTGTAGAAGTTATCGTAAGTATGAAATCATCACAAAAGGCACAAACCTATTTCTCTTTAGGTTTAGGAGAAGATGCATTCAATGGTGTTAGGTGAAAACACAGGATATCATGGGATACTTGCTATCACTAATCCAGGTTGATCCCAACATAGCTATCTCGGAACATAAGTTTGAGCAACATGTAAGGACCAGTCAAGTTGAGAAACACAGGAAATATCATTCTAAATGACAGTGACTAATGAAATATGCAAAGACATAGGGACAAAGGTCAATCCAGAAGGGAGGAGAAGACAGCCGAGAGGTAGTGTCACAGGTACAGCCTATATTGAAGTCAAGCTTTCTGAGCCACTAAGACGTGGAGGATGGTACATTACTCCTAATGGGCAAAAACAATGGGTCATATACCACTTTGAGATGCAGCCATATGAGATCTGCAAAAAATGCTGGGTTGTGGATCATGAGGACACAAAGTGCAAAAGACTTGCTCAAGAACAAAAAGTGGAAGCAATGACAGAAACGGAATACACTGTTTGGAGTCAAACTGAGGAAGGGAAAAAATTTAAGTGCTTTATATAACAAGTGAGGATGCCCCGATATAATGGATGTGGGGGCGGAAATATCAAAGAGTGCGATATTACTACTTCTTGACCTGACTACGTCATCTCTTTTATCATAATGGAGGAAACTTAGATCTGGAAATAGAAGATGACTTTGAAACGAGGAAAAATAAGCGAACCCCGAGATGCAGGTTCTCATATTAGTCCCTTACAAAATCCTACTTTACCTCATAATCTCAATTCCCTGATTACCCACACCAACCCCATTTACCAAAGTTCTAATAACGGAACTGATGAAATGACTGATTATAGTGATCTCCCAGCTGAAAATAGGATGGAATACCAACTTAATTCAATGGATGATAATCGTTATAAGGAATCTGATAGCGCAGAATCTGAACACAATGGAGCGGTTTCACGGAATCACTATGGAGCATCTGCTAATCATGTCTTTTATCAAAACCCTAGCTTTACTTTTATTCCTTTTAATACTAGTAATTTATACTGTGTCCTCTCTTCTATTAGTCACAATTTCATCTCTAGACTATTCTTGCATAATTATTGCTTTTCTGTTTTCATTAATAATTATAGTCCTAGTTGCCTTATCTTGCATCTGTTGTATTCGATTGATTGTTGCTTGCCTGTTTATCACTGGTTCAGTCTTACTATTGTTTTTAATTTAGTGTCTTGCAATTTCTCCGAGATACTTAGCCATCAACCCCATCCGTGATTCTCTTTACAAATTTCATACTTATTCTGGTATCTATCTTCTTTTCTCAATCATGAGAATCACATGCGTGGAATTGCCGGGGTTTCAACCCCCGATACTAGGAAGTTTGTGGAACCAAATTAGAAGTCAAAATCCTGATGTTATCTTTTTGTGTGAAACCAAAAATGACTCTACAAAAATGAGACAGTATCTTAAGAGATTCAACTATCCTAACAATTGGATATGCCCTTCATTGGGTCTCTCTGGTGGTACTGCTCTTTTGTGGAAGAGTGGATTCACTTTAAACATTGTCCAGTCTACTGATAAGATGATTCATACAACAATCTCTTATGACCCTAGTAAACCAGAGTTCCTTGCTACTTTTCTTTATGGCTCTACTTACCATGATGAGAAAATTGCACAATGGAACCACATTAGTAGTATTGGTACTAACATTAATCTCCCATGGGTTTTAATTGGTGATCTCAATATCACTATGTTTGCCCATGAAAGATCCACCAATACTAGGCCAACCACCACTGAATACCCTATGATTCAACAAGTCATTGATAGATCTGACTTGAGTGATTTAGGGTACATAGGTGCTTTCGATTTACTTGGTCAATAGGCAAAGCGATTGACAATATTAAAGCCAGACTTGACAGGGCTTTGGTTAATGGTCATTGGCTGCATCACTATAATCATTCCAAACTTTTTCATATAGATGCAATAGGCTCTGACCATCTACCTATCCTTATGGTCACTAACTGTAGTGACCATCAAGGTAAAAAAACCTTCTGATATTTTAAATGTTGGTTCAAAGACTCCACTTGTCAACAAGTTATTAGGGATGCCTATAGAACTAATGTTAGAGGGTCTCATGCCTATAAAATGGTCAACTGTCTTAGAAATGTTAAATATGAGCTTAAGAAATGGAATATCTCTCATTATGGTAATATTGATCAAAAAGTCTCCTCTCTAACTGATCAACTCAAGCATCTGAATAATAATCCTTATTCTATTCAGAACAATGAGGCCATAAAGGAAGTTGAACATAATCTTGAGTTGGCTCAAAAAGCTCAAGAATCTTTTTATGCCCAAAAATCTAGAGTTGACTTTATTAAGAACCATGATAGAAATACTTCTTATTACCACACCAATGTGAATAGAAGAAGGCATTTCAATCACATTAGTTCCTTAAAAATGTCTAATGGTCTTTGGTCTGAGGATAGAGTTTCTCTTGAAGACCTTCTTGTTACTCATTTTAAGAGTATCTCTACCACCAGAAATCCTATCTTGAATGATGATTTTTTAAATTGCATAGACAGATGTGTCACCAATGAGGACAATGATAATCTTTTGAGTCCCATTTCTCTTGATGAGATTAGGAATACTATCAAGCAAATGGCTCCTTGGACTGCTCCTGGTCCAGATGGGTTTCCCCCTGGATTTTATAAACAAAACCTTAATTTGCTTGAGCAAGATGTTTGGGAAACAGTCAAAAGTTTCTTTGATTCCAAACATCTTCTAAAAGAAATGAATCACACATTTATTTCTTTGATTCCTAAGGTGAATAAGCCTTCTACTCCAGCTGATTTTAGGCCTATCTCTCTTTGCAACTCTAATTATAAGATCATCTCTAAGATTCTTGTAAATAGAATGAAACCTCTGCTAGGTAAAATAATATCACCATATCAGGCTGCATATGTACCTGGTAGAAACATTCAAAACAATGTGGTGATTGCCCATGAGCTTGTTCATACTATGAAAACCAAAAAGGATAGATGTGGTATCATGGGCCTTAAACTTGACATGTCTAAGGCCTTTGATAGAGTAGAGTGGCCCTTCCTAATTGCTGTTCTGAGGAAATTTGGGTTCTCTGAACACTAAAGTGTCAATTAATTTGCGCAATGCATCGCACTACCACCAATATCGGCATTCTTTTGAATGGTTCTCCTTGCACTTGTTTTTCTCCTACTAGGGGCCTAAGACAAGGAGACCCTTTGTCTCCTTATCTGTTCATTTTGTGCATGGAGTCTTTTTCTAGATACCTCATACATGCTGAACATTCTCACTTAATTCATGGATTGAAAGTCGCCAAAGAAGCTCCCAGTATATCACACCTGATCTTTGCAGATGACTGTCTGCTTTTTACCAAAGCTACCCACTATGAATCAAGTAACCTTATGTCTTTGATTAGAGATTTTAGTAGTATCTCTGGTCAGATGATAAACTTTGAGAAATCTGCCTGTTTTTTCAGTAAGAATGTTCAACCTGTTCATTGTGTGTCTCTTATCAGAGCTATGAATGTTAGGAAGATAGAACTTAATGAAAAATACCTAGGTATACCTCTCTTTATTACCAAAAACAGAACTGAGAGCATGTCCCACTTAAATGCTCATCATGATTCTAGAGTGTCTAAATGGAAAGGTAAACAATTAGCTCAATCAGGTAGATCCATACTTGTTCAGCATACTTTAAAATCTTCTTCTAACTATCATATGAACTCTTTTCTCCTTCCTGACAATATCATTCATAAAATGGAGCAGTCTCAAAGAGATTTCTGGTGGGGAAAAAATGGTCATAAGGGTTATTACTTTAGAAAATGGGACAAATTGTGTACCCATAAACTTCAGGGTGGGTTAGGTTTTAGGAACCTGAAAAAAATGAATCTAGCCCTTTTAACCAAAACCGCCTGGTTGCTTATTCACTCTCCCAATGATCTGTGGGTTCAAATTCTTAAGTGCAAGTATTTCAAGAACTGCCACCCTCTCCATTACAAAAAACCTTGGTCTATGTCTTGGGTGTGGTCTAGCATTTGTCATGGTCTAGATATCTTAAATCAGCATGCATATTGGGATATTAGAAATGGTAGTTCTGTTAAGGCCTTTACTGACAACTGGATTATAAATCCTTCTCAGCCTTTGTGTGTCAATTATCCAAACCCCAACTATAGTGTTGCTGAGTTTATCAATCATGAGTCGAAAACTTGGAAGTTAGATTTAATTGAGTCATTCTTCACTAGTGATAATTGTCAAAAAATAGGCAGCATGAGAATTCCAATTTCTGGTTGTGATACTTTGATTTGGCCTTACAACAAAAATGGTATTTTAACTGTAAAATCTGTCTACAAACTGCTAGCAAATGAATTGCCTCATAATTCTAGTCCCAATCCAGATCTTGAAACACATAAGGCTATCCGGAAGTCTCAACTTTTTTCCTAGAACCCAATTGTTTTTATGGAAGTGTTTTGAGAATATCCTCTCACAGGTAGCAAACTAGCTAGATTCAACCACACCCATGATGACAGGATGTAAATCTTGTAATTAAGTGCTTAGAAACTCTAGAACATATGTTGCTTCACCGCCCTTTTGCCAAAATGTTTGGTCAAACATTCTGTTATTAGTAACTATGTTTTGCGGGACTACGATGGAAACATCAGTATAAAGAACTGGATTTCTAAGTGGCTCATAGCTAAACCTCTGCAAGATAAATCGGCTACTGTCTTTACTGCGGCCTGGTGTATCTGGAAAGACAGATGTTCGAAAGTGTTTGATAACATTCATCTAAACCCCCAGATCACAGCTAGAAATGCGCTAAGAATTGTGGGTGAAACCACCAATGTCTTTGCCCTCAATTTCATGCCCAACATATCGAATGTTGCTCTGATGTGAATTCTAATTTTCTTGCATCTGTATCACATGAAAGCCTTCTTATTTTCTGTGATGCTTCTTTTGACAAGAATACTAATGATTCTGGTATTGGGATTGTGGCCTTAAACTCTTCAGGTGACTTCAAGGGATGCAAGCTAGTTTCAGGAAGGAGTGCAAGTTAAAGTAAGTTGAAAGTGCAAGCAATCTCGAGGTCGCAAGTTGGATTAAAAGGAATAACTTTCGGGACTTTTACATTATAAGTGATGCCAAAAACATTATAGCTTATCTGAATAATAGCAAAGGCCAAACTAGTTGGACCTCATGCTCTGTATTAGATGATTGTCTTTTCCTTTTAAAGGATATTTCTCCCCTTAGGTTCATTCATCTTAAGAGGGATCATAATAGTTTAGCGGAGACTTAATGCTAAACACGATGAGAATTTTGAGAATCTCAGGAGAATGGGATGTCAACAATCATCCATATTTTCTCCCCCAGGCTGTAATCTCTCATTAATTTCAATGAATTTTATTTTCCTAGCAAAAAAAAAATCGGAGGAAGAATGGTTTTTCTCAGAAGTAAATCCCAACCATTTAGTTATTTTTTCTTCTTTAGGAAGATATGCTCCCAAGATATGAGTGATTTTGCTCAAATATCTTGTAACTAGTGATGAAGCTTCCGTCGTCAAAGAAATCATCTTCATGAAGATGAATATTCCATCGTTGGAGAGCATCACTATTGATCTTAGAACCCAACCCAATAACCAAGATCCGCCATTAAAACGAAGATAAACATCAAAAGAGTAGATAAAACCACCACAATGGTGTAGATAAGTAGATAACATAATAATAATTAAGATAAAACTATTAACTAACTTAAAAAAACAAGAAATAGTGAAGAAATCTGTGCAGATCCAGTCCAAAATGAACCAGAAATGAGCAAAAAAAAAGTTGTTCTTGATGGTTGTGTTTGTACCCAAAATTACCTTTGGGCACGAAACACGATTGAATTGATTATTTGGTGTGAATTTAGGGTTATGAGGCGAATTGAAGAGCGAATAAAGAGACACGGGTTTAACGTGGTTCCGGCATGGTTTACTACGTCCAGCAGTGAATCCCCTTGGGGAGTGATTTTATTGATAATATAATTACATTGCTCTTTTCCACTATCGGCTACCCTCATTTTTCTATCAGGACCTCTCCATTTATAAAGTTTTAGAACCTAATTTCGAGATGGACTTAAATGGAATTAATATGCCCTGTGATCAATTATGCATGGCTTCTTGCATGCATCTTTGGAATCAATTACGCAGAATCGCATGAAACTTCCCTCTGTTTTAATTAACACTTCTTTGGCTTTGCATGCCTCGACATTAATCGCATGAAACTATCCTTGCATGCATCCTTGTGTTTAATTAGCATGAAAGCTGCTGGAATCAATGTAGTACATCCATGATAAATTACGCATGAAGCGCTCATTCATGCTTCCATGATAAATTACGCATCTTTGGCGATTAGATTTGATAGTTGTGAGGCATAATGGTGACAATATGGATTGATGTTGGGCTGGCGGTACTAGGATTAATTTGTCTGGTAGAAATGGCCGGCGGTCTGATAAGTACTCATTGGGAATTGGTTAGCGACCATTGTGACATGGATGGAAAAATGCATAGCGACACATCAGTCGGCATTGCTTTAGTAAGCTGGTTGGTTTGACTATGGCCAATGAGTGTTGACTTTGACCATTGACCAGTGTTGACTTCGACCATTGACCAGTGTTGACTTGACCATTGGCCAAGGTGTTGACTTTGACCATTGGCCAAGTGTTGACTTCGACCATTGACCGAGTGTTGATTGGTTAGTGGGCTTGGATGAGTTCCAAAAGATGATTCAAGTACCAATTTGGCCCATTATGTGGCATTTTTACTTATGGTACAAACAGGTTGCACACATCAATTTTTGATGAATGCAAAGACAAAACCAGATTAATCAAACATTCCGATTGGGCATGAAGTAAAAGGCAATTTCAGTCCGTCCTTATCGAGAGATCTCAAAATTGCATGTACATTTAATTGAAATGAGCTTTTGGTTAACCATCCTTATCGAGTGATCAAAAATTCAAGAGTGAAAATGATTTTTGTTAATCGTCCTTATCAAAAGATCACAAAACAAAACTGTACAGAAAAGTTCTTAGCAACCGAAAACATCATATTATTTCATTTGGTATAGATTGTGACCCCCCCTAGGCTAGGACCACAAGCCCTAATATCCCAGTGCTAAGCAACAAGTCGAAAAATGTCTCATTCCTTTAAGATATGCAGGATTTCTCAGCTGGGCTATTTATATCGGCATAGTAAGCTAGAACTAGACGACTGTATATTTATGAGTTAAAGACAAATATAGATGGATCAGCATCTAAAGCTTAGAGATTCTCCAATGGTTGTTGTATGTATTTCCTATGTGGCAACACAAATAAGACTTTTTTATTCCAAATTTTCCTTAAGTTTAGGTGAAAAAAGTTATGTGGAAATTTCTGAGGAACCCAAATCTGGTTCCTCTCTCTTTCAGAAACCCATCATTAAGATGGTATATATGTGTAGCCCAAAATTTAAAATCTACGGTTAAGATTAATGGCATATTTTTAGATGGACTTAATTAACCCTCATTAGTTATTATTAACAAATTATTAACAAAAATAACTTTATAAGAAAAACGCTGATTTGAATGGGTCAATTAGTAGGCGTTTTTGTGGGCGATTAATTAAGTCGGTTTAGTTAATTGACTTTGTAACGGAAGATTCAGCTTTTTATTATCTCATGCATATTTAAGATTAAAGTAATTTTAGGATCTAATTAAGTGGGATACTATATATGTTAACAGAATTCGGACGTGGTTTATCTTCCAACAAAAGGAAAATGTACCAATTTTAAAATTTGCGATTATCACTTAAATTGCGAAATCAAGTGTAGTAAATTGATGATAATTACCATATTCACAAAAACAACTATTTCTGTTTGTCAAAATCATAATTATCATGGAATAAATTTAATTATCACAAATATGGAAGGACGCAAATGGTTATTTAGAGAAACTTGCAACTATTATAAATCATACTCCCTCTGTCCGTTTTTATCTGTCCTAATTTCTACTTTGGTATGTCCGCTTTTAACTGTCCGCTCTGTTTATAGACATACTTTTCCCCTAAACTATCAAATATACCCTTTCTTTGTCATAATTATAAAAGCATTTTTAATAAAAACTTAATTAAAATCATAAATGTCATTACCATATATAAGGAAAAAAATCCATTGATATATTTTTATATTAATTGTCATTCCCTTTTATAAATAAAAAATATTTATGGGTTGTTAAAAATTCTAATTTTGGATTCTTAATAAAAATATAGATTTGCTTTTCTTTCTTTTCAATATTTCCTAAAACAATAATACTATCCAAACTAGAATTTTTAACATTAATAATTTTAATTTTGGTAATAACATAATATTAAATAGGCTAGTCAAAGGCTAGTCATGACATTTCATATGATTTCCTTAATATCTTGACAAAGTCAAAGCGGACACTTAAAAGTGGACGGAGGGAGTAATTATTTATTAATTTTTGATAATTACATTAATCAAAACTTAAACTTAAACATGTGATTTTTGCGATTTCACTAACTATAACTTAGGTGATAATTTTAGTTATCATGCCTACTACGTATGATAGTTCCATATTTCACTAATTGTGACAATTTTAGATATCACCCTTGAACCATGATAATTTCGGTTTATCTTCTTGAGTTCGATGATCATAAATCGGAGATGGATTCATTAGGATCGGCCTCTTTATCACGTAATGTTGCCATCGTGCTAATTATCCCTTTTGCCAAGAAAAATCCTTAGTCACGACCATGATACGAGGAAAACAATGAAATTTTTGCATACAAAAACTAAATTATGTGATAAATTAAACTATCACAATTCATCAAATCAGAAAACAAATCATCACCAAATATGATCGACACCCATAAATTGATGACAGACAAACACGGTACAATCTATCCATATGTGTGTAATTAACTAACCAAAATCATACATAACCAGTTAACAAACAAAACATGCATGGGTGATTTCTCTATCACTAAAGGTTTAGTACAGAGTACAATTGTTGAAAATTATATTTATCACATGAATGCTTGGTTTGGTAATGCTTTTATTTTCTCAAAAGCACTTTCAAAAGCTATTTATGTCAATAATTTTTTGAAATTAGTATTTGGTAAAAAAAAATCAAAGTCTTTTATTGAAAAGACTTAAATTCCGATTTTTAAAAAGCTGGGGAGGAGGAGTTTTTAAAAGCTACAAAAGCATAAGCCGTGGCCCCACCTAAATTTAATGATTGATTTATCTTTTTTATCCCTACTTTATTTTATAAATGACAAAAGTTACCCCTTAAATTTATATACAATCAATATCAATATTTTTACTATTTCTTATATTGCATTCTTTAATTTTTTTAATTTTTTTTAATTTTTCAAACTATTTTATATACCATTTCATTTAATTTGTTAACAATATAAATAAAAAAATATTAAATAATTACTTAATTTTAGTTTCATTTTTTGTTTTAATTATATATATATAAGTATTTAAGTAAAATAATTTTTTAACAATCATAGTAATAGTGGTAATTAGTATGAATATTAATATTATTATTTAATTTTTTTAATTTTTTTTTTAATTTTTGAAACTATTTTATATACCATTTCATTTAATTTGTTAACGATTATAAATAAAAAAATATTAAATAATTACTTAATTTTAGTTTTATTTTTGTTTGATATATATATATATATATATAGATAGATAGATATAGATATAAGTATTTAAGTAAAATAATTTTTTAACAATCATAATAATAGAGGTAATTAGTATGAATATTAATATTATATAGTAAAATAATTAATTATTTTCATAAAATTGAATAAACCTACCATTAGAGATATGTCTGTTTTTGTCATTTGCTACTTCAATTATGGTTGAATCTGAAATTTTACCAAACACACTTTGATTGTTTTTAATCGACTTGACTTTAATTAATATTTTACCAAACGTCTAATTCTTTTTCTCACAGCACGGCACAACAACGCACAGCAGAAAAGTGCTTTTACAAAAGCTGCAGCAATACCAAACTAAGCCGAAGACTAGTGATAAATCAAAATATCACATAATTTACCAAAGTAGAAAACAAATTATCACCCGATGCATGGAGTGATTTGCCTGTCAAGGTTTGGTACAACCACATTGGACATAAAACATATAGTAGTAGAAAGCAGATCAGATGCATCCATCATTATGAAGCAATCGGTAAAATATGGTGATAAATAAATGAATGAATTGGAAGCATAAATTAATGAAAAAGAATTAAGATAACTCGATGATAGCTATGAAGAAGGTGATAATAGGGTTCCTCTTGTTTTACAATGTTAAGTGGTGAAACCACAATAGATGCAGGATTATTTTAGCTTGAAGAAAAGAAAATCAAATGGAAGAAAAAGATAACAAGGCGTGATAAAAGGAGGAAGATGACGGGCGTGATGAACCAGCTTGATTGTTGGGATATTCCTATATTTTTGGTTGGTTTTGACTATTTTTACTTTTTACCGGATTTTTGGTTTTGACTATAGAAAATAAGGTAATTAATAAGATAATTAATAAAATCAAAGGTTAGTCTAGTAAAACTAGTAGTATTAAAGTTAATTATGGGCTTCATATATATATATAGTAACTTAATGGCGGGTTTGCTATAAAGAAAAAAGGAAATTTGGGCTACACATATTTTTCCCCAAAAAGTTATTAACTCCAATGGTGTTGTTTGTGATCAGTTTCTTATTAAATGTAAATTTTTTGTTTAGTAATTTTAAGATTTTATTAGATCTAAAAATGATTATTTATTGTATTATAAATAATTTTAGTAAATAAAATATATTCTAGTTTAAAATAGATGACTAGTATGGTAGACAATGTCAAGGAGAATGTGGGAAACTAGACATTCCCCTCGACATTTTCTACCTAAAGTCATGCATACATTGATTTATGACATCCGGGTTGGAGAAAATGGATGTGCATCCTAGGTAGATTTTGACATTTATCTCCACACACATGCCATTGGAGAAGCTCTTAGTTTTTAAGGAAAGTACATCGATTGTGGTGTGGTCACTGTGGTATGCATCATTGATTCGGTCATCTTTATTGGTTCTTCTCATATGAGTTATCAATGTACTTAAAACCCGTAGAAGTTATATCACAAGATTGGTTAAAAAGATCAAAATCAATAAATTCTGGGTGAAAAGACATATTTTGATACTGTTTAAATAGACAAAAATATATAAATAAACAGGATATAAACAGTTTCATCTTTATTGGTTGTTCATCATTGTATTCATATGAGTTATCAATGTACTTCAAACATGCAGAAGTTATATTCGGCCATCCATATGAACCAACTTCAACTGTACGTTTAGACATGGGGTCGGGGTGTTCCATTATTTTGATGATTTTCATACAAAGACAAATCAGCAACAACTCCCAAAATAAAGCACTTTAAATTTTTACTTGTAACGGGTCACTGCATCATACGGGCGGAACTACCTTGTGACTAGGGCTAGCTTAAGCCAGCCCCAACAAGAAAAAAAATCATTTTTTTCAAAGCCTTTTTCATGTTGGGCTATAGTTGGTGTATGAGTTTTACGCTTAAGCAAGCCCTAAAAAAAGCTCAAGCCATCCCTGTATCGAATGTCTAGTTCCGCCACTGATCGATCGTTGCTTTATGACAAACATAATCTAGGAACGCTTGCTCTATAAATTCAAGTTAATGGAGTTACTACCTTGAATATACTAGCAGCTAGCTAGCTACTCTCACCATAATAACTAGCTAGTATGGATTTCTCAACAGCTACTACATTATTGCTTACAATAGTGCTGCTATCTTTTGCTTCAGTCTACCATTTAATCCAATGTAAAAATACAAAGTTAAAATCAAAACAGCCACCGGAGCTAGCTGGTTCATGGCCTCTAATCGGTCATCTTCATCTTCTGGGTGGAAAAGACCGGCTACTCTTCAGAAGTTTCGGAGACATGGCTGACAAGTATGGCGGAGCTTTCACCATCCGTCTCGGTCTGCGCAGAGCACTGGTTATTAGTAGTTGGGAGATATAGCAAAAGAGTGTTTCACTACTAATGATAAAAATTTTCATGTCTCGTCCACTTTCAGCGGCCCTTAAGCACATGGGTTACAACAATCTTGTCTTTGGATTCGCACCTTTTGGACCATACTGGCAGGAACTGCGGAAGATAGCCAACCATGAGTTTCTCTCAAACTCTAAAATAGAGTTTATAAAGCATGTTTGGGACTCTGAGATCAAATCATCCGTTCAAGAGCTGTATAACGAGGTCTGTCTGAATAACAAAAACACAGAATCAGAAGCTAGTACTGGTGGCGATGTCAAGTCTTCAGTGGATATGAAGCAGTGGTTTCTGAATTTGACGCTAAACATATCTTTGAAACTTATTGTTGGGAAACGGTACTTGGGCAGCTGTTCTGCCAGCGATAAGGAAGTGGAGAGAGCTAGGAGGTGTCAAAAGGCAGTGAGAGAGTTTTTTAGGTTGGCTTGGTTTTTTAGGTGGTTAGACTTTGGAGGTTATGAGAAAGACATGAAAAAAACTGGACTTGAACTTGATTTAGTACTGGATAGCACATTTTTATGTGTCAAGTTGTTTTATAAACAAATTGTTCTGTTTTATAAACAAATTGTAGGGAACAATTTGTGTATGACGTTTTTATGTGACAGGTAGTTAATTCTTTAAGTGAATTAGTTTGGAGGATGCACTAATGGAAAGTTTATGTAGTGAAAGTGGTTCCTTGATCATTTGTATGGATGTTATAGGTCATGGTAGTGCGAATGTTGCTAACCGTCCTTAGTGGTTGGTACTCACACATTTTTATGTTCGAGTTACTGAACTGATGTAACTCAACATTCATGCCTTACTAATGAAAATTTTATCATTAGTAGTGAAACACTCTTTTGCTATATCTCCCAACTACTAATAACCAGTGCTCTGCGTAGACCGAGACGGATGGTGAAAGCTCCGCCATACTTGTCAGCCATGTCTCCGAAACTTCTGAAGAGTAGCCGGTCTTTTCCACCCAGAAGATGAAGATGACCGATTAAAGGCCATGAACCAGCTAGCTCCGGTGGCTGTTTTGATTTTAACTTTGTATTTTTACATTGGATTAAATGGTAGACTGAAGCAAAAGATAGCAGCACTATTGTAAGCAATAATGTAGTAGCTGTTGAGAAATCCATACTAGCTAGTTATTATGGTGAGAGTAGCTAGCTGCTAGTATATTCAAGGTAGTAACTCCATTAACTTGAATTTATAGAGCAAGCGTTCCTAGATTATGTTCGTCATAAAGCAACGATCGATGGTGCAGTGACCCGTTACAAGTAAAAATTTAAAGTGCTTTATTTTGGGAGTTGTTGCTGATTTGTCTTTGTATGAAAATCATCAAAATAATGGGACACCCCGACCCCATGTCTAAACGTACAGTTGAAGTTTATGGCAATTCGGAAAAGTAAATAATAAAAAAAAAATCTCCTACATATGCCTGATATTCAAAAACAAAACAAAAAACCTACATGCCATTACACAATATGGTTCATATCGATGGCCGAATATAACTTCAGCAGGTTTTAAGTACATTGATAACTCATATGAATACAATGATGAATAAACAATAAAGATGAAACTGTTTACATCCTGGCTATTTATATATTTTGTATATTTAAACAGTATCAAAATCTAGATGTCTTTTTCACCTAGAAATTATTGATTTTGATCTTTTTAACCAATCTTGTGATATAACTGTAGTTGCAGGAAATCCCACAACACACCCCATGTAATATTTTCTAAATCTAAACCTATTTCATAATCAAAACAAAGATTAAAGTGCTAAAATTATAAAATGGACACAAGGATTTTTTACATGGTTCGATCAATGTGATCTACATCCATGGTTCTTCACTATGATTGTTGAAATTACATAAGTATTACATTTAAAATCTCCATTAATGGATATTTTGTAGAGCTGTTGATCTAATTATTTGGGGAAGAAGATGATAAAGAAAATAAAGTCTCTCTCTACAAATATGTATCTCTACAAAAGTGTGTCTCCTCCCTTACAATTATGTCTATCCTCCTTTTCTCTCTCCTGCCTTTCTCTTTATATAGGTGCTTACATAGTGGATGACAGCTCACTTATAGTGGAGTACAGCTCACGTTCTCCTAAGCTCTGCTACCTTCTCGCAAGCTCTTACCGTTGTGCGATATTTGGATCCTACATCATATTTTGTAGAGCTCTAGATCTAATTATTTGGGGAAGAAGATGATAAAGAAAATAAAGTCTCTTTCTACAAATATGTCTCTCTACAAAAGTGTGTCTCCTCCCTTACAATTATGTCTATCCTCCTTTTCTCTCTCCTGCCTTTCTCTTTATATAGGTGCTTACATAGTGGATGACAGCTCACTTATAGTGGAGTACAGCTCACGTTCTCTCAGGCTCTGCTACCTTCTCGCAAGACATTCTCGCAAGCTCTTACCGTTGTGCGATATTTGGATTCTACATCTTTCCTATTTTTCCTTGAATATTGCTTGAAGAGCGATCTTAAAGAAAAAATCCACTTTGTTGTAGTTGTTGGAGAAACGAGCGAAAGAATATTGGACTTGAAAAGTACGTACTTGCCTCTATTCTTTTGCGAAGTTCCGAAATATTAAGAAGTAATTAGAAGTATCACCCTGAAGTATACGAAGTATGAAGTATGAAGTGTGAAGTATGAAGTATCCTTGAAGAAGTATAAGAAGTATTAATCCTCGAAATATAAGAAGTATCCGTCCTTGAATGAGAGTAATAAGTATTGCGAATCAATCATGCGAAACTTTCGCTCCATGCTCTTTGCCTCATGCTATGCTGTAATGCAAATAAGAATTTAGATTAGTATTCAACATTTCTTTTATCAAAAATTTTCATTTAATTGCAAGTTCAAATCGTTTTTGTTTGTTTTGATTTCCTTTGTATAACTTGTCTCGTCTCATTTGATAAATATCTTTCATGGAGATGATCCTAATGAGGTCTTATCGGCTGTTGATGGAAGGTCTTACTACTTTGTTGATGGAAGGTCTTATTTTGCCTCCTACTACTCTCCATGTTAAATATCATTCTCATTTGAAACAAAACAAATATTCAAGAGAAATATATAAATTGATCTGCGAGATTTTTCTCGAATCTTTGTAATATCTGCGAGATTTTTCTCGAATCTTTGTAATTGTGAAATCTTTGTAATCGTGCGATTGTATCGCGTTGTAGTAAATCAAATAAAAAATCTTTTTATTTGTTGTAAAAGTAAAATGTTCAAGGAAAGTGGTACTTAGCTTTTGTGGTTTGCTGTTGTTGTCAATCTCGCGTGAGAAATACGTTGCATGAAGTATAAATGTCACTTAGCAAAATTCGAGGGAGGTGGGAATTGAACCTGCGTCCCCAAGCTCATTGTCTTCACCTCTGACCAACTTTGCTGGCTTTTGTTTGTGAAATATCTGTGCGAAATAATCACTTACTTTATTCTGTGCGAAATTCCTTTGTGAAATATCCATGCGAAAAAATATACACGTTCGTTGGGATTTGAACACTCGACCATGAACTCATTAACTTCGCAGATGACCAACTGTGTTGCCTCTTGTTTGCAAAATAATGAAACAATATTACGAAATTATTCATTTTTTCGCGCTCTGTAAAAAAGAAGAAAACTATGCTCGCAGGCGAATTCGAACTTGCGACCTCGAACGCATATACTGCTCTCTGGACCAACTGTTCAAAAACATCTCTGCGAAATTGACGCATAACTTTTTTCACTTTTTCTTTTATTCTCCCTTGGAGATGAGAAGAAAAATGAAAAATATGTATGTGTACGAATTCGAACCTTGACCTATTTGTTGTTCGCTCAGACTTGAACCATCTGTGCGAATTTATGTTTGTGATAGAAATTGCAGCGTGTGCCTCTTATATTCTCTTAGTCCTTCCTTAATTTATTTCAGCAATTTGCCTCTTCCTTTTTATCCTGAACATGGAAATCTTCTATTGAAACGTTGGTTTTCTTCCCTGAAAGTGTAATTTTTTCCATGAAATTTCCATTTTTGAACCTAAACTTTGTAGATCTAGAAAAATATGAACAGTAGCTAATCTTCATGGAAATTTCTTGAACCAGCAAGTTACAGGAAGGATAAATCCTTTACTCCTCCCTGTTTCTAGCGCCAAAAATGTAGTTGTAGGAAATCCCACAACACACCCCATGTAATATTTTCTAAATCTAAACTTATATTTCATAATCAAAATAATGATTAAAGTGCTAAAATTATAAAATGGACACAAGGATTTTTTACATGGTTCGATCAATGTGATCTACATCCATGGTTCTTCACTATGATTGTTGAAATTACATAAGTATTACATTTAAAATCTCCATTAATGGATATTTTGTAAAGCTCTAGATCTAATTATTTGGGGAAGAAGATGATAAAGAAAATAAAGTCCCTCTTTACAAAAGTGTGTTTCCTCCCTTACAATTATGTCTATCCTCCTTTTCTCTCTCCTGCCTTTCTCTTTATATAGGTGTTTACATAGTGGATGACCGACTCACTTATAGTGGAGTACGACTCACGTTCTCTCGGAGCTCTGCTACCTTCTACAAGCTCTTCTCGCAAACTCTTCTACTTAGCTCTTCTGGTTGTGCGATATTTGGATCCCAGTAGAAGCTTAAGGGCAAGGCGGTCTGGGCGACTGCCTAGAGCCCCAAATTATTAGGGGCCCAAATATATTTATTTTCATTTTATTATTATCAATATGTGACGTGTATAAGTGTTGTTAAAGTGTTTTATCACACTTATTTAAATTACATTTAGTTGTTTACAGTTATAGCTGTTGCTAAATATTTGATAACAGCTATAACCATCACTAAAATTTCAATTTTTGAAACCACCAACCCATTTTAGGATACTTTTATACCAAATTACAAGCTGAGAACCCAAAATCTAACAAAAAAAAAATGCTGATTTTTTTTGGCGGCCTTCGGCCGCATTGCCTAATCCAAGTTGTCATGTTAAGCTTCTTATAATTAAAATATCCATCTCTCACCCGATTTGTGAACTCATAAAAGAGCCCCAAAAACTTTATTCGCCTAGAGTACCACAAATGTATAAGACGGCCCTGTTTGGATCTACAATAACTTCTGCAGGTTTTAAGTACATTGATAACTCATATGAGAAGAACCAATAAAGATGACCGAATCAACGATGCACACCACACCACACCACAATCGATGTACTTTCCTTAAAAACTAAGCTTTAGATGCCGATCCATCTATATTTGTCTTTAACTCATAAATATACAGTCGTCTAGTTCTAGCTTACTATGCCGATATAAATAGCCCAGCTGAGAAATCCTGCATATCTTGAAGGAATGAGACATTTTTCGACTTGTTGCTTAGCACTGGGATATTAGGGCTTGTGGTCCTAGCCTAGGGGGTCACAATCTATACCAAATGAAATAATATGATGTTTTTCACGAGCTTTTAGCTCGGTTGCTAAGAACTTTTCTGTACAGTTTTGTTTTGTGATCTTTTGATAAGGACGATTAACAAAAATCATTTTCACTCTTGAATTTTTGATCACTCGATAAGGATGGTTAACCAAAAGCTCATTTCAATTAAATGTACATGCAATTTTGAGATCTCTCGATAAGGACGGACTGAAATTGCCTTTTACTTCATGCCCAATCGGAATGTTAGATTAATCTGGTTTTGTCTTTGCATTCATCAAAGAATGATGTGTGCAACCATCAAGAACAACTTTTTTTTGCTCAGATCTGGTTCATTTTGGTCCGGAATCTTGTTTTTTTAGGTTAGTTAATAGTTTTATCTTAATTATTATTATGGTAGTTTTATCTACTCTTTTGATGTTTATCTTCGTTTTAATGGCAGATCTTGGTTATTGGGTTGGGTTCTAAGATCGATAGTGATGCTCTCCAACGATGAAATATTCATCTTCATGAAGATAATTTCTTTGACGACGGAAGCTTAATCACTAGTTACAAGAGATTTGAGCAAAATCACTCATATCTTGGGAGCATGTCTTTCTAAAGAAGAAAAAATAACTAAATGGTTGTGATTTACTTCTGAGAAAAACCATTCTTCCTCCGATTTAATCAGATCTTATTCGTAATTGTATTTATCTTACTCCGGTAATCCTTCTCTTTCTCTTGTCGGATTTCTCGGTATTGTACTTTTACGTATGTTCTTGTCACTTTGTACTCTCTTATTTTAGATCTTAAACTCATTATAACCTTGAAAATCCATTAATGAAAAGGTTTTCTTGTTTATCAAAAAAAAAAATATATATATATATATATATAAGGGTATATTAATTATATACCCCTGATTTTCATGACCAACAAATGTACCCCTACCCACAATAAATATACCCCTTACCTTATCCACCTAAAAATAGATTAGGTTAATGCCCTTTATTATAATATGTTTTCTTATTTTATCACACAAGCGTATTTCTTCTTATAAAAAAAATCCTCTCATTTCACCACCATCACTCCATCACCATTCTATCACTGCCACCTCCTACTCCACCACCACCACCACCAACGCCACCAGTCCGCCGCCACCACACGGCCACCACCCACCACCAACCCACCACAACAACCACTACTATGTTACCACCACCACTATCGGCGCGGCGCCGCCGCTAAACCACCGCCTCCGCCACCACCCCAGGTGGTGTCAACAACTAAAGTTGATCCAAGAAAAAAAAAACAGAAAATAATTAAAAAAAAAGAAGATAAAGTAGTGTCAACAACTGAAGTTGACCCCGTAAACAAAAATCAAAAAAATACAAAGAAAAAAATTATTGTGTCAACAACATGTTATTGATCCCAAAAACAAATATTAGAAAATAAGGAAAAAAATCATATGATGCCAACAATAAAAGTTGTTCCCCAAATAAAAAATCAGAAAAAAATAATATGGTACCAACTTCCGAAGTTGATCCGAAAAATATAAATTCAGAAAATGTTCAAATTATATACTGTGTCAGCAACCAAAGTTGATCCCAAAATATACTGTCAACAACCAAAGTTGATCCAAAAATCTAGGGTCAACAACTAAAGTTGATCCCAAAAATTAGTGAACCTGACGTGGATCGAACACGTATCTTCTGACGTGGATTCAGGTGTGTTACCATTAGTATTTCTGTTTTGCTGATGGATATTTTCATTCTTTTAAATTTCCATCTTTTAAATTTAGTATTTCTGTTTTGCAGATGGATCACTTCCCTTGCAGAGTTTAGCAACAGTTGCAAAGAGAAAGTTTTCCCTTGATAAGTCAGATACCACAAATTGTAATGATACTTCGGTTGATATCCTTGAAAGGATGAGCTCAGTGCTTGAGAAAATACACTTTCCACTTGCATCAAACTCTGCTTTCGGACCAGCTTTGCTTGGAAATGGAGAAGAAAACATTGGCCAATTCCTTTGTCTTGAAGGGATTGAATATTTTATGTGGAACACTTCCGATGTCCATTTCTACTCATCTTTCCCCCTTATAATGCTTTTCCCGAAACTTGAACTCAGCGTGCAAAGAGACTTTGCAGCGGCCGTGATGATGCATGATCCCGAAAGAGTGCAAATGTTACATGATGGGAAATTGTCCCAAAGAAAGACTCTCGGTGCTGTTCCTCATGACCTTGGAATGAAAAATCCATGGTTCCAAGTAAATGCTTATAACTTCTATAATACAAATAGGTGGAAAGATTTAAACCCTAAATTTGTTCTTTCGGTCTATAGGGATGTGATAGCCACAGGGGATAAATCATTTGCACAAGCTGTTTGGCCGTCCGTATACATGGCAATGGCTTATATGGATCAATTCGATAAGGATGGCGACGGAATGATTGAGAATCAAGGGTCTCCTCCTGATCAAACTTATGATGCATGGGAAGTTTCAGGGGTGAGTGCTTACACCGGAGGGCTATGGGTTGCAGCTCTACAAGCTGCTTCAGCCATGGCACGTCAAGTAGGGGATATGGTTTCTGAGGAAACTTTTCTTCGTAAATTTCATAAGGCAAAATCTGTATATAATAATGAATTATGGAATGGTTCATACTTCAATTACGACAACAGTGGTAGCAGTTTGAGTTCGTCTATTCAAGCTGATCAGTTGGCGGGTCAATGGTACGTCCTAACAAATCAAACCTAGCTAGCTAGGTTCTTAGACAAAGTCATCGAACCCAAAAAAAAAGATCAAATGTTCAAATCTATGCTCATGGGATCATTTTAGTTAGTCTAGTTTTTTTTTTTTTTTTTTCCCATCAAGTCGTGATGTTTCGACCTAACCAAGTTTCACATATATATATATACAGGTATTCTCGACTGTGCCAACTTTCACCTATTGTTGACGAACACAAAGCGCAAAGTGCACTTGAGAAGGTTTATAATATGAATGTCCTAAAGATAAAGGAAGGGAAAGGAGGGGCTGTGAATGGAATGCAACCAGATGGGAAAATTGATATGGCAGGAATGCAGTCAAGAGAAATATGGTCTGGGGTCACTTATGCTGTGGCAGCGTCGATGATTCAAGAAGGCCTGGAGGAAATTGGTTTCAAAACTGCGAGTGGTGTCTTTGAAACTTCGTGGTCAAATGAAGGGTTAGGGTGAGTTTTTCTTCGATATGTTACAACTTAGTAACTTGAGTTAAGTTGGTAAACTAATTGAGATGCGCAAAGCCGCAAACCATGTTTCATTCAGTTTTGTTTAATATATAAGGTCATATTTCTAAATTTCAGGTACTCCTTTCAAACTCCAGAAGCTTGGGGCAGCAATAATAAGTATAGATCTTTAGGTTACATGAGACCATTAGCTATATGGGCAATGCAATGGGCATTATCTCCACCAAACCTATTCAAGGAAGTGGAAAAGATGGGAGGATCTGAAGAGTTCTCAGAACCGAAGAAAGATCATTCGGACTTGTTTACTAGCAATGATGGGTTTTCCAGAGTAGCAAAGCTATTAGAATTGCCTGAAGAGGAAGACACTCGAGGCTATGCTCAACTTCTCTACGATTACACTTGTGGGAGAATTTGAAGCCTTTTCGTCGTTAGTGTTGGAATATTATAATAATTTGTAATTGTCTAGCTAAGTTACTTATTCTGAAGTAGGAATACTCCAGAGCAAACTAGAGTTTGCTAAAGTCGATTCTAGTAGTGTGAATTAGTTTTAGATAGGCTACCAAGTTTGTGTATACTTGGAAGTCAAATTACTGTATACTTGTGTTGGTTAAGTATGTGTGCTTATAGTCCAAGTCGCTGCAGCCTGTATAAAGGCAGATCAATATTAATTGTGTGAGCAAGCAAATTCATAAGAACCTAAAGCTTCAGACAAATAAGTCTTGCTCTACCACTACTATATATATATATATACTAGTTCACATTCCTAATTGCTTCATTTGTTCGTGAGTAATTATTTTGATATTCAAATAGGTTTTGGGCAGAAAAAATAATGGGTTGCCTGATTTTTTTATTTTTAATTAAGCATGTTATTTCAATTTATTATACGGATTTTAGTAATAATGTTGTCCAACATAAAAAAAAAAAAAAAAATGAGAAATAGATATTTTCCCATTTATTGTTCCATCACACCATAATTTTAAATTTCAAAAGAATATTTCATCTAACAAAGACATATACCTTAACCGGCAATCAACTATATGATGTTTATGACTACATTGGTTCCAAATTATTGATAACTAAGGCTCTAAGGAGTGAAGCAAAAACCCATAATATTTTCCTATTATATATTAAAACTATTATTTATTTTTGCAAATGTGAGAGTTATAAAAATGAAGAACCCTTGGCTATTGGAAGGTGAGATATACACATGAGTGAAAAAATAAACTTATAAAAGTAAATCAAAACACGTGTAAGATTCTTTCTCAATCATATTGATAACATAAAATTGAAGAAATTCGTGAATAAAAAGATTTCACACCTATGCTAAGTAGTGCATGAATGACGTTCTCACATCTAGTGTTACTCAAGTAATTTGGAGCAATAAAGAGCATAGTCATATTGATATTTGTATCTACAGAAATTCAACTAATCTTCTGAAGAAAAATTATTAGTTTCAAGGTAGAGCCGACACAAAAATACATCGCCTTCAATGTAGAGAATGACCGGGTTTAATCGTCCTTGATATTAAACAAATACCCCAACATTAGTCAAATAATGTCTACAAATACGGGATCGAAACAAGAGAGACTAACATTATCTTTTGTGGTGTATGCATGTTTTGTGTTATGCATCATTTTTGGAGGCTGCATAACGAATATGTAGTCAGTTTTCGAAATTTTCCCATCAAAAGATGATCACCTCCGATTTTTTTGTGAAAAAATAAATGATATCCTTGTTTGTGCTCGTTGCGTAGCTCTCTTAAAAGATTTCCAACGATATAAAATTTGTAAAATTCCAGTAGCGGATTTTTAGATATGTTATATCAAAGTTGCGTTAAAATTATACAACGATGCATAACCCGTCATGCGGACATTTTTAATAATTTCATATAATTATGGGTGTCACGGAAATAATTATGGGTGTCACGGTCCCTAAAATTAATTGTGGGCCTGACAATGAGAATACTAGAACCGTTTTTTGGGGACCAGCCTTTTTTTTGGGGGACCATTGTTTTATAAGGCCCCCTACCCTACAATGTTAAGGGATGTCCTAAAAATCATGAGATTACCAATTTGCCCCTTACCCTAATTAAAATTAACCCTAACCTAATAACTAATCTAACTTAATCTAAAACAAAACCTAAAACTAAAAAAAAAAAAAAAAAAGAGTTTTAGGAGAAACTGTTCTCCCCTCTTGTCTTCTCTTCTTCCCCAAATACAACATCGTCTTCATCGATATCTCGATTAATCGCCGATTCATAAAATTTTCATCGTCGATTAATCAATCGACTATAACAATAGTTCTTCAAAGCAAACCAAAAGACTTCAAGGAGAAGGTCCTCGATTGGGACATCTAGCAAATCAGTAGACCGATTTTCAAATTCATAAAGAAGTGGAACAACCAAGTGAAGCCATAATCCGTTATAATAGGCGTTTCCGAAACCTCGATTACGCCATGGGACCGATTCGCGGTATTTTGCAACAAACCCATTGCTTTTAATTTGATTTTGATTCGTTTAAATGAATAAAGAAATCATCAAAATAGTGGTTCAAATGGCGATTCTGATGCATAGTCTTCGGTTAGGTCGATTTTTTAAAAAACCCTAGTTTGTTAACCGAACTCCACGAAGGAAGAACACGAGAGCAGTTGAGTTCTCTAGGTATCAAAAACTACGTAACCGAACTACATGTGGTTTAGATCGCAAAGTAGCCAAAAAAATTTTCTAACCGAACTTAAATTTTTTTACAACATTTTGTTTTTGTACATGTAACCGAACTCCGCTATTTTGCCTGCTAATTTGAGTTTGTATGTAATCAATGTGCTATTGAGTTCTGGTTTGTTCTCATAAAAATGTAACCTTAGAAAGTAAATCAACTTTTACAGAAAACAAAATAATGTAACCGAATCTGTTGACAAAAAAATTGACAAACCAAACTCTTTCAAAAAGAGTTGCAAACATGTTGAGTTCGGTTTGTTCGCAAAATTATGACAAACCGAACTCTTCATTAACATTTACCAATGTTGTGTTCGGTTTGTTGTCAAAATTTTTTTGTTAACCAACTATACTATGGTCCCCAAAATTAGAGTTGGCCTATTTTGTTTAAGCTAATATCTTTTGTTTTCTTGATTAGTGGAAGAGGCAAAAAATCAAACAAACCTTTCTTTGGAAGATCTTAGAACTCCACCCCTCGAGAGCAAAGTACATTGCGATGCTGGGCCACCGGGAACCAAAAATGCTAAGTATAGAGGTGGGTCATTACTGGATGTTGTCATCCAATATGGTGTTAATAGAGATAATGTTGACAACGTAATCCAACAAGTTAATGAAGAGATCGTGGAAGCGTTGGGCAATGAAGAGATCATGGAAGAGATGGGCAATGAAGAACAACATCAAGGTGGAGAAGGTGAACCAAATGAAAAGAGGAGGAAATGAGGTGCAGTGATGGTGAACCCAATTTGAAGGAGGAAGAAATGAGGGTGCCAATGATGGTGAACCATGTGAAGGAGGAGGAAATGAGGATGACAATGATAATGGTGAACCAAATGAGGGTGACAAAGATGAGGAAGATGGAGATAAGGATGATGCTGAATTAGATGAGGACTTGGAGGAAGAGGAAGTTGAAGAGAAAGAGGAACAAGTAGAAAAAGTGGGAAAGAAACCTGAAAGACGCCTAAAAACGCCTTTGTGCTAGATATTCATACATTCACGATGAAAAATTGTGTTTGTCTCCAAAGAATCCAACTTATGGTACTCGAAAGAGATGGAGGGAGGTATTGATGGGCTGAAAACTCATGGGCTGCCAAGATCTTTGCGACAAAGGTATGGTTCAATCTTAACCATCAAGATTTCTCGATCATCTTATTAGATTTTGACATATATTGTTCTTTTCTATATTATTATATAAGTTATGATGTTGCTTTTGTAGGATCATAATAATGTTGTTCGTGTTTTGAAACATCAAAAGAACAAGATATGGAATATAAAACGAGTGTGATGAGGTCCGCTTGGCGGTTTTGATGTCTATGGAACGGGATACAACATGCGCACCAAAAATTTGATCTTTGCCATCATTTATTCTCGCATTTGCCGAGAGTTCTTATCCGAGAGACGGATACCTTTCATCTACCTTTTGGTGAGATGGCAATTACTCGGATGATTGTTTTAGAATCACGACTCTACCAATTACGGGAACAAGTGTTCGAGATGGCTACGATCCCTCGATGAGTTATGAACTTCTTGAAAAGCTAGTGAAAGATGTCTAGGATGGAGCGATAAAAGGCACAATGTGAGTTTAGACGAGCTAACAAAGAGCCTACTAAGGTGATGAGTATAATGAGTTTGAGGCGGATCGCACGTACAAGAAGAAGTTGAAAAAGATCAAGCTCAAGACCTTGTTTGATGAGTTTTCGAGGGACCAAAGAATTGGTTGCTCGAGGAAAGTTGGTGATGACAGAGGAGAAGATTAAGCACCATGTGATTTTGCTTATTTGTTATATCAACTAGGAACCATTTTCTTCCCCGACACTTGAGGTCACGTGGTAAATGCTCATTACCTCCAGCTATTGGATCCCCGACTAAGGTGAACAACTCTTTTGTTGGGGCATTGTGGTTCTTTCATTCGGTAAGAGGAACTCGGAAAAGCTTCGAGGCTTAAGAGTCTATATTTTGGAGGCTTATACACCCTTGTTCGGGTACCTGTTAAATTATCGTTTGTGTGTTTCAATATATAAGTGAATGAATGTGTATTGTTACTAATCATATTGCGAATGTATTATTTGTTGCCTCTTATTGTAGGTTTGGGTGTACGACCACTTCCACGGGCAAAATTGTCTCATGCTCAAACTCCTTGGCCTTATGGGAAGCCTACACTGGTAAATATGAATTTTGAACTAACAGGAAAAGAATAAGAAAAAAAGGTGTTGGAGTTGAGGGAGAAATTGGATAAGTTAACAAAGGGAAGATGTGGTTTTCCATCCTTACACCATTCCATCGGATGAAGACTTGAGGAGGGATGTTGAGGTTATTGATTTCTCACTGTTGCGGCGTACAATGGACCGTTGTTTCATCCTCGAGGTTGTACAATGTATAATCCTCAAAGAGTATTAAGACAAGTTTCTTGTGTCCAAAGTGTCCCACAAGTGGAAAACTTCAAGGTGAAGAAGCAGTGGAACTAAGAACACCAGATGAAGTTTACCCCCAAATACGATCCCTGCTCCATCAGGTGGACCACTTTGGAAGAACTTTGGAAATTATCTTGTTCCAGTTGAAGAGTTACAAGATTCTTTTGATGAGCCAAATGTTTGACGAGGGATATATGGAATGGTATGAACATGTTTCTCATCCTCGTGTAATAAACACCATCCAACAAGCCGTCTTGAGAAAGCAAAAGCGAAGGCGGTGGAGAAAGAGGCTAAGAAAATTATGAAGCATACCCCTGCGGTGGTGATGAGGCCTTGATCTCGTGGAATTCGGCGGTAAGAAATTTACTCTTATTTTTGTTTTCAAAATGTTATGAATTATTGAAAAATAATAGTTACTTATGTTTTTTGATGAGAATAGGTGAAGGCAAGTGGTAAATTGTTGAAGAAAATGATGGAAAAAATCCGGAGTGGAGAGCCATGGATACTCGAGAACAAACAGGACCTCTACAACCAAATAACAAATGTTTTTAATCCCAGCCTTGTAGATACAAGCCGAGGTTGATCCAAGCCAGGCCATCTGCACCATTGAAGAGGAGTCGCCCAGAGCAAGGGAAGGCTCAAGTCGGATGCTTTAACAAAGCGATGGAGATGACGGTCGTAGTGACGAAGGACGACCTAAAGCTCCTAAACGCAAGACTAGAAAAGTTTCCCATAGTGGTCGTGGTAAATGAGTGATTGAAACAATTATTACTTTGGTTTGTTATATTTGGAAGACTTTTTTAATTACGGATTTGGTAGTTCGGTTACTTATATTTGGAATACATTTTTATGGCGGATTTGGTAGTTTGTTTCCATATGTTCGTGTGCTTCCAACATTTAGTGATATGGATTAGTAAATAAATTTCATACTTTGGTTTATAATTTGTGTTGTAAGGGATTAGTTTGGCTATTTGACGGTTAAGTGTTTCATTACCTTCAAATTTTTAAGAAACTATTAGTTAGTTCGGTTAAGAGACTAAATCTAAGTAAACAACCGAACTTCAGATTCGATTACACTCAGTAATGTTTTTGGGGAAACCGAACTCAATCTTGATTACATACATTAAAGGAAACCTAATCGAACTCAAAACAAGAAAATTTCTAAAGTTACTGTGTAATGTTCGGTTGCTGGTATTATTGTGCGGGTAATGCTTAGAACTCAAATGTTCGGTTACACTGCGCAGTAGTGCGATCTAACCGAACTCAAAACAAGAAAATTTCTAAAGTTAAAGTGTAATGTTCGGTTGCATGGTATTATTTTGCAGGTCAGAACTCAAATGTTCGGTTACTGCAGAGTAGTGCGATCTAACCAACTCTAACAAAAAATTTCAAAAGTTACGAGTGTATAATGTTGGTTTCATGATAATATTTTGCGATTAACAAACTTGGTGACAAAAGTTGGTTCGTTCATTGATTTTATGTTGGTAACCGAATATTACATCAGTAACTTTTGAAATTTGGTAGTTTGCACTGACCAAGTTACCTATGATTTTGGAACCAACAAACCTATGAGTTCGGTTTTCTCGATGTATTTGTTATGCAACTTGAACTATGTAGTTTGAAATTTGAAGGGCACTAATTTGAACAAGTGACGACTCTTGATAATTAAAATAGAGTGTAGCAGTCCTACTAGGGATTGAATCGAAAAAACATACATGTAGTTGAAATAAAATAGAAGTAAAACACATAAAATTGTTCAATACATCGCATTTAGGGATTCTCTACGAGTTTAATTATATTGGGAGAATTGCCATTCAACTTCCTCCAAGAGAGTGTAGCAGTCCTCGTGCAGAAACTCATGACCGTACCTTAATTCGTATTGAGTCCAACCCAAAGAACACTGGAAAAACAATTATTTTAATAAGTCAGCGTTGTTGAATAATCATAACCAAATAAATAATTTTTGATGAACGGCCTATTGATTCACAAACTTACTCTACTCATGCGGTCTTCGTTTGGCATAGCGTCCTTACGAGCTTTCAATTCGTTTCTCAAAGAGACACATTCATTGTATAAATAAGCGTACCTTTCCCTTATCTCGTGAGTGTCCTCCTTGAACGATTTCCGTTTAGTGCTTTGAAAACCTTAAACACACGTTTCCACCAAGCATTGGTGTTTTGATCATGCCCAAGGTAAGGCCCTCCGGTTGGGTCTTCGTTACTGGCCACCCATTGCGCTTCCTTAACGGAGTGCTTTGTGAGAATGGTGTGTGCTCTGACAATTGCAACATCTTATAGAATATTGAACGGAGTTGGAGCCATTTTTAGTGTTCCAAAGTGATGGGTGACTGATTTAGGAAGATTGAAAGTGATGGGTGAATAAGTTTGGTAGTGATAGGTCTCTATTTATAGCAAAAAAGTACCCAACGGCTAGTTTTTAAAAAAAATAACTTGATTTACGAATAACTGTCCTACTAGTCAAAGTTCTGCTTGGTATAGAATATATATACAAAGAATGACCCAAATGTTCGGTGGCACAGTATTATTTTGCGAGTGAACTCAAATGTCTTGATTTTTTCGCAGAGTAGTGCGATCTAACCGAACTCATAACAAGAAAATTTCAAAGTTACAAAGTGTAATGTTCTTTACTGCGAGAAAGGTAATCTAACCGAACTTGGTGATCAAAAGTTCGGTTTGTTCGCTGATTTCGTAATGTAACCGAACTCACCAACTAAATCAAATAAAATTCTAATGATTAGTTCGGTTTTGATTTTATGTTGGTAACAAGACATTACACTTGTAACTCTTAAAATTGATGGTTTGCATTGTTCGAAGTTACCTATGATTTACATAACAAACCGAACCTTTTTAGTTCGGTTTTTCGATGCATTTGTTATGTAATCAACTATGTATTTTGAAAATTTGAATGGCACTAAATTTCAATTAACGACTATTTTTATAGCCGTTATACACCCCGATGGTATAAATATGTGTCTCATAGATAACATTTTGTCTCAAAATCTTCTAAAAATGGCAGCCACTACTCCTAAATTTACTCTAGATGAAGATTTATCTCTTTACGAAACTACATACTATACTATCCAAAGAGGGTGAAGAAATCGAAGAATGGATGGTATTATGAGTCAAAGTTATTGGGGAAAATTCATGAGAAATTCTGCTCAACACAACAAACCCTCATTAGTGATCAAATAGCCTTGTTCATTCGATTCGACAAGATTAGAGCTAGAGTTGTGGAATTTATGGCTTTATTTCGTATTGTAAGGCGGTATGGACTTAGGGGTGAAGGATTATCCAAATCATTTTAACATCAAAAACGAATGGCGAAGATGGAAGAGAAAGGATTTCAAATATGAATATCATTTCCTTCCTTAAAGACTTTTTTCATAACGCGTTTCGGATATTAAATGTTATGTAGCTTTAGTTTTAGTTCCTGTAATGTCCTCTATTTTCATTTCCTAACCGAACTTAAGTCTTGATGTCTCACCGCATTCGGCGATGTCATGTAATTAAGTTCCAATGTGAAAAAAAAGAGTTCCAAAAGTAACAGTCTCGTCTCTTATTCTTATGAAAATGTTCAAAGTATAACCCAAAAATAAGACATAATTCAAAAACACAATCTTTGATTCTTATGTTGATGTTCAAAGCATACTTAGTTTAATTAATGGTACATTTAATCATCCATGAGAAACCCCTCGTGTATGATTTTTCCGAATCCTTCAAAGTTTTCCACATCTCCATGTTATGCTCGTACTTAATGCACCATCCCAACATTGTGTCAAGTTAAATCCATGCCAATAAGAGTTTATATCGGAGGCAGTGGACAATCGTCTTCTAACCGGAGGCCTATAAAATGGTTGTTGTTAACAAGCGCAATCACCACCCTCCTATGTTTAAGTTGCTCGACACATATTTTTGTTTTCGGAGTGTATGTGAAACTTGCACCTTTTGAGAAATAGTGAACTACGCAGTTGAATGCTTCGGCGATTAAGTGCCCACATATCGGAATGGCCATCCAATGATCCTTGTGATTGGATCCCCCGTGGAGACGCCTTTGATACCTAACAAACTGCACATTGAGACTAGCATCCCCATCGGACAACATTCGCTTGTAAAATTCCGGGTTGTCCTTTAGCTTCATCAACATCCTTTGCTTATAGACATAAGTGATTTGATTATCATTATACAACTTTGCACCTTCGGTGAAAGGCCCTAGTTGTTGTACGACAACGTGAATCCGCAATTACCATCCCGGAGGGACGCCATCGGTGGATATGACGTACTTTCTAATATATGGAGGTAGCTCTTCCAAGTACCTTCTATTAACAAAGTTGATGTATCATCAATTGGTCGACTTCTTTCTTGGATGTGGCATATTGGAGCCTTAAGCTTCATGTCTCGTTGAATTGGTTGGCTAGGTTCCGATGGAGTAGGTGGGGTTGGTTGCAGCGTAACATCAGTCCTTTTTCTTCATATCCTGTTCACTTGTTTCGCCCTTTTCCACAATATTCCTAGACCTTTTCTTAGAATCTTCTTGATACTTCGCAAACGCGGTATGCTCATGCCCACAAGGGTCTCTAGTAAAAGGCGTCATTTCACTTTTCCTCTTGCCAACACCTTTGCATATTCTCTTACTTGTTTTTTTGTTTCTTTGGTGATTGGCCTTCCTTTGCCCTTGCCTTTTCGGTTCGTGCACATTCTCCGAAGTGTGTGGATAAACAATTGGCCGCATGTCATCCCAAAAGATTTGCTTTTCGAGTTTATTCATGTTCCGGTACATCTCGATAACGATTCTTCCCATCTCATTGTCACCAAACTCTTCTCCGACATCGCCCTTTGGAGGAGGGACAAAAGTTAATTGTTGCCAGTATGGATCTATATCGCAAAGAGGAATTATGCCATGTTCATACTTAACTATCATATGGCGACAAGGGAGTCCCATAGACTTCATCATGTTGCAAACACACACCTCGTCCGGCTTGGTTCCCCATATGTCAATCAAATTCACTCTACCATTAACCTCTTAATGCAAGCACGTGAAACATTATAATGGAGTCCCTTGAACAACCGAAGGTCCGCCATATTCTTGATGTTACCACCTTTGTCTACAATCTTTTTGTACTTCATGATGCGGCTTTTTGTAACTTCTCTTTAATTCTATCAATCTCATGGTTGAAGTAATTCTCCATTGCGTTAAACACAATCACAAAATTATCGACACATCCAAAAGATTTTCTTCAACCGGTGGTGAGCCGATTCTACCAAACTTGTCGCTTGATTCCCAAAGTTTTTATGATGGTTGGTAAATGCATAAACGAAGCGCTCTTTGTGCGGTTCCAACCATTGCTTAACCACATACGTTACAATATCCTCTGGATATTCGGGGCTGACCAATGTTCGATAAATGCCGCAAGATTTAGATTATACTCTTCTTCGGTGAGAGACAAAGTCAATGACTCCCATTCACCGGAGAAAGCAACCCATTTAGTGTGATTTATAGTGTATTGGATATCGAATTCCTCTTTTTGCATCCGCTTGTTCATCTTCCTAGCTTACTAATATCTTCAAATGCTTTCCTCTTTGGTGGACAAATTTGAGGCTTGCACCTATTCATCACATTACACCATATATGGAACGTACAAATCATATTATGTGCTAATGGGTAGACTATCTCTATTGCGTTCATTAATGCTACATCGTTGTCCGTTACTATAACCGCGGGGATATCATCATCTCGGTATATGGCCTTCACTTGTTGTAGCGCCCAGTGTAACTTGGTTCTTTCTCATCTTCTAGAAAACAAAAAGCAACGGTAACGGTGACTTAGTAGAGGTACGACCAACAATGTTCAACAATGGCATCTCGTTTTGTTAGTCTTGTAAGTGCAATCCATTATAAGAACTTGATGGAAGGATTGAGCCAATCGAACACTCTTCGGATGCGCAATGAAGAGATGCGTTATTTCATCTTCCGGACCTACCTTCTTTTTGAACCACGTAGCCTTTCTCTTTAGCTACAAAACAATTGTTGCATCACTTTTCTATCCTTCCATTCATTCCTTTTAATTGTCTCAATTGCATTGTAAATGGTCGTCAAAGATGATACATTATCCTTGTTATCATCCTTTAGTAAGCGAAGCATGTTAAGTGGTGTAATTCCCATTCTCCTAAATTTAGCTATTTTCTCCATTTCAAGAGGAGTGAGCCTTGCGTCCATTGCATGTCCTTCAAGATCATCCCACGAGGGTGGTTATGATGACCTACCACCTTATCCATAGATAGAACCATCCATTCTTTTTTTGCACTTACTAAATACTAGCTTGAACGGACATTTAATTTTCTTTGAGCACGCCTGTGTTCTTCCTCGCTGTCTTTCCTTTATACACATAACCCTTCTTCTTGTGACTAACATTGGGATATCCACTTCTCTCACAAACCATTTCAAAACGAGTTTGGCTTTCTTTTCCATTCAAAACTAATACGCACATGACTTTCTTGGCATGGTCTCTAGCCCAATTCTTCACATCAATAGTTTCATCAATAACCGAATCATTGACATAGTGATTAGATGTATCTTCAAACAAAGCACGCGTCAACCGAGAAGGTTGATTATCCATTGTATAGGTTCACTTTCAATCTACAAGAAATGCAACAACATCAATTGCAATCGAAATAAGTTCGGTTACATGATAATTTTATCGGGATAACCAACTCGAAGTTCGGTTTGTCAAGCAAGTTGACAACGAACCTAACTTTACGTACACTAAATCAAAATTTTATTGTACGACGTTCGGTTAGATAGTGGGTTGGTATGAAGTTTGCGAACCAACCGAACTTATGGACCACTAGAGTTCGGTAACATGATAATTTTATCGGGATAACCGAACTCGAGTTCGGTTTGTCAAACAAGTTGACAACTAACCGAACTTTACGTAGACTAAATCAAAATTTTTATTGTACGACGTTCGGTTAGATAGTGGTTGGTATGAAGTTTGCGAACCAACCGAACTTTGTACATTAATGTGCAATCTTATTTTACGTAAAGTTCTAAGCACTGCTGGTTGCAAACTAACCAACTAATGTACCCTTAGGTTCGGTTACATTTCGCCAAACCGAACATTACAAAGGTGTAATCCTATTTACGAGTTCTTACATGTCCGCTAACAACTTCAAAAAACCTCCATTAATGGAGAGTTCGGTAACTGCGTGTTTAGAAAAAAGTAATCGAACTACACTTTCGGATGAGTTCTTACGTGTTCTTCACACAAGGTAACCGAACAAGCACAAATCTACTCCGAAAATTCACATTTTTTTGAAAATTTGGACCAATTCAACCAACATTATCTAAGTTTAGAGCATACCCGGTACCCAAATAGTCTTCCTCCTATTGTGGTTGGTAAAATCCATTGTTTTCACCATCTTGAGATTGGCTTTGGGGAAAGAATACATTCACCATCTAAGAAATAATCCATATCCGGATCATTGTGAAGATTGACATATACTCTAGGAGAGGAAGGAGATCTAGATTCAGATGAGCTATCATCAATTGAATCATCACTTGAGTAGTCTAGATTAGTGAACTCAAAAAATTTTTATTTTTCATGGTTTTGTTCTTCATCTTCTCTAACTTTTCTCTCTCAATAATTCTACTTCTTTTTTAAAAATCTAATATTTTAATCTCAAATCTATATTCAAAATCATTTCACTAATCACACTAACTAATATTAACACTAACTAATCATTAACCAAATATAATCAGAGGGTAGTTTTGGTATTGATATAAATATGTAGATAAGGGGTGACCTAGAATTACTTCTAATGTCTTACCCAAAATAAAACAATGGTCCCCAAAAAAAGGCTGGTCCCCAGAAAACGGTTCTTTTTTTCCGCCTAATTTTCCCAAAGCAAAATTCATTTGGTGGGCCTAGCTCATTGAGTAAATTGTCTTTTCCAAGATCGGAAGACTAGATGCCAGATGGAGAGAGTTTTCCTTGAGAGCAAATTTCAGCTAAATCGGTCTTGACTTGGTGTAAACCTTGAGCATCACAAACAGATTGGTTCTGGATAAAACAAATGAGTCACCTGTAACCATTCAAAGTCAGCATGCTTGTTAGTTGTAACACTACAAATTGATTTTACCATCAAACAAACTCTGTCAATAACACTACAATTAGTTGTAACACTACAAATTGCACAAGACAATGTAACTGCTACAGCAAAACTGATAATAACATATATACATAGGTACTAAATGAATCAGGTGTTGTTGAACATGATGAACTGCAGCAAGCTGATCTACTTCTTCTCCATCAAATTAATTAGGTCCGATGGAAATTCTGGATCTTCTAACTGCTCCTTCTTTTGAATATAATCAACTTGTAGTGATTCTAGGTAGTAAAAAGATTTCTTAAGATCATAGCCTATTGACCCTTCCAGTTTGTCACATTTTTCAATATATAACTCCCGAAGAGATGTCAAAGATTTCAAATCCGGGAGAGACATTAAAACAGGACAATACAATAAGCACAATGAGCGAAGAGAATTGCTGCTGCTGCTGCTGCTGCTGCTTAGATCATCATCATGAAAAGCTTGAAGGTTATCACAACCATAGATCAGTAGAGAATCAAGATGAGAAGTTTGAAGTATGCCCAGTGGGAAATATGTTAGCTCTGGGGAATTATGAATGTCAATGGCTGTGAGACAGCTCAGACATCCTCCCCGAGTGGCAGCTAGGATTAAGCTTACTATCCTGTCATCCGTTCCTCCTAAATTCAACTTCCTAAGTGAAGAAAATGAAACAAATGGTATGCTTCTCAATCTCTTGCAGTTCTTGATAACTAGAAACTCAAGGGAAGTGAAAGAAGCTGATGAAGGAGGAGGAGCAACCCATTCTTCGAGATTATCCATATCACGGATTACCAAACGAATTAAACAAGGAAACAGTGTTGTCGATGTGCTTTCATACTGCCCGTGATAAAACTCCATGCCCAAACACTTGACTGAATGCTTTTTAAAATATGTCGAGGTCCGTCAGACATGGAGCAGACCCAGAGATGGGAAGCTTCTCACAACTATTGAAATCCTCCAGACGCAAATCCACCAAATTCGAAGCAGGCAATTTGACGATGAACTCATCCACTTCGGAAGCTTTAAACCTGAGAATCCTCTTATTACCAATTCTTTCAAACTGGGATGCGGTTGCAGACCTCCAACACCTCATCATCGTGTAGGAGTCTATTGTTTTGTTCACCAACACCAGAGGAACCCCAAATTAGAGATACATGTCAGAAGGCTTTGATTTTCTCAACTTTGCTGTCGCTGCGTCTTCCTTGCCTTTCACATTCTCCAGATTTCTGATCACTAAAACCTTAAGTGACTCCAGGAAGCCAACTCCTCAATCCCACTATCATTATTGGTCCCTTCTTCCCTCACCAGGTAAGAATCTAATGTTTCAAGGCAAGTTAGAATTTCTATACCTCTAGGCATTTCATCCATTTCTCTCTTTGTGTGTAAAAGTTCTCAATTTCCGCCACTTCTCAATTTTTTTGGGAAGCTCACACTTATCTCCTAGATGCACTATCTCCAGATTGCACAGGTTACTCATGCATGATTCCGGAAATTCCTCTATAGAAGTGCCACGCAAATCAAGACATCTTAAGTGTCTCCAATTCTCCAAGATCTCTAGGTAATGCATGTAACCTGTCACAACCACAGAATTCCAACGTCCCCATGCTGCTTATAGGAAGTGACTGAATCAGGTAACTTTGTAATTGATGTAAATGAAACAAAAGATACCTTAGATGTCTTAACGATCCAATTTCTTCAGGTAAAGATTCAAATTCACGACAATGATCCATATCCAGCGCCTGCAAATCACTGAGGCTAACAATAGAATCTGGTAGAACTTTAATATCCGAGTATGAGATGTTGATATGCCTCAATTTTTTCAAAGACCCGATTTTACTGATAAGCTTGGGAACGTTGTTGCACCGAGACAGTACCAGTGTCTGCAAACTGTAGGAATGACTTAAAGACAGAACATGTTTTGAATCTATTTTACAGTTTGTAATGTTAAGGTGCCTCAGATGTATAAATCTAGGGAACGAAGAGGATAAGATTGTATGTCGATCACCGAGTGCACATAATACACGTAAACGCTTATTAAAGAAGAAGCTATTGACATATGGGCATCCCTTGTCATCAACGCAACAACTGTCTCGCACTTTCCTTGCATTGGATAGCACTTGTGGCAATACAGTCCATGTTTCTTCATCACATACCATTTGCAAACTACGAACTTCTGAAAATTCTTGATTCCCAGAACTTTCCTGACAATTGCAAATTCATAAGGTTCAATAACACTCGTTGCAAGATCATGAACAAAATCATGCATCTTACAAGTTCGAACGACACCTAATTCATCCCTTTGTACATCCTGAAAGAATGAGCACCACATCAAATGCTCAAAATAATCATTACCTACATCCTCAGACTATCTCCAGTGTCAGATGTCAGAAAGATCAATCCTTCTGCCACCCATAATTGGATCAATGTTTCTCTATATATTTTCCATCCTTTGGGAAACAGACAACAGTATGAAAAACATTGTTTCAGATGGGAAGGTAAACTATCATAGCTCAGTTTTAATATTGATATAATTCTTCTATTTTCCGGTGTATTCCACAAATGATTATTGCTTACGATCGCCAGCCAATAGCTTTCGTCTCTTGTTAAGGACATTACTCCTCCAATAGACTTTGCTGCAAGTGGTAAGCCATCACATTTTCTCGCTATCTCTTTTCCAATATCTATCAATTTTTCAGTCAGTATTTCTCCACCTTGAGACAATACTTTTTTCTCGATGATAGACCAACTAACATCATCCGATAACTTTTGTAAATCATAAACCATACCCCCAACAACAGATGTAACCATCTGGTTGCGTGTAGTGACTAACATTTTGCTACCTACGACACCATGGACAAGGATATTCTTTAGTTTTTCCCAATCTTCGGTATCCTCATTCCACAAATCATCTAAAACTAACAAGTATCTTTTACCAATCAATCTTTTCTTAACCTGATTTGCCAGAACATCAGAATTTGAATAGTCACCACATGCAGCTTCAGTGATGGACTCTAAGATATTTCTTAAAATCTTACGAACATCAAAGTCATTAGATATGCAGACCCACATTTTTAGATCAAAGAATTTTTCTACGGACTCACATTAAGACCAACTGAGCTTGTGAAGTCTTGCCAAGTCCCCCATACCCACAATGGATACGGAAATTTTGGCTTGCTGGAGAAGAAATGCCAAATGAAGATGATGCTGTTAACTTGTCAGTCAATATATTAACTATGTCTATTTTGCACCTTCCCCCTAGAAGTATTGAATCATCTCCAATCGACGAGTTAAACGGTTCGTTGCTCTAGTTTGATCATCATGAGAGCTACTAGAATCCAACGTATACCTAACACTATCTTTGTTAATTTTATCTAATTTTTCATTGATACCATAGATTTTACGGCCATCTTGAAACGAAATACGTCGGATTAGAGGGTGAAACAAAACTCCATGCCTTGTGTTTGAATTGCCTTCCCATTTCATGACTTTTTTATGGTTTCATAAGAGAACTCATCCATAACATCGTCATCATAAACAACAGCTTTAAGCCTACTCAACCAAAGCCTGACAGTGGCATCATTTACTTGCTTTCTCTCAGCATCAGAAATTAAAGCTTGAATCAATTCCAAGGTTTTTTGAGCTTTTTAAGTCATCTTTTACACCCCATGCCAGAGTAATCTGCTCAGTAATAACAGGTAGTATTTTCTTAATGATTACAGTCACACCATTAACAAGAAGCTTTTCCGAAGCCATAATGAAATTCGGAAAATATAGAAAGATAACGAAGAATTAAGAACTAACAGAGAATATAATTTTCTTGAGATGAGATATGAAAGTGTATAAGACTATGAATGTGCATGAAAAGTAGGTATGTATTGGCCAACGATAAGATTTGGTACCACCTCAGTCTATTCATCGAGTCATTTAATAATCATTCCGTTCACTTTCACTCTCCATATTTGACTGATTCCTATCAGCACCACGACAAACCTATGAAATTCCACAAAAAAGACTAGTGTATAAAAACAATTAATCAAAATGGCGATCCAATGGAGTACCTAATAATCAACGATATTTTAATGATACTAGACAAGTTGGTAATACTAGATTAGTTGGTAACACCTAATAATCAACAATACTGCTGATGCACAGAGCAAATTATTGAGACAAGGACCAAAGAAATTAGTGATTTCTAGTATTATTTAATGTATGAACTATATAAGTGGTTTTCATGTAATCACTGCTAAAAAAAAAACATTTCAATAAAACAAAACTAAGACCTAAAAAGAAAAAAGAATTTGTAGTTAAATCAAATTGGTGATTACTTACATTATGTTATCCTCACTGCATAAAGGCTCCTCCATTGCTGATTTTGCCTCCTCAAAATTCTGTAATCAAATCAAAACCTAGTGAACCAAATCAGATCTTTATACAAATACTGGTAATTTCAAACTTAAAGGTAACCCAGCCCACAAACCATTTGGAAGGATGCCATTAATATGTCAACATGGGTTGACCCACCTTTGACAGAGCCAAAAGAGTGCTGATTTCTGACCATTCCCCATGTCACTTACTCCCATTCCCATTCTCAGAAACAAAAAACTAAAACAAAAAACTTCTGAGAACTGTGCCGAGTGACAGACATTTAGCCATTTCAGCAGAAAGCACAATATTTGTCCTTCACAAACAGCCGTCCCAATCAACATAACAAGAAATAAGTAAAGCTGCAAGAGTCTGAAACATACTAAATAATTGATTCAAAAATTTCTTACATATCAAACCTATAACAAAAACATGCTAAGATATCTATCACCAACTTACAAAAAGGATAACACAAAATTCCTATTTTTTACTCTTCTTTATGCTTAAATCAAGCAGTTACATCTAGTTTTTTTGGGTGAAGTTGTAGTTGTATATGCGACCGATCAGTTATCAGCAGCAAAAAAATGCAAGCTCAAATTAAAATCAACAGAGATCAGGATTCATAACCAACTGACGCCTCCTGCAGAATAAAAAAATGAAGTAAAGAGCAACTAATTTTCCCTTGTCAGTAGCTTTGTTTAGGTACTGCTGTCACGGCACTGTAAACGAGACTTAATTCATCGACATATTAAGGTCTTGTCTTGCGTCCTCGGATACCAGCACCACAAAGGTAAATCCATAGAAACACCTGTGAACTGTTTCTTAACCTCTGTTCAATGGGCAAGTTTAAACTGATCCCAGCTACACTGTGTTATCCACGGTTTCATCACCCACTGCCCAAATTATAATGAATCAAGGCTGACAAAATGTCGACCCATGTATCAGGCAAACCAGGTAGGCACCAATGCATACAGTCTTGACCCCAGACTGCTACTGCATCTTTCTTCCCTAACCAAATCGCTGGATGAGCGTCTGCCCTGAACTCACTCAAGTGAGTCAGAGGTAGTAACTGGATATCTGAGCCTTGAAGTGCATCCTCGATCAAACTATTCACTTGTCTTACTTCTTTATTCACACCATCGTTGCTGGGGCTAAACCATATATCAAGCTGTCTAGTAATCAGTTACATGTTTTTTCTTAAATTATGCACTAATCGACACTAGAAGAATCTAGGATTAACAGATCAAATATCATACCTGACTTTCTTCAAAAGGACTGTCGAATAAACAACTCCCATTTTGATTCCAGTCTCCACCATAAAAATGCCGAGGTGACTGTAAACGCCAGAACTTGAGGGTCGTAAGAGGAACTTCCCTTTGTATGTAAGATACCATACTCTCAAGTACGACTTTAAGACCACTTTGTATTCCCAAGGAGGAACTATCGGTTTTCCATCCTATAAAAAGACAGAGGAGTCTCTTTTGAAACTTATCATATCCCCACCTATTTCAAACAATAATCAAAATGTCATGCTTCTAAACAGTCTTTCATAGGAAGTGATTATTGATTAAACTCATACATCTGAAGTTAATGGGACCCCACCAAAGAGAATCAACAGAGGTCCTATATAAGATATGGTAACATGGAAACTACTGAAGATACAAACTGATTAAGTTGAAGGTTAGCAACTCAAACGATTTCTAGTGTCCTGTGTCAAATACAATCATACTAGTGATTTAGCAAAACAGGGAACTAGAGAACATTTCTTACCAGTGCCCAGTATTGAACACCAGGACATCGTAGAATTTTGTGACGTCAGCCCACTTATCTGATGGAACATCCACATCCACGCGGTATACCCCCTTTAGTCCAGGATATTTCGACTGTTCTAACTGTGGTATTGGCTGAAACCTTTGTATAATCAGTCATGAGCATGTGAGACATCTCGTTTACATGATAAAAATAGACACGAAAAAAGCACTTTCAGATATAATCCTGTCCAGAAGCAGGTACTAAGCCTCTTAAAACATGTGACAAAATAATCGCGCCAGTAGATTCATATGAAATCCTGCAACAAACCTGCACGATTCTCCGTGATACTGGCTATTATACAATAGTTCTTCATAACAACTCTCCAAGACACCCTAACCCTCACTTAATCCGCTATCATCAGAATTGAGGTCTGCAAACAGGTTTGTCAGGTTCAATATGCACAATATGTCAAGGTTCTCGAGGGGCTTTATGGATCCTTAGTGATTTCTTCAATACCTAGTGAATTACATAACCACTTTCACAACCGTCCGTGGCCATATTCTGTATTATCAATTTCCTAGTTTTCCCTCACACAATGTTAACTCTACTCAACTACTTAGTAAATCCAAGTACATTCTAACACCTTCAAGCTCAAATGTAACAACAGCTAAGCTAAAGACCTATACAGAACATTGCCAAATTAACCTAAACACGATTCTAATTATAACCTACTCAATTTTCCTTGTTTCGCCGCAATCAATGCATTACACAAATCAAAATCAAAATCCAAAACAAAAACAAATCAAACAAATGAACTGCAAAGTAACAACTCACTCGTAATTCGCAAGCAAGACGGCTCGATGATACGCGACGGTAACATTAAACTTAGAAATACCCTCACCAAAACCCCTTCTTCCTTCCATTTCATTGCCCCATCATCACCTCCTCTCAAAATACAAAGAAAACTGGTAATAAAATTCTCATTCAATGAATCACTCAAATAAACCCAATACTCTTATCCTTCATAAACTCCAAGAATTCCAATGGATTCATTCTATCAAAAGAATCACCACAATTCTCAGGAACCCATTTCCATGAATTGATCTTTCCATATTCTCTCTGCCATTTTTCAAACAGTTCCATGAGTTTCTGAAATGGGCATGGAATCATAAATGGGTTTTCGATTTGGGTCTGATATCCATTCTCCTTTGAAGTAATTACATGGTGGTGGGTTTTCTTGAAATTTGAAAAGTGTGGTGTTGATTGGGTTTGTGATGTGGGCACGGGAGGATTGTTGAGTAGAGAAAGAGAAGGAGACAGGTTAAGAAGATGAGGAATGTTAATAATGTTGTTGATGAGATTTTGATCCCATTGATTTGATTTGCTAATGGGAGGAGGAGGAAACTCTCATCAGTGGTGGTGGTGGTGATTTTTGGTTTTGGGGATCGAGTTTGAGTCTCTCAGTGTCTGAATTGACATCTTTATTTGATGAGGTTATTTCTTTAGAGGACCCTTAAGCTGACTCAGGAAATGAATCTGACTCAGTGATTTGAGTCTGACTCACCA
>JAJJWW010010235.1:0-25660 GCA_023531295.1 Papaver armeniacum | reverse complement strand
ACATCAATCATGTCACAAATCGGGGAATACATACTTTGGGTATTGGTCCGGCGGTTTATAGCGTGCAACAGGCAACGCGCCATCACAAGAACGTGTTAGGAAGTCATGGACGGTTAGAGATGAACATGAGAAGTGGGCAAGACTGGTCGTGGCACCGACGCACAACTCCACTACTCCATCACTCCACTTCCTCCACTTCCCACGAGAGACGTGAATAAGGCTCAATGACTTGTATAAATAGGTTCTCCGCCCTATTTCAAAAACAGAAGGGAGAAACAACACAAGTCGAGACGAGACAGAAAACAAGTGTTAATACAAAACGTATTCAAACGCCCAGAGCCTGCTTGCATCAATCGTAAGCCCGCTCACCTTCCCCGTTACAAGTCATAAGCAAGCCAACACCTTCACAATCTCAACACCTTCTTCGCTTCCTCCCTAAGATCAACCCCATCTCCTTCACTTTGTGACCGAAACAAGTCCTCGGAAGCCATTTCTTGGTTTAGGCCGGACTTGCACAGTTTGACTTCCGAATCTGCAAGCACTCACCGCGCAAATGCATTTGTTTAGGGTTTAGATTCATTCCTCATCCACACACCCCAAATTACCAAATTCAATATGAGTAGTTTTCACCCATAAACAAGAATTCAACCACACACGCTTGATAACATGTTAATTCATTCCAAGTAATTCATAAGCTAAAATCCATAACCACAAATTCATAACATGTTCGTGATAATATCCATAAACTAAAAATAACCACACAACCATAAGTTCTTGATAATATCCATAAACTAAAAACAACCACACAACCATAAGTTCTTGATAATATCCATAAACTAAAAACAACCACACAAAGCTAAGAAGTAAGAAGTTGTCCCGCTATCAAATGTCACATAACCATAATTAACCACGAGGACCACGACCTCTTTTGTTGGTGGTACCACCACCACGAGTGCGAGGACCATCACTACGACCACCACGACCACCGCGACCACACGACCACGACCACCTCTTTTCGCTAGTACCCACACATGCACATCCTCTTCCAAAGGCGTCTCTTCAATGCTAGATGACTACCGACTATGGCTAGTACTCGCACCTCCAATGGACTTGATAGACGCATTTATGTGTCTATTTTGATCTCGATTTTCTATATTGTTAGTACCCATTTTTGTATTTATTTTGGCATTTTATGTTTTTGTAGGTGTTTTTGGAGAAATAAGATTTTGCGGCGAAATTGGCTCGAAAAGTGGTTTTCGCGCTTTGGGAGAAAACTACTAAAGGCACCCCCTCATTTGGGATAAGGGGCACCTCACTGCTAAGGGGCACCTCATCGCTAAAGGAGTCTAGCGCTGGATAGGGGGAGGTCATCTTCTCAAATTCAAATTCGTAAAAGGCGAAAAGAATAACATATTTAGGGTTTGATTTTGGGAAGCTTTTGACAAGATTCAATCACCGGGGTTTGGTACATATGAACTTTAATTGACTAAACAGCCCGGTATGGTCATTGGATTGAATAGAAATTGGGCCGGAACGATTCATTTGAAGCGAAAAGAGAAAAGAAAGTTTGGCGCAAACTGCAAACTGCCGCCCGCGTCCTTTGGTGTGAAGAATTTGGGCGAGTTTTACGTGGACTTTCTCATGGATTTCAACTGGTATGGGCCTCGTGGGTATCAAACAAGATAGGTAAGGCTTGTGGTTTCAAAATAAAGGGAGATACACCGAGTTTTGATGAAACAGAGGTGGAGACTTTTACTCGGTTCGTTTTTTGACCTGGAGAAGTTTTAGCCAGATTTAAGCACGAGAATGGCTAGGAATAAGCCTGTTAGGACAATACAAGAAATATAAGGGATTTGGAATCGAAAAAGAAGGGATATACACGAACTTTCTTGGAACATGAAAGAATAAGTTATATACTAAAACAGGGGAGTAAACTCGATCCTGTTTAACTCAATATGGAAGTATTAACCAAGGATTTTCTTATGGAGGAATAATAGGAGAGCATGGAGTAATTCAAATGGCAGACGAGAAGATAGAGGAGTTGTTCTCGTGACTTGACGTGAAGAAGAAGAAAGAAATATTGGAAGATTACGTGAAGATTTTATAGCCCCGTTGAGTATATATAGGATGATACGAGTACCGAGAGAAGAAAACCAGGGGTAGTTGGGAGTTTATTGGGAATCTACAGAATCCTGGAGTTAGAAGAAGTGCAGGTGAAGTTGCAGGAATATTCACCTGTTGCTGCTGAAGAAGAAGGAGACAAAGAACATTGACGCACATTGACAGTCGTATATTCTGCTGCAATACAAAATTATCGTTCTTTCTTACAATCTTATTTCTTCGTAATAGTCAGTCTGTAACGTCCATATAGTGTTGCAAACTGTCTGTGATATATAATTTCTTCAATATAAACACCTTTTGAGTCATGTTTCCATTTGTTAGGTGTGTTTTTGATATGAGAAGCTAAACCCCAACACTGACAACGAGGAAGCCATGTTTCACAATTGCTTGGTAACTATAATGATTCTTCATGACTTTTTGCATTGATTTAATTGATTATGATTTTTATTAATTAGTTGTGATTTTGTCTGATGAAGTATGCTTAGACTTGGAGCTTTTGATGCGTCATGCTTATGATTTAAAACTAATCTTTTACAAAATCTACCTTTGGCAAAGAAATAGAGTCCATAAAATAGCTAGAAGTGTTATGAATCAATATACGAACCAATTGAATGTGAATAATGGTGGAAACCCGAGTCCCAGTTCTCTCGATATTTTGTGACAATCGTGTGTACATATTTTCTTTATTTTAGCGTTTTCCCTTTTTAAGTCTTAAAACCAATCTCAACAAGTCTGAGTGAACGACAACTTTCTTACCACTTTAAAACTACATCAGGACTTTCTGCCCCTCTTTAAGCCTCTTTCTTCCGTGACCAACCCCTCATACAATTCTTTCCTGGTTGGATCACGCATGTTCCTTATTTGCTCTTGTAAGGTCCTTTGTTGAGGAGCGTTAATCACACCACTAGCACGGATGCATGAAGTCATACTATTTGCCAACTGTTGTCCTCGCTTTTTCTATTAACACATTAAAAAGAGTCTTAAGAGATTATTCCATAATACATAATATAAATTAGAACTAAATTCCAAGTCATGAGGATAACAAAGTTACGTACCGTCATGAAATATAGTTTCCTCCAAGTCATACCAAATAGTCCCTTTGTCTCTTTGCTCTCCTCGGTAGCCTTCCTTTTTTCTATTTCCTTTTGAATAAGTGGATGGGCCTCCGGATCATTATTAATCACATGTGGATGACCAAAATGATAATACCAATCTATGTAATCATCAACGGCTTCTTTCGTGTTGTTACAAGTCGTTGCCTCTCTGGTAGGCCTGGAAGATGGGTAAATAATTTGGCCTACGGGTTATACCGCAAGTGCACAGCGTCTATCGGAGACGCGGCAAGTACGGGTCGATCCACAGAGACAAGGGGTGCTTTCAATGATCTACGGCTTGGCTTTAAACTGAATTCCAAAGTGACAAGGTAACAACAGAGTGTAACATAGATGTTTTGCTGCCAAACGGCTGATTGTTGAAGTGAACCTAAGCTAAAGTATAACTAAAGTATAAAACAGGATAAAAGGGTGCTACTAGGGCTGTAATTCCACCACTAACCTACACTGTGTCTTCACTCATGAAACTACTCTTGTTCTTATGACTGCTAAGGGAGAGGTGTCGAGTCTGCCTTATGTCTAAGATGTTTCTCCGCTTGACAGATTAATTACAACTACAATGTATTTCCAAAGTATTACTTGTCTGATTAAAGTACAAATAATCTGAGGATCATAACAATTTCATTAAGCTTAGGTTGCAAGATAAATAACACGTAGTGAATCAAACTACAAGGCATCCATGGCATTGGCATGCACTCACAGAGCAAAGTGTTATCACACCTAAATTAATTCCATCTAGAAAATATTAAATCATTCAAGAACAATACATGAGCATGAAAAACACATTTGCAAGTTAGGGTTTCATCTCAAACCCTAGCAACTAAATTAAAACATGAAAAACAGTAAATTAAACCTAATTGATCACCCGGCTAATCCAGCGTGCTCTCTATCAACACCCATCACTCATATTTATACATGCACAAATTCAAAATATCTAACCCTAATTCTCAAAACAAAATTAAAGATAAAATAATACCAAAAGCAATCGCACCCATACTCCGATTACGCTCCTCTTCTCGTCTAATCGCCTCGGAGATGCCATGCATGGTTGTTGGCTAACCCTAGCTCTAGTTTTCTCTAGGTTAGCTTCTAAAGTTGAGAGAAGCTAAGGGAGAGAAAACTAGCTCTAGAGAGGTGGTGCGGGCGAGATGGTGTAGGCCGACGAGTTGTTGATGGAGGTGAGAGCTACTGCTGGTGGGTGGGCGGGGGAAGGTTGGTGGTGGAAGAGCAGAGCTCGCTGCGTGGCTCTGGTGAGGGAAGAGAGGAAGAAAGAGAGAATGAAACTGGGATTAGGGTTTTGGTCGAGGGGTATAGGTGATGGGGATTTTGTTGTGGGGCGGATGCAGCCAAGATTGATGAGACAGGGCCTAGCGAGCGTAGGATGGAGCCGATGGAGATCTCGAACGGCCGAGGATGGTAAGCGGTTTTGGTGTGATCTCGGTGTAGCGCGGAGCAGCGATCTTCGATGCACGTGGGAGCAGCGACCGTTGGATGAGGGAGAAAGAAATCTCAACGTCTCGGAAGAGACGGCTCGGATCCGGTCACGGTCACGGCCTGGGACTAGCTCAAGCCCATGTCTTGTAGATGAGTTGCTACTTGTTGGGTTGCAAAATCGTTGCGCGCGGCTTTGGCTTTCCGCTCCATAGATGCTCGACTCCACTTCTTCGCTCTTTGGGCTCCTCGCCTCCGAGCTTTATTTACTACCTAAAACACAAAATTAATTAATATATATTTATTCTTGAAAACAAGGAAAACATAACTGGGGATAATATCTCGATTTCTAAGCGCAAAAGATGAGTAAAATGCCAATAAAAAGGTGTATAAATATGCACTTTATTTGGCACTCATCAAATACCCCAAACATGAATTTTACTTGTCCTCAAGTGAAACAGAAAAATAAGAAATCCTAACTATACCTCGTCGTAGGTCTCTCGAATGCATTTAGCGTATGCACTAAGCCTTTAAACCCCTAGGTGTCCCTAGTGGACGAGTTGTAGTCTCGTGAGGGTTTACCGCAGGTGTACCCACAAAACCTTCTCCAACTTCAGAGTGTAAAAGAGTCTCAAGCCTCCAAGAAGCTATGAGGACATGAGTTTCGCATGCTAGTAATGTGGTTGAACTATCGAAGAACGATTCTCATCCTTAAGTCTTTGAGCGAGAAGTAACCATACCATATGAAAGAATTCGGATTCGATTGTGATCATAAGTCTCAACTTCGCCTCACCATTAGGATTTTATGATAATTGCACTCAAAAGATCGCTTTTTTAGTCTCTCATGTGTGCAGGCGGGGAGTAAAGAGAGAAATCCCGCACACGTTGTAGGTAAGAAGGATAACCTTCCGAAATAAAATGTGAGACTCCACGTATGTGTGGACAAAAAGAATCTTTTCTCGATGATCTCTAAGAAAGGAAATCAACCATTAGCAAGGGGTGGGAGTACTCACTCACTTCTCACCCGATCGGCAATTAATATCACTCTCTCATAGGAACCATAGAAACGCCTTCAATCTTCTGGTCTTCGGTCTTCAAATGTTGATGACGAACTTCTAAACTTCACAAAACTTGACAATTTTTAACTTTTCTATTCAAATTCCTTGTTGTTTGGATTTTTCTTTTTAAATTCTTCTTTACCATGGTGGTAGCAAAAATAAACTACAATTTTTTTTTTTTTTTTTTTTTTTTGATTTTTTTTTTTTTTATTTTTTTTTTTTGAAAATAAAAATACAAATACAAATAATGAAACAACTAACTCCATGGACAAAGGACTTTATCACTCTATTTTTCCACAACTTGTATTGTCTTGATTTTATAAATTTTATTAATTCTCATCCTATTTTCTTTTCGTTTTCTTTGTTGCACGTAAACCTTGGACTATCTCAACTTTTCTTTCAATATTCTGATTCTGCTCCGGTTGCTGACGATGATGTGTTTCTATGGGTCTTGCTGATTGAGAGAGAGAATGATGCTAACTACAAATCGGTATTTAGAAGGAGTTTTCATCTTTAGACGTCACCCTCATGATTGACAAAAACTAGCACTCAAGAGATCAAAAGTAGTGCTGAAAATGGTGCGAAGTTGGGTAGCTCACCATTCCTACCCGGAATTGACGTACGGTGACACACACTCTAACAGCTTTTCTAGAAAGTTACAAAAATTGAAGGTTGGTGCCTCACTTGATGTAAAATGGGTAGTCTCCACTATGGGTGATCACAATTCTACTCTACCAATATCTAAACAAGACCTAATTCCCTCCTCCCGTATGGTTAAATCCAACTTTAACGCTCTAATCAACTAAGAAACCCGATTGTGTTCTCCTAGGACTTCCAATTTCTGTTATTTCGCCGAATCTCTATGTAAACATAGCTAAAAGCATGCTAGTGACTCTAAAATCTCTAAAAGTTGGAGGTTTTTAAAAAAGAGTTTAGAATTGATTTTTTTTTTTTTTTTTTTTTTTTTTTTTTTTTTTTTTGAAAATAAAAGGTAAAATAAAAGACTAAAAACTCTAAATGCAAATGCACCCCCAAACCTAAATCAAACATTGTCCTCAATGTGTCACATAGGAAAAATTTAAACAAATCACATACCGAGAGAACTATGCTGATAAGAGAAAAGGGAAGAGATTACCGGATGTCGGCAGGAGCAAGGTTGGAGCTTCACTGGTCAAGGCTAGAATCCAATCATTCTCCGTGGAGATCATATCGGATTAGCATAATATATGTGCAAGAAGACTCAACCGATTCAAGAAAAGAAAATTTAACAAGTCCTACTGGATTATATACAATGAAGATAATGTACAGAAACATCAACAGTCTTACAAATAAAGTGGGTTTTGGTTTATGTGGGATTTGGTTTTTATGGGTTTCATTTGGTTTTTGTGGGTTTTGGTTTGTTGGGCTGATTTGGTTTTGTTGGGATTATTTGGTTTGAGTGGGCTTTGGTTTTGTGGGGAAAGCACAAATTCTGTGTTATGCCGTAGCTCATTGTTGGACAGCCCATTTATGTGGGCTTTGTCTCAGTGTAGAGCCCGGGGTAGGTGTGAAAGTGTACTACCAATGAAGGGCACAAACTGAGCACATCCCAATAGTGTGGGTTCTAGCCCCGGATGATGTGGGCTCGAGATGTGTTTACAGCCCAAAGAAATAAGGGCTTATGTGGGCCGAAGTCCAATGCTAAGCCTAGTAAGTGGGTCTGCGGCTTTATGCACCAATTTGCTCGATTTGGTTCATTATGGGCTGATTTGGGTGCGAGCTTAGCACAACTTAGTGCTTTTTGTCGGTAGTTCTTTGCCTTCACAAAGACAGCCAAGTTATGTGCGTAGTTTGGCAACTCGTGCACTCGGTCGCGTGCACAGCCTGGCTAGGCTCAGATTGGCAGCTCACATCACAAGACAAGACAGTTTGTGCAGAGGTTGTGTTGTTGAAAAACAAGATGTAACTCAAGCAAATTCTGCTAATCAACAGCTTACTCAGGACATCACAGGTTCACACAACGATTGCAAAGAAATGAAGCTAACATAATTTGATGTAAATCGGGTCGATTGACCTCGGTTTTCAAAGATCGAGCAAATGGTTTTTGCAGATATTCGCAGGCTATGTTGTCACGTATGCTTGCATAATGGTTCGAGTATCATAAGGTGCAGAGTTCAAAGACACTTCATGTATGAACTACACAAATTTAGCAAATGAATAAATGTTGGCACTTTATAAAGCATGCTCCGGGGATCAACACAGGGGTTATATGACTCCAATGCTCACAACTTCAGGGTGTCATGGTCTGTCCACACTTGGTTTTCCAAGGGGTAGCTCCAACTTGCAGCTTCAGGGGGCTAGCAAGTTGGTGGCTGGCTCACAGGGTTCAAAGTTGCTGAGTGCACACAAGGCAAAGTAATACAGGCTTACAAATGCTTAGATGCTGAGTAACATTGTGCACAAGCAACAAATGCTCGGATGCACAGTGAACAATTTAACCCCAACATTCACGGATGAGCACAAGCTTTGCAGGGCTTCGAGGATTGGATAATCTAGCAATAGTTCAGGTTAAGCATGCAGAGGGGTTTGGCAAACACAATTTTCACCGGTTATGCACCCAAAAGGTAAGGTAGATGGCTTAACGTGACTCAACATGGTTGATAGATTCAGCCCAAAAGGTTCATCGAATCGTAATTTCACTCGAGTGTCACAGTTGATGCATAGAGATACCTGGCAGCTAGCTCAGAGTCAAACACTAATGGCGAGCAACAATCAAGTAGATGAGCAACAATCAAGCAGATGGCTCCTAGAGCAATGCACTAGGCACAAGGCAAGTCAATACGTAACTACACGGAATTGTTATTCAAGCCTTGCAGCTCACGTGGACCGGCAAGGGTTGTTTGGCTCACAGTTGCAGTATTGAAGACTTTCAAAACATTTGCCGTGTATCCCACTTCACAACATTACAAGTTACTCATCAAATACACAGTTTGTATTTTACAAAGATGCTCAAGACTTGACAAATTAGCTAATGCACGGATGCACAAACTTAGCAAAAGTTCTAGCAAGATGTCGTATTTGATAACTCACACAAGGTCTCAAAGACTTGAATAGATCATGTCAACAGGGTCAGGGTTATGCTCGGGGTTGCCTTCACTTGGGCTTCATTAACTTGGGTAATCCAAGTAGCGGCTCAACTCCCAAATTCTGGGGCTGGAGATTGGTAGCTCGATGGTCTATGCACAGTTGCAGATACTAGGATGGCACAAAGAACTACAAGATGCTCGGGGAACAGTTTGAAAACACAGGATTATCACTTAGTTTTCCTAGGGTCAGTGCTTCGGAGTCTCAAACAGGGTTAAGCAGATACCAAGATTCAACAGATGTCACATAGCAGAGTTAGAGAATGATACTAACTTGCTTTAGCCACAGTGGCTATGCTCAGCTCCTTGTCTTACCCTGGGGTTGGCTCAACTTAATAGTCTGCACAGCAGCACAAGCTCAACAAGCACCTGAAGTGCAGGGGTTGCTCAGGGCTTTGCACCTTTTTCTCCCACTCCTTGGGCTTGCTCAGCAGCACAGCAAGTACAGCAAGTACCTGCTAGCTTAACAAAGAGATTTAGTTCTCTAAAATTACACAGTAAGCAACAAATGAACTACAATGACAGAGCTAAGCACTCGAGCTCAATGTCAAACCTCGCCTCGAGTGCGACAGATATGCACCGAGAGTATCTTGGGTATAGGGATCAAGAGTTACAAGGTAGCACTAAGATACAGGGCTGCTTAATCTCCTTGTAAACTAATGACAAAGCTCCAGCTGAGCTAAAAGTTACAGGGCTAGTGATGACTACAAGTTATACTAAGACAAAGGTGAAGATTGAAATAAGATGCTAAGTTATAGAAATAGAAGCTAAGTTACACTAACACAGATGGATGATGCAATAATATAGAAGTGCAAAAAAAAAAAAAAAAAAAATGACAGTTAAGTTATGCTAACAAAAGAGAACAGCTAGTTACACTAATATGCTAAATTATACTAACAACAGGACTAAAAACAGCAAAAACAGGCCAAAGAAAAACAAAATGAGTATATACAGGGGTGAAAATCAGTAAAGCAAGCCAATGAACTACAGGGCACTCGCCAAGTCCCCGGCAGCGGCGCCAAAAACTTGGTAGGCCTGGAAGATGGGTAAATAATTTGGCCTACGGGTTATACCGCAAGTGCACGGCGTCTATCGGAGACGCGGCATAAGTGCACGGTCGATCCACAGAGACAAGGGGTGCTTTCAATGATCTACGGCAGGCTTTAAACTGAATTCCAAAGTGACAATGTAACAACAGGGTGTAACATAGATGTTTTGGTTGCCGAAACGGCTGATTGTTGAAGTGAACCTAAGCTAAAGTATAACTAAAGTATAAAACAGGATAAAAGGGTGCTACTAGGGCTGCAATTCCACCACTAACCTACACCGTGTCTTCACTCATGAAACTACTCTTGTTCTTATGACCATAAGGGAGAGGTGTCGAGTCCGCTTATGTCTAAGATGTTTCTCCGCTGATGTATTAATTACAACTACAAGTGTATTTCCAAAGTATTACTTGTCTGATTAAAGTACAAATAATCCGAGGATCATAACAATTTCATTAAGCTTAGGTTGCAAGATAAATAACACAGTGAATCAAACTACAAGGCATCCATGGCATTGGCATGCATCATGAGAGCAAAGTGTTATCACACTGAAATTAATTCCATCTAGAAAATATTCAATCATTCAAGAACAATACATGAGCATGAAAAACACAGTTGCAAGTTAGGGTTTCATCTCAAACCCTAGCAACTAAATTAAAACATGAAAATCAGAAATTAAACCTAATTGACTGCCCTGGCTAATCCAGGCGTGCTCTCTATCAACACCCATCACTCATATTTATACATGCACAGCTCAAAATATCTAACCCTAATTCTCAAAACAAAAATTAAAGATAAAATAATACCAAAAGCAATCGCACCCATACTCTGATTACGCTCCCTCTTCTGTCTAATCGCCTCAGAGATGCCATGCATCGGTTGTTGGCTAACCCTAGCTCTAGTTTTCTCTAGGTTAGCTTCTAAAGTTGAGAGAAGCTAAGGGAGAGAAAACTAGCTCTAGAGAGGTGGTGCGGGCAGAGATGGTGTAGCTGACAGAGTTGTTGATGGAGGTGAGAGCGGCTGTTGCAGTGGGTGGCTGTGGCAGGGAAGGTTGGTGGTGGAAGAGCGCGAGCTCGCTGCCGTGTTCTGGGGTGAGGGAAGAGAGGAAGAAAGAGAGAATGAAACCGGGATTAGGGTTTTGGTCGAGGGGGTATAGGTGATGGGGATTTTGTTGTGGGGCGGATGCAGCCAAGATTGATGAGACAGCCTAGCGAGCGTAGGATGGAGCCGATGGAGATCCGAACGGCCGAGGATGGTAAGCGTTTTGGTGTGATCCGGTGTAGCGCGGGAGCAGCGATCTTCGATGCACGTGGGAGCAGCGACTGTTGGATGAGGAGAAAGAAATCTCAACGTCTCGGAAAGAGACGGCCTCGATCCGGGTCACGGGTCGGGACTAGCTCAAGCCCATGTCTTGTAGATGAGTTGCTACTTGTTGGGTTGCAACCGTTGCGCGCGGCTTTGGCTTTCTCGCTCCATAGATGCTCGACTCCACTTCTTCGCTCTTTGGGCTCCTCGGTTTCCGAGCTTTATTTACTACCTAAAAACACAAAATTAATTAATACAAATATTTATTCTTGAAAACAAGGAAAACACAGAATCTGGGATAATATCTGATTTCTAAGCGCAAAAGATGAGTAAAATGCCAATAAAAAGGTGTATAAATATGCACTATTTGGCACTCATCACTCTCCCGCTTGGAGTTGGTATTGTTGTTGATGGCGGTTGTTCCAAACATCAATCGTCGGAGTTCGGCGGTAGTTGAGTACAATGGTGGGGCCTCTTGTCTCGGATCCATCCTTGGATAATTTGAAGTTTTCCTTAACGACCTTTTCTTGAATATGAGCAATTTGGTGTAGAGTTCGACGGGGATTGGTCATAACATAACCCGTGGCATGATACAATGGTCCGTTGTAGCCTGAGATATGTGTGAACTGACGAACATCAACTCCATTTTGAATCCTCAAATAAGGGTCAAAGATAACATCTTCAACAGTGAAAGCATCTATTTCCTGCCTCACTTGAATGAGCCTCTTTTCTTTGTTCCTTTTTTGTCTACCAGTGAACATAAACTTCTTTCCTGTATGTCTATCATCATCTTCTTCCCATTCAGTTGGAGGTCTCAAGCTCGGAAAGTGGTCATACACCCATGCCTAGAAAAATATAAAACAATTTAAGAAATTGGGACATGAATACAAAAGATAAATATAACAAACAATCATAAAATAAAAAAATGATAAAATGTAACCAAACTTACCATTAGCTAGCGCAACAGTCCCAAAGAATTTCGGTAGCTCCAAATTTAGGAGGCCTTTCTTAGACTTTCAAGTAGATATGCAAGCGTGGCGGTGCCCCACGAATACTCTGGTCTTCTTCAAATCCTTCAACAATTGTAGGTAATGGACATTCACCATATTTCCCGAGTTATCAACATGAATACGGTCCCAATAGAATACAACAAATATCTTTGGTCAGTATGCCTAGCCCTTGTGTCATCTATCACCTCACCCGCCAATTGCTTTTTGAGGGTGTCTCCAAACTTCGTCCTCAAATTATTCAACAATGCTTTCTTTACCTTGTTAATCTTGTTTGGTTCCGAAGGGTCATAACCACCACCCAACATAAACTCCATCTCGGTCTCGTCTTTACCCCACCCAAGTGTTTCTTCAACAAGGTCAGAAGATCACCAAGACATGTTGTTATAAAAACCTTCATACACAGATTTTCCTTCAACTTCCAAGTCAAGAATTTGCTTCACATCGTCCGGTATTATTGTCATCTCTCCAAATGGGAGATGAGACGTATCATTTTCTGGCCAATATCGTTCCCTGAAAGCAGATACCATTATACTATCATACTATCATACTCCGATTGGGTATTCAGAACTCCAGGCCCTAATCCTGAACTTGAAACTAGAGTACGAACATCACCACATTCTTCACCTAATGGCCAATGACTAGCTCTTTGACGCTTGACCAATTTGATCGCCCTTGCATGATCCTTTAAAAAAATACAAACATATTTTGTTAAACTGAGATTAATGAAATATACATAAATACAAAAAAAAAAAAAAAACAAAAAAAAAAAAAAAAAAAAAAAAAAAACGAAATAACTTAAAACAAAACAATGTGTTAAGAGAAACATACCCTAGTCTCACAGACTTTTGCGGCCCAGGAATTGGTATAACGAAATAAGATTGAGGACTTATCTGGTACCTCGCCCCAAGGTCTTTTATTCTTCTTCCTTGGCAACAACAAGTCTTTTCCTTTAGGAATATGCAACCCTTTTGGTGCGAGTTCCTTTCTCGACTACTTTTCTTTCCTTGGTTTAGCTGGAGCTGGAGTTGTAGCTACAACAATTTCTTTCCCCTTGTTTTGTACTCCTTCTTCATCATTTGCTTCCTCTTTCTCATCTTCATCATTTGCTTCCTCTTCCTCATCTTCATCATTTACTTCCTCTTCCTCATCTTCACCATTTCCTTCTTCATCCTCCTCTTCTTCGCCATTGGATTCATCAGGATTTTCTTCCTCTTCATTATCATCAGCTTCTTCAAGGTTCTTTTCAACTCCTACCTCTTCAATTTCTTGTTCATTAGGTTCAGCTTCTTCAAGGTTCTTTTCAACTCCTACCTCTTCAATTTCTTGATCATTAGGTTCAGCTCCTTCTAATTCAACCCCAGAGTTACCTACAGATGGTTCTCTAAGCCTAATCTCAAATTGATTCTTCTTCTTCTTCGCATTCTTGGGGACACCTCTATAATCTACCCCTAAATGCTTGTCACCGCGAGGGGTGGGTGTATGATCAATCAGAGTTAAGTTATTCCCTCTCTTTTTCTTCACCCTATCAAGATTCCTACACAAGTAATAATTTGAATGAATTCCTAAGGGTTGAACAAACAAAATGTAACAAACAAACCAAAAAAATGTGACCAAAACAATATACGGTTTGTAACTTTACAATCGTATCAAACCGTATCATGGATACGGTTCGTAACAGAATAATTAAACAACCCGTATATCAAATCGGTTGGTAACTTTCTTATCGTTATCAACCGTAACAATACTTGACACAAGGTTTTCAAACACAGGATAATATATGGTTACAAATGTACACAATTATGAACCGTACCTAATACACGGTTGGTAACTAACATACAAATAGGCACCGTAAGCAAATAATTTAACATGTAGAGAGAAATACGGTTCGTAATTCCGTGGAAATTAGCAACCGTAACTGACAAAAAAATCTGAAACCTAAGAACATACGGTTGGTATTTCATAAAATTTCAATTGTTACAAACCGTATTTGCATCAAAAGCTTCAAATACGGTTCATAATAAAACTAATTGCAACCGTAAGTAACCAAAAACCCAGGATATGGAAACTTGATTTTTCACCTAAAACCCTAATTTTTGATAGAAATTGAAATTAAAACGAACAAATTAAACTAAACCCTAAATGGGTTCTCGCAAAACATACCTCATGTATGTCATTCCAACTAATTTCTCCGGTGGAGGGGTTTGGAGTTGAGATTTTGTTCTTCACCTAATGGAACATTTGCTTGATTAGAATCGCTACAATCTTCGTCAACTTTCTTCTTATTCGTCATCTATAATGTATACTTCAATCAACGATTATCAATTTTGCGAATCGCCGATTAATCGAAGACGATGAATTTTCGGACTTTGTTTTAATGGAGGTGGTGCTTACGGTTACAATGGAAGTAGAGAAGATGAAACAAAAACAAAAAACTGATTTTGATTCTTCTCATAATTAGGTTTATATGATGGAGGACAATTCAGTCTTTTCAATCAAAAAAGCAAGAGTAAATTAGTCCATTTAAGGTGAAAAGGGTAATCTAGTCAATCTACACCCCCTATAGGACACCCCTAACCAATAAGAGGAACATTGCTATCACACTTTCCGCCCCTCTACCATTTCTTGCCGCCCCTATACCAAGATTGTTAAAGAAGTACACCGTACACGACCATTGAAAAGGAGTATTTTGTATATACAATGATAATAGACATTAATCAATTCAGAAATTGGTGCTAGACTGCCAATCTCCATGGACATGGATCCATTGTTCAATTACTAAGTCCTCCAGATATATAAGTATATTTCCTAAAGTCCTGGAAGAACAATACTCATAAGTTCATTGGAGAAGACCCGGATTTCAAACTGTGTTCTGCAACTGCAATCATCTTTGCACTTCAACCAACTCATCCCCTTCTTGCAAACTAAACGGCTTAAAAGCATCTGAATCTCTAGGTAGCTCTTTCTAAATAACTTCCTGTCCAGTTCGCTTCAGATCTGTCGCAATAAAACTCATGAAATTCCGAATGGGTGACTACCTTCATTCCTTGAAGTTACCTAAATTCTTCTTTTCTAAACCCCAAAAAAACGTCCTTACATGGATGCATGTGTAGATAGTGAATATTTTTGATAATCCCTGACTCTTAAAAGGTAACATCATATATAGATTTAGTCACTGCAAGATCATTCAAAAATTTACAAAGACGAGGGACACTAATCGAAGTTACCTTGAAATATCAATTTTGGTTGAATGGAGACGTATATTATAGCAAGGTTTTTAGACAAGTGGGCACTAACTAATATTATCTCGAGGTCAAGATATGAAGTTACTATGCGGTTTTGGGAAGAATGAGCTTAGGCTTAGTCCTATGGGCTAGATATCTAGCCGCTAGATTGGCCATCCACGTCAGCCTGGGCAACCTCCTAAGTCCTATGGGCTAGATATCTAGCCGCTAGTTTGGCCATCCACGTCATCTGTGAGCGCCTAACCATTCGGCGTTTTTCTGAGCGCCGCACCATTCGGCGTTTTGATTACTTTTTGAACGCCGAACGGTTCGGCTTTTCAATCTCAGCCGTTAGATTTTGTGAGCGCCGAACGGTTCGGCGTTGAGACAACTTTTTGAGCGCCTAACCATTCAACGTTTCAATCTCGCCGATAGTGCGGCTCACGAGCAAATGCTAGGAGAGAGAAGTAGCCAGATTTAGTGTTAACTTTTTTCCCACACTTTTTTCATGATTTGCAACACTTTTTGGCCAATCTAGCACTCCAATCTAGCCCATAAGACTTAGCCTTACAAGATATGGAAGTCTCTGTTTAGTTATTTCTTTTTGAAGCTTCTAAATTACTACTCCTTAGTTATTATTTTCAACAGACTTGATGACGCATTGGCGCAGTCACAAAGCTCAGTCTATTTATATGCAACAAAAGATCCTGCAAGAGAGGGAACATGAAGGAAGAGCTGAAAACCCAAGGATGGTGAATTCACATTTTTGTACAGCCATTATGCACTTCGAATTCGGCGATGAGATCATGCCTGAGATTGGAGAATCTAACAAAGCATTATGTATACTAGATTACTGCTGCAGCAGTTGGGGTCGCCCAAGAAAAACAAAAAAATTGCAACAGATATATTAATTATAAACTATTTGACCACGGTTCAAAAGAATATCCGCAACAGTTATATGTGTTACAAAATAACCCATGGAGCCTTTCTTAGTATCGGTCTCGGTCACGGAATTTGTAACAGTTATATGTGTTACAAAATAACCCATGGAGCCTTTCTTCCCCGCCCGAATCAACAGCGCGCGACCCGTTTTTCTGGGTTTTTTTCAAACAATATTTTTTTCGATTTTGATCAAATTTATCAAAATTCCTTTCAACCCATATAAAATTAAGTGATTATAAACTATATTGGGGTAGATTTTCGAAGAAAATCGACGTACTATTTATGAAAATTGAAAAATCAAAATTTTAAGAAAACATTTTTTTTTTCAATGAAATTTCAATCAAGAAATTATTTGATCATGGATGATATTTTTCGATAGTTCTTTCGATTTATGAGATATATTATGATTAAGATCTCATTTATTGCAAAAATTTGAAGCAAAACGATGTAGAATTGATCAATTTTGGAAAATCAAATTTTTTTTTGGAACTCAATTTTGAGGACCATAAAAGTGTGACGGACAAAATCCATATGAGCTACCCTATAGAAGGTCTCCCTTTGGTCGACCAATTATATGTATACTTGCTGCGCAAACATTATGTATTATTTGTAAAAAAAAATTCATCAAATTCAAGATTCCCTTTTGCGGTAAGTTCCCATTTTATACTAGATATATGTATTCTGTTGAGTTCTAACATTAAACTCCGAGAACCCTTAAAATGATAGTATAAAATTGAACCGACATACTTAATAGCTTCATAAATACACTTGCTATGAGAATCACCAAGACCTTAGAAATTAGGCGTTGTCCACTCTTCCCTTTTGAGAAGAGTAATTGGTACTATATTTTAGGCATTGAGCACCCGCATATAGTCCCAACGAAGCAATACAGATGGGCATAGTTGTACATGCAGAAACCCATTAATAAAAAGGTTGTTGAACAATAATAAATCATGAAAAGTTTCCTATCTTCGAGTGACCTTGGAAACAACAAATCAGTAATATTTCACAACCAAATGAAACTTTGTTCGGACAATTTCCGTAATTCGTACAAAGAAACTTTTGCTGAGATTATGAATGGACTATATATAAAACCAATATAGAGAACCAAAAGGTTGAGCCGGGGTCGTAGGCCCCGGTGATACCTAGTGTTTGATAAAGGTGAAAGCAAATTTGGAAGACATTCCAACAGTAGTTCGTTTCAACGATTATTGGCTAAGTATTGAATAGGTTCATGATAATCTAATTGACCGTACACCAAGACTCAAATCTGTGATTGTGAAACCTGATGATCAGGATCTTGATGCTGAAAATTCAACCTCATATTCGATATTTCAGGCTGAGAATCGTACTTTATCTGCATGTCCTAACTTTCAGCCTGAATATCATTCGGCGAATATTTCAAATTCAAATTCATCCACGTCAAATCAGGTGCTAAAAAGACTTAATAAAATTTGGAAGAGGGTGACCAAATTACAGTTAAGGGATAACCAGATTGATAAAGGGAAGTCTATTGATACCAGTTCAAATGACTCAACTAATGAGGTGTGTATCCCCTGGGTGACAGTTAGGAAAAACAAAACAGGTTCGGGTCGGTATATGAGCCAGACGGGGAGAGTGTCACTTATTTCGGGTTTCGTCTCTATACCAGTGGGTGGAACTCCAGCTCATGACCCTAGGGATAATTCGGATCCGGATATGGGCCAGACAGGGAGAGTGGTATCTAATGGTGCGGGTTTTGACCATGATATCGGCTCTACCTCATTAAAGGGTGGAACTCCGGCCCATGATCTGAATTCTCCGGAACCGTTGATTGATTCATCAAATGTTTCAAATTTGAATTCTGAAAAATCTTACTGGTCCATGCATACAACAGTTGCAAGTCCACTCAGAAAACTTAAATTTGATACAACCATTGGATCAAGATAGTTCAGTAAATCTGGACCTTCAAAACACGATTTCGAATTCTCAGAATATTAATGAGAACTCAGAGAATACTTGTTTTGAAGTCAGAGAATACTGCCTTGGAGAAGCGGATGAAGTTTAATTCTTATTTGGGTATCCCATCTAATCATCCAACGCTAGTAAAATCAGAAGAGCTCATTTTAAGATCTTCTAAAGAGTTGATCAATATGGAAGTACTTTTTGATAGAAGATGATGATGGTCTTGGTCAATTTGATAGTCCGGATGAGTTCATTGAAGATACGGGGAGGAATGTTGAACTGCAAGATTGAAGCTCAATGGTGTCACTCTTTGGAGAATTTGGAGTTGGATGAAGGTTTTAATCCAATTGCTTCTAGGGATTCATGATTTATTAATGGATCACAAAATTCTTAGTTGGAACATAAGGGGTCAGGCATGATTCAAAGTCTGTGGCAATTAGAGCTGCAATTGCAAAGTACAATCCAACAATTTGCACAATTCAGAAACAAAAATGAATTGGTAGATGATGCTCTAATCAGATCTCTTTGGGGCGAGTAATAGATGTAATTATGTTTATCTAGCTTTTGAAGGTGCTTCCGTGGTATTATTGTCATGTGGAAAGAAGGTATTCTAGTTATGGAGGATCAATTAATAGAGCTTTCTCCTGCTCTATCAAATTTAGAAATGTGATGGATGATTTTACCGGATTTTTACTTCAGTTTATGGAGCTTAAGAATCTGGTTACTACAGGCAGTACTGTCAAGAATTAAGGGACATTAGATTAATCTTTGATGACCCTTGGCTTATAGGAGGTGACTTTAATGCAATTTTAAATCCTGATGAGAGGAATATCCTAGGTGGTAGAGTTGCAAATAGGAATTCTTTTAAGGCTTTTGTTTAGAGGTTTTCTCTAATTGACATTCCAATGGTCAGGGAGATTTACTTGGACAAATTCTCGGAACCTCCTCTTCTAATAAGGTTAGACAGATTCTTATTATGCTCTGATTTTATCAATCATTGTATTTCTCCTATGCAAGTTAGACTAACAAGACCCATTTCAGACCATGCTCCCATTATGTTATACTGTAACTTTGGTGATCAAAGGAAATCTCCTTTTAGATTGGATAATTTTATCCTGCAACATCCTGATTTCCTTAATCAATTAAGGATTTGGTGGAACAATTTAACCTTTCCTGGTACTCCAAGTTTTATCTTTGCCAAAAAGTTGCAAGGGATAAAAAAGTTTATAAAAAATTGGCAAAAACAAACTTTTGGTAATCTTCAGTCTCAGATTGATAACCTTGAGCTTCAGATTGATGTTCTGGATAATTTGGAGGAAGTTTTCTCTTTGTCTGATGCTGAGATTGTAGAGAGAGAGCAAGCAAAATTAAAACATGCTTCTTTATCTTTAAATGTGGCAAGAAGAGCTGCACAAAGGGCAAAAGAAAAATGGGCTAAGGATGGTGAGAAAATTCAACTTACTTATCAAATAGAAAATTTCAAGTACAAGCTGAATAACATCAATTGTCTTTAGATAGATGGAGTTTTATGTTTTGACAAAGCCCAAATTGCTAGTGAAGTTAAATCTTTCTATTCATCTTTATTCTCTGAAAGTCACAAGATTAATTAGACTTGGTTTTGACAATCTTGAAGTTCCTAAGATTTCTGTAACAGATAGCATTCATCTAGAAATGCCTTTCTCAGAAGATGAGGTCAAGAAGGTGGTGGACTATTTTGGCTCTAACAAGAGTCCAGGTCCGAGATGGCTTTACTATGGAATTCTACAAGTGTGCTTGGGATATAATCAAAAATGGCTAATGCAGGTAGTGAAGGAATTTAAGACTACAAGTAAGTTGGATTGGAGATTGAATTGTACAAATATTACTTTAATTCCAAAATGTAATGGGGATGTGACTCTGCACAATTTTAGACCAATAAGCTTAATTGGCAGTGTGTATAAGATCATTTCCAAGATTTTGTCTGAAAGGATGAAGATTGTTTTTCCTTCCATAATCTCAGAATTTCAGGGAGCTTTTGTGCATAGTAGGCAAATCCAAGATGGGATTTTAATAGCTTCTGAGCTTATTGATTCAAAATTGAGAATGCAGGATACTGGTGTGCTTTGTAAAGTTGACTTTGAGAAAGCATTTGATAATTTGAACTGGAATTGCATTGATATTACTCTTGCAAGATTTGGTTTTGGAATGAAGTGGAGGAGCTGGATCAGATGGCCAAGATTTGCAGTGCTGCTAAAGGGTGAAGCAACTAACTTGTTTAAAAGTCAAAAAGGGATCAGACAGGGAGATCCAATTTCCCATTTTGTTTTCATTTTGGTGGTCAAGTATTATCTCGATATTCAAGAAAGTCGCTAATGATGATTTGATCACTGGTTTCAGGGTCTCCCAACAAGGTACAATTATCAGTCATTTGCAATTTGTTGATGACCTTCTTGTTTTTCTCAAAGATGATGAAGAACAGATTCAAAATCTGAACATATTTTAACTGCTTTTGAGATGATATCTGGTTTAAAAGTGAATTACAGGAAGAGTACTATAGTTGGTCTTGGACAGTTACATAATGGAGAGGTTTGTGTAGAACTATTTGGTTGTTCTAGTTCTTCTCTTCCCATGAATTATCTTGGTATTCCAATTGGCAGCAAGTCTAAAAGTAAGGTGATTTGGTCTGAAATTATTCTAAGAGTGCAACAAAAATTAGCAGCTTGGAAAAAATGTTACTTATCTAAAGGACAGAGAGGCTCATAGTGATACAAAGTGTGCTGGCAAGTTTACAAATTTACTATTTATCCATGTTTCAAATGCCAATTTCAGTGGTCAAAGAACTGGAAAAAATAATTAAGATTTTTATGGGGTTCTTCTAATCAAAGAAGAAAACAAGCTGGGTTTCTTGGAAAAATGTTCACTTACCAAAATGTAGAGGGGGGAGTAGGCATAAAAAGCCGCAGATTGTTAATAAGGCCTTACATGCTAAGTGGATTTGGAGATATGGTTCGAGAAGGAAGCTCTTTGGAGAAGAATCATTAATCAAAAATTTGGAGGTGAATTTGATGCTTTATTTCCTAAACAAATTAATAGAGCAAATCATAATGATCTCTCTGTTAGGTATTCTCAAAGCTAGAGACTTTGTTAAACAAGGCTCAACTCTTACTATGAGAAGTGGTAACTCCATTCTTTTTTGGGAAGATGTTTGGGTGGGTAATTCTGATCTAAAAACTTCTTTCCCAAGTCTGTTTAAGATTGCTAAAACTAAACAGGCTCTTGTGAAGGATGTGGTTTCTGATGATGGAGCTTGGGATTTTAAATTTTCTAGAAATTTAAAGGATCAGGAGATTGTTCAGGTGGCTAACTTGTTACAGCTTATTGGTGAACCACCTGTGAATGCTCTTGAGGATATAAGGAATTAGAGGTATGGAGATTCTTTCTCGCCCAAATGCTTACAATGCACTTTGAAGTTGATGGTTTCTTTGAGATTTCCAGATAAACAATTGTGGAATTCTAAACTGCCTTTAAAGGTTTCTTTCCATGTTTGGACTTTATGTTACAGAAGTGCTCCTACTATAGATATCTTGCATAGAGGAGGTCTTATTCAGGACTCAATGTGTTTATTCTGTGGACAGTGTGCAGAGACAAATGAACATTTGTTCCTTCACTGCAATACTGTAACTTGTATTTGGTCTTACTTTCTTGGCAGATTTGGCATTAACTGGAGCTTTGCTGGTGATGTGAAGTCTAATCTTTGGGAGTGGGGAGTTAAGAAATCTGATGCGTGTCGTAACCACAACAAATTAATTAATACTTTACTACCTAATTAACAAGTAATATAGGGCAGTCAAGGTCGATCCCACGAGGAGCACGAGATTCTAGTTGTAAAAGTTGTCACGAAAGGGGGGTGTAAAAAGCAAAAAGAAAATAAACAAAAACAATTAAAAGATAAAATTGAAAGCAATAAGAGAGACAAGATCAAGGAATCCTTCTTCGTTGCAAAACAATGAATCAAGTTATGTTCTTTTCCACTTGTTATTAGTCACAGATTATCACCAACCGTAGGTAAAGCAGCTAGCTCAGTGCTAAACCCCTAAATCCCTTGTATCACCGGACACGGATGTTCTCGACTACCGGATTCTAATCACCAAGCCACCTAGAATTAGCTCAACCTAGATGTAACTTGGCTCATGCATTAAGTTTTGTGAATTTCTTAGGTTGATATTAGTAGTTAGACTCTTAGCTCAAGGTCCACTTGCTAACGTTGTTTCTACACACAATTGCTCCACGGAATCCCTCCGCAAGGTCTCGTGTTTGCTACTTATGTAAAGAGTCAAGAAACGATTACTTATCCCCTAACTTTCACTAGCTTTAGATTAAACTAACAAATCAATTTAGCATGCATTCTAAACAATCTATCAATCAATCATGAATGTCATTAAGATCATTCCTATTAGTAAAAACAAACGATAATCATGTGAAAAACTTCAAGATAGAATTAAAAACAAAAACTCAAATCATATTAAGAACTAGGAATTCATCCTCAATCAATAAATTAACTACTCATGTTAAAGAGTTCACACAAAGAATAAGAAAAGAAAAGAATTGTGTGTGTAGAGATGTGTAAAAGATGTGTAGAAGTTGTAGAAAACTTCTCTATTTATAGGCTTCAATATTCTCCAAATCTTCTAAGGAGTAGAATCCTTTTCCTTTAGCAATTCAATTTCCAATTCCAAGCTTTTCTCAACTCTTCCACCTTCTCTTTCCAAATTTGAGTCCAATTCTCCATCCAATTCCTAGCCCAAGTCTTCACACCCATGAGAGAAGTCCATAGAAAATTCTGGAATTTTGCTCGCTGACGGAAAATCGGGATTGTGGCGGAATCCCGCCGAATTGTCGTCGCGGTCGCCTGAAAATTTAACGCTGGATCGGAGAATATTCGACTGAATATTCCGTCACCACCGTTAGGACTAACGGTCAAACAGTCAAAATCGGTCAGTCAATCATTAGTCAAAGTCAAGGAGAAGGAGTGAGTCGGACTCGAGTTAGCTTCGACTCGGCTAAGAATCGGGCTTACTCAGCTGAGTCAAAATCGAGTCAGTGCTCTTACTTTGGCACTTAATCTAATTCAACTAACCTAATCGGCCATTTGAACTTTCGGTTGGGATCGGTCATCGGGATCGTCCGGATCGGTCAAGTCGACTCGCCGGAAGGATGATTTGGCCGAGTTTCGTTTATTTGAGCTTTCAGTTTCAGGCCTCTACTTCATCGCCTCGTGACATTCCTAAGCATTCATCTAGTTTCACCATTTCAAGCTTGACTCATACCCAATTGTCGCTTTGAGATGGCTTCAATTCGGTACCAATGTAGCATCGGGCTTCCACCCTCTCGAGTTCAACAAAGAATGACTCCAAAACTCATTCAGAACCCCTTTCATCCGATTCAATCCTCATCTCCCTGAGCTTCACATCAGAGACTACCACCATTGCAGACCCATTTCATCCGATTCAATCATAATAGCCCACCAACCACGTCAGGGTCTTCTTGTTCTCAGACCATCACCGATCTCTCTTCTGTTTAATCAAAGCAGCAACATCTGTTCTTCATATCTGAGACCATCTCTGATTTCTTCCAATTCATCCTCTCTACTTCTTTCCGTGACATCAAACCACACTCATTTTCTTCCTCTGTCGAATTGAATCGATCGATTCCACCACCAACCCATCGTCACAGATCAAACCCTCTGCTTATTCTTCTCGATCTCTCACAAACCCATCTTCAAACCCTAACCTTCTGTTTCTGGTATAATCGAGCTCAGTCGCCATTAACCCATCTGATTTCTCTCGATTTCTTCTTTGTATTCAACAGCGGCAACTCGTCACAGATTCTCTCTACCTCAATTTCTCGATTCAGTATCAGTCTCGCCTGATTCCACTCTCTGTTCTTGGTTTGACGGAAAATTATCGAGCTTCAAGTAGTTGGCTTCAGCCAATCTCGTTTGCAACTTCTATTTCTCAATTTCAGGGAAAAATGAATGAGTGAACAATAACGCCTCTCGTCTGTAGGGTTAGGTTAACATAGGACAGCTATTTGCGCCCAAGATAAGGACCACCCATTGATAATTACAACTTCTAATAATGATAAGGGGTACCCTATATGACAACCCCTTAACCGTAGCTGGTTTGTGTTTAGTACGCCTCCAAGAAGAGTTGCCCCTTAACCTTGACTGGGCTCCATATATCAATCGCTTGTGAAATGACCTTTTTGCCCTTTTTGGCTCAAATAGAGTAATTTCTTCTTCTTTTCCTCCGTGCGACTCCAAAGTAGCTATAAAACTCAAAACAAGCGTAAAATACATAATTTACAAGAAAAATAGCAAAGAAAGCATAAACTACTAGATAGTAAATTAGGTGTATTCTACACCTATCAAATTCCCCACACTTAGACTTTGCTAGTCCTCGAGCAAATCAAACTAAAAACTCACAACTTCAAAGCGTTCAAGCGTCACAAGCATCCAAAGAGTTATGAGGACATAGAATTTCTCGCATGCTAGTAATAAGAAGTTAGAAATACTAAAGAACATATTCTCATTCTTAAATGTTGAGTGAGAAATAACCACACCATAATGAGAGAACGCGTGTTTGAGAAACGATCAATAAGCATTTCGCCGACTTCCGCCTCACCAAAAGGATTTTATGATAATTGCACTCAAAAAGACGGCTTTTTTATGGTTCTCACATGTGTGCAGGTAGGAATGAAGAGAGAATTCCTAACACGTTGAATGGTGGGAAGGATAACTTCCAAATTTTGAAAAACCCACATCTTTTAATATTTTGAAAAACCATTTTTCCGACGATCTCTAAGAAAGGGAATCAACCATTATTATCGAGGATGAGATTACTTACTTACCTTCACATCCGATCGCCAATTATGATAACACCACTCTCCACGCATCCAATAGAAACGTCTTCCGCTCCTCGTCTTTCTTCTTGGTCTTCGTCTTGGTTTCAACTATTGATGATAAACCCTCGAATTTCATAAATCCTTGACATTTTATAACTCTTTACCTTGAAATCCTTGTCGCTTGAAACTTCCTTATAAATTTTCCTTCCCCACGGCTCATTAAATAAGAACAAATATTTCTCTTGTTTTTCTCTCTTTTTTTTTTTTTTTTTTTTTTTTTTTTTTTTTTAAGAACTAGAGAAATTAAATACAAAAATAAACCATGGCCGTGGGAGAAGTATTTTACCGCTTGATTCTTCACAACTTGAAATCATAAACTTCAAAAATTCTCACCTTTTAATTTTCTTCGCTTTCATGAATAAGTCTTCATACTTGAATATAAAAATTACCTCATTGTAGTGTAAGT